>JAOVVF010000010.1:16858554-16869527 GCA_028565595.1 Duopalatinus emarginatus | reverse complement strand
TGGTGGTGATGGTTGTGATGGTGATAGTTGTGATGGTGGTGATGGTTGTGATGGTGATAGTTGTGATGGTGGTGATGGTTGTGATGGGTCTAGTTGTGATGGTGGTGATGGTTGTGATGGGTCTAGTTGTGATGGTGGTGATGGTTGTGATGGTGATAGTTGTGGTGGTGGTGATGGTTGTGATGGTGATAGTTGTGATGGTGGTGATGGTTGTGATGGTGATAGTTGCGATGCTAACACACACTCACATGTTTAGATGTCAGTTCAGTAATACTTCTGACCAGATGTCCTAGTTTGGAGGTGGGTGAAAGTTTGGAGGCTCCAGGCTGAGAGTCCAGAGCCAGCAGAGCCGGGAGAGCACTGAGGGTCTTCTCAACAACATCACTCATTGCAGCTGAAAGGCACAGACTACAAACCAGCCCTGATCCCTCGGGCACGGCCTTATTTCAGACACGACCAACACAAGTGTCCCCTCCAGACAAACAGCTTAAAGATGGACATCGAGTAGCTGGACACTGTAAAAGGAGAAATGTTTACACCACTGAAACTAACCGCGGATTCACTCCCAAACACATCCATATCCCCTACAATGGCGGCCTCTATAGGGTAGGAAACGCTGGTTTAGATCCACTCTCCTAGTGCACTAGAGAGATATTTGGTACGCAGCCCAGGTTTGACAGCAGAACGCACTGTCATATCCTGTCCCTTCTTCTTCTCTTGTTCAGTGGTGTATAAAAGCACAGTGGTTACTACCGCCACCTGCTGGATGAAAACAGTTAACACAGCAGGCAGTCATTATTCGCCATTCAGACACTCTGAAATAAATAAGAAAATAATAATATAACATATAATGTAATATCATATAACACAATAAAAATAATATTATATTAATAATAAAAATATAACATGTGACATAATATAATGTAACATAACATAATAAAATAATATAACATGTAACATAATATAATATATTATAATAAAACATAAGAAAATAATAATATAACCTATAATGTGATATATTATAAAATAAAATAAAAAAATTATATTAATAACAAAAATATAACATGTGACATAATATAATACAACAACACATAAAACGTAATACAATATTAATATAACATCATAAATAAAACTTTATAAAAAATATTAATAAAACATCATAAAATAATAATATAACATGTAACATAATATAATACAATAAAACATAATAAAAGAATAAATACAATTCAACCTGGTGCAGCTGTACAAGACCCAACCGAAGTGCCCTTGAACAACTGCTCCCTGGGCACCGCTCCGGGCAAGTGTGTTCACTGCCCCCTAGTGTTCACTGGTCTGTGTGTTTCACTTGGGATGGGTTAAATACGAAGGTCACATTCCTCTGTGTGCTAGCACAGCATGCAGATAGTTCACTTTCACTTCACTTTCACCCTAGCGTGTCGTCACTAGTGTGTATGTGTGAAGTTCTAAATAGAAATGCTTCATAGAAATACCATGGATTACAACATGACATCGTATAATGTGAAAAGTCAAGGTTGTCCTGTGCCCTATGACTGGTCCTGAGTCCTGACCTCATCCCAAATGAACACCTTTGGATTATCCGAGACAGCAACAACAGCTCAGACCTCCTCACTGTATCCAAATGATCACAAGATCACCACAGACACACTCCAAAATCTAGTAAAAAGCCTTCCCAGAAGAGTGGGGGATATTATAAAATGAAAGATAGGGCAAAATCAGAAATAGGGGTATTCAAAAGCACATACGAGTGTGATGGTCAGTACATTCAGGTGTTCCATTCAGTCCTGTTGGAACAAGTAAATAAAATCTTGGCTCAGGTGAATTTGCCATTTTGGAACACATATAAAAAAAGAAATAATTAAATAAAACCAACCTTATCTTAGCAAACATTTGTGATACTAAATGGGTTATTCTGAATAGGTCAGTGACTTCAAGTGTGCCATGACGCCACCTTTGCAATAAGATGGTTCGTGAAATCATCTGAGAGTGGTATTATTACACAGTGGAAGTGTTTAGGAAGCTCAGCAACTCAGACACAAAGTGTCAGACCATGTACAGAGTGTAGTTGCTGAGTGCTGAGGAGCAAACCTTCTCCAGCATTAATATCAGCACAAAAACAGTGCACTGGGAGCTTCTCTGTCTGGCAGTCTGATTGAAGAGTCTGGGTTTGGTGAATGCCTGGAGAATGTTAAATGCCTGACTGCCTTGTAGCAGCTGTAAAGTTTGCTAGAGGAAGGATAATGCTGTGGGGTTGTATATCAGGGCTTCTTTAGTTCCAGTGAAGGGAACTATTAATGTTTCATCATAACAAGACATTTTTAGACAATTGTATGCTTCTAACGTTGTGGGAAGGTTTGTGGGAAATCCCTTCTCTATTCCAGCATGACCCCCCCAGTGCACAAAGCAAGGTCCATTAAGGCAGGGATGAGAGAGTTGAAGAACTAGACTGGCCCACACAAAACCCTGACCTCAGCACCTTTGGGATGAACTAGAATAGAGACTACAAGCCAGGTCATCTCGTTCATCATCAGTGTCGGACCTCTCAAACGCTCTTCTGGATATTTACATTTACATTTACGGCATTTGGCAGACGCTTTTATCCAGAGCGACTTACAAGGTTACTGGTATTACAGGTAGGCCAACGTAGTGTTAGGAGTCTTGCCCAAGGACCCTTATTGGTGTAGCACAGACTGGCTGCCCAGACTGGGAATTGAACCCAGGTCTCTCACATAGGAGCCAATGATGTTATCACTGTACCACACCATAAATGCAAACATTGATAAAAGCCTTCCCAGAAAGGCAAAGGGAAGAACAACTCCATATTCATGTCTATGGATTTAGAACAGGATACCATAAAAGCACCTGTAGGTGTAATGTGTAAGTGTCCAAATACTTTTGTCCGTATAGTGTTTTCTCTCACTGCCCATGCAGTCAAGTGAACATACAGATAGCCAAGATCTTTAGAATGTCGTAAATGGTTTTCAGCAGGAGAAAAGTTAGACCAAAAAGTTTAAATACTGTTCCAGTGTACAGCCTCTGAGAAATACAACGGAAATAATTATTGATGAAAAAAAAACAGATCCATCACATATTTCTCGATATGTAAAACCCATTTATTTATCTTTAATGATGACACATTATTATTACTATTTTTATTATTTGTGGACAAATATATACATTTCGCTACAGTAGTAACTGTTCCTATAGTGCAAGTATTACTTCAATATCATCAATATAGGTCAAAGAGCACATGATAACTGAGTTGGGATTGTGTTGCATATTATATTAACAATCTGCGAGAAAAAAAAAAAAAAAAAAAAGATCTCTATTCTTCCAGCTGGCTGCGTTGCTATTTTAGACTAGAATCTAAAGTTGTAAACACACACAAGCCTCCTACAAAGAGCTGAACTGCAGTATGTGCAGTTCATCTCACCATCTGTGGTTTTAAGACATTGTCACAAGACAGAGATACATTTATCATTTAGATATGTTTAATGACTTGTACTCTATATCGTTAGGTTTTTTCGCCTATATAAACATAACAAAATGGCCAATTACATGAGGGTTATAAGAAGAGGACTGGTTACTAGTATAGAGGTGATGGATATGAAGAGTCCAATAGCAGACAAGTATAGACAGAGCTGAAATCTAATACTTTCATGTATTCATTTGCTGTTTAAAATATGATTGACTCATTAGTATGTGCATGTCCGTGTATTTATCTGTCTCTTTAAATTGTAAATATAAGAAAACATCCGCATAATTGCTGCCATTTATACATCTCATTGAAGCAACCTCGGTTATCGTTGACATAGACACAGACGGAGAAGTAGTATGAAATTATACCCAATTATATATAGCGCTGTTTATAAACTGCATGCACGTCATGTATCGGCGAGAAGTATTTACTCTGATCAACAGCCCGTGGTATATGATTTGGTCCTGTATTTATAAAAAAAAAAAAAAATGATATTGTGCTCTTGTCTGTATATACTACAGTCTCTCATCAACCCTGTTCTACTCTACTGTGCATTTCTTATAAATCCAACACGTTATTAGGTGAATGTCGTTGTTGATGTCAATGCCAGAGAGAATCCAGCAGGCAAAGCAAGCTGCTGTTCAAGCCCAGACCTGCAAAGACAAAAGGAAGAGTGAAAATGAAAGTTTGCTGTGGTACAAATAAAAATAAAAACTGAATTTTAAAACGCGAGTCATGTCCTAGCAAGAATTGTGAACCTGGACTAACTGTACTTTTAAACTTGGTGTGAATTTCGGTCCAATTTAACCACAGTGAGACTGATTCAAACACATCTTTACTATGTAAATAACACAATTATGTTCTAAACTGCTGGACAAAAATATTATTGTTATATTGTACACTGAAATGCCTGAAAAAACTGGTACGGTTATGCAAGCTTATGCAAAATACATAGCAGCCCCACCAATCTATGTCATTGATAACATCTGCCAGTGCATATACAAGGCAGAATACATCTACTGAAGCTTCATTATGGGATGCAGTTTGTTTAGCTGGTATGTCTACAACTGTCTATGACAGGTAAATGCTGTGTGTGTGCCTTCTTTCTGACGAGTTACACCCGTTCATGTCCTTCATTCATTCTGATGGGTTTGGCCTCTTCTAACAGGACAGTGCACCACCACACATGTCTACAGACACCTAATTATCATTAGAGGAACACTCATCTGAGTTTTGTTTTTTTTGCCTTTTACACCTGATCTCAGAATTGTGGATTGCTCTGCAGGACGTATGGTGTTGTGGAGTCAATGACCTGTGGTATTTTTGCAGTCCTATGCTCCCAGTACCAGGTTTTCACACTGCCAGTTTTTTAGCAGTCTATGTAAAGATGCTCAAATTAAAAGAACTAGAGTAATAATTTGCTTTTGGTTCAATATGCAATGAAATATCTGAAAATATACTTTGCTCTTTTACCCGTAAAGTGTGGTCCCAGGACCCTGAGCAGAATGCTGTCCCGTCTGGAGAGACGCGAAGGGTACTGACTCTGTTCTCGTGTCCGAACAAAATGGAGACTCGGGTCCCCTTCAGAACGTCCCACACATTAATGGTGTAGTCGTTGTAGCCACCAAACAGCAGCCTGCCTGCAAGACACAATATACAGTACATCAACGCCAGATTAACATGGTGTACATAACTCTAACTCTTAATGAAAACTTGAAATAGTCAGTGAAAAGCTTCTCTTTTGACATACTTTTGTATTTACATGTTATATTTTATATGTTGATATGTCAAGAATGTAAAATTAGATCATATTTCGTATATCGTATTGCATTCTTCATCTAAAAAGGCTGATATGTGTGATATATTTTACTCTTGCAGTAAACATGCTGTTGAGTATAAAGGCATCACTTACCACTGAGAGAGAAGTCTACACTGGACGCTCCAAATATAATGCTCTCTTTGGAATAAATTGCCACTTCTCTATCAGCCCTCAGGTCGTACAGACGGCACTGATGAAAACAAATCAGACTGATAAAGCTGCGTCAGTACAATCAGAATGATCAAATATTATGCGTATTAATTTGCAATTAGTATTTAGTTGAAGAATTTTCTGGAGATAATAATAAGGCTCCCGTAATATCTAACAAGAATAGAGACATGTGTGAATGTTGGACAACTTGTCCAGACAGAACATTTCAGGATCTTTTTTATTCTGATGTTTGTGTATATAGACAGTTATCTTCAAATTAGTACACATTAGGCTTCAAAGTCAGTCAGTTAGTGCAAAATATAACATTTTCTGTGTTGTTTTTTCATTTATATTTGGCATCATTGTCTTAGTGAAAGTTGGATCTATAACCAAATCTGAACCTTCCATCAATAATCCATTAGCATTACAGTGGGAGTCTCTATTCTTCACCAAAGTGTTGTTCATGAGTGTTGTCAAATAATCAGCATCTTGATACGCCACGCCTGTGTGGTGAATGGATTATCTTGGCAAAGGAGAAGTGCTTACAAACACAGATTTAGACAAATTTTTGTACAATATTTGAGTTCATCTTATGAAAATTGGGAGCAAAAACAAAAGGGATGTGTTTATATTTTTGTTGAGTATAATTCAGGAGATTCACCATGTTGTATGTGTATTTTATACAGCTAGTTGTTATGCAGAAGGTGTCTAAACACCTGTTCTGTATGTGCTTCTCTTACTTTTATTACCTCCCTATACAGTTTTTAGACAGATAGTATTCTTTGTCTGTGACCTAGTTAACCTGTATCAGGGTGTAATTATTGATGGAGACTTTAAAGCATTTTGAATAAGAGCAAAAGAGCCAAATGCCAGAAATGTAAATGTGAGTGTAAATGTTTCTGCCAGATCCTCAAAACCTGTGTGCAATTCTGATCTGCTTAGTCTGCTTTGATCCTTTGTCCTTGACCTTGCCATATTTAAGTATGAACATGCCGTTCATTAAAAGTGCACTCACGTTAGTCACGGTTGCCATGTACTTTACCCAAGCACAATTAAACACCCTAACCCCCACCTGCATTCCATCGCTGGTCTGCGCTAACACTGCTCTTTTAAGCTCTGGGTCCGAACACGTTTACGTCATTACAAAACAGTATATTCGCTACTTGGTTTACGGCCTTTTATTTTGTTAACAGCATCATATGACTGGAATTGATCCTTCAAATACTGAGCCCGCAGTTTTTTTCAGCTTGTCACGTCATTGCTCAATGGTTCACTGACATCCACAAGAACGAAGATAGTCACAGATTTGACCGAATATCTTAGAGATCTTGTGAGTTTTATCTAGTTATTCCTTTATTCTGTCGTCTACCCAAATTTCCAGTAAACACTGCACCTCTTCCATGGACCAGAGTAATCCCTTTGTCGGCGTGTTTGTTTAACAGACAGTCATTTAATGGACGTTGTGTCCGTTTTCCATACCTCAGCACAGTTTCTGTGTCTGGGTCCAACCAAACCAGCACCTGAGCCCACCACTTTAAGCAGGCACGGGCACTGTTCAGCGTACCACGGCCAGGCACGATTTCAAGCTATGATGATAGTCAAATAAACCAGACATTGGAGGTTTCATGTGCTTGGGCATGGTATGGATTGTCCAGTGTGAGTGTACACTAAGAACAAAGAGGAGAATACTCACAGTGGCATCATCGGAGCCTGATGCAAACGCGTCCCCACTCGGATAGTATCTGTAACATAAAGGTGAACATTTGAAAAAAAAGAAAAAGGCTTTATGTCAGTATGTAGCAGCTACTAACTACTTAGTAACTACTTTACAAAAAACAAGATCAGAACGATCGGTTAACCTTAATGAATAGTTCATATGTCAGATAAAATAGTGTGCTAGAAAGTGAACTCACCGCACACTGTTAATATCTGACTCATGGGTCTCGAATGACTGGATGCACTGTCCTGACCGCATGTCCCACACATTTGCCTTCTTATCACAGCCCTGAGATATTGGTAGGAAAATAAAATCAGGGCACAATCAAAACAGTACACAGACACAGAGAGAGAATGAGACAGACACAAAACAATACAAGCGCTGACGTGTTTCTGATGTATTTTGGAAATCTAACCCCAGAGACAAAGGTGTTGCCGGTCTCAGAGGGAGCGAGGTCCAGGCAAAGTACATCAGCTGCATGCCCATGGAAACTCTGGAGCAGCTGCCCACTTTCCACATCCCATAATGCACACGTTCCATCACCACTCGATGTCAGGATCTGAAATAAAGAGCCATAATGAGTACATAAATGAGGCAAATTCTTGGCATGTTCAAAGAGATAATAAACTGTGTTATCCAGCATGTTTAAGATGCTGACATTGGTCCAGAAAAACTGGTACAGACAAGCCTAGGCAAAATATATAGCAACGCCATTTATGCACGTCCTTGGCCATGTTCTCCGGTGTGTATATAAATAAATTTAGAGAGTTATAATAATTTGTTTAGCTTGCAATCCATAGGACCCCTGGTACATCCACAAACGTCTCTGACAGGTGAACACTATGTGTGACTCCTTTTTGATGAGCTTCATGTCCTGCATTCATTTTGATGGGTTTGGCCTCTTCCAACAGGACAATGCACCACTACACACGTCTAAAGACGCCAAATCAGGGTTAGAGGAACACTTATCTGAAATTGGGGTTTTTCCATTTACACCTAAGCCACCAGATTTCAGAATTGTGGACCGTTCTGTACAATGGCCTACAGAATATTTCTGCAAGCTTGTGGAGTTCCCTGTTGTATTTCTGCTGTTCTACACTTCCACCAAATATTAGACGTAACTAGCGTAACATGCTGATTTACACAGGATCTTCTGATTTATTTTATTTATTTTAAACAGGACAAATATTGTGGACCTGCATGTCTGAGTTGGTGAAGCTGCAGGCAGACAAGTAATTGGTGTGCATTGCCACAGACTTCTTCTTCGCTGCCAGGTTCTCATTCTTATCCAGGGACAGTGGGTACACAGAACACTTGTTGTCCAGGCCACTGCGGAACACAAATAGCTTAGTAAAGGATTTCTTAACACTTTAAATTCTTTTATTTACTTATTTCTTAAAGGGGTCGAGGTCCTCACCCGCACGCTACTGCACAACCAGATGGGGCATATGCACAGGCCATCACCCATGTACATGGCATGGTGACTGCATGCTCCTAAAAAAAGCAAAAGCAGGGGGGAAAAGCAAACGCAGATAAACATCTGGGGCTGTACAATGACATCACGAACATCTCAGTCCTGAAAAAAACACACTTTTCATATTTTCAAAACCAATTTCTGAAAATTATGTCCTAATATTACTTACACTAAAGAACTAGGATTAAAATTAGCACTAGATATATTACTTCATGGAAAAAAAATATTTATTATTATTAAAGAGTATAATTTATATACCTTATTGGTTGTAAAAGCATCCCACACAATCACCTTCCCATCCTAAAGGACAAAAAGAGTACATCATTTATGTAGATTTTTATTTTATTTTATTTTTATTAATTTTTTTGTTAAAGAAAAAAAACAGTAATGTAATAGATAATAGGTGTTTTTTCTTTAGACTGAAGGATCACGGACAGCTCTCAACCTGCAGTCAGGTTACAGCTACAGCACAGCCTGCCGATAATGACACATCCTGTGGAGCATGAATCCTAAATGGCTTCCTGTGGGACCCTATAGTGCACTACATAGGGTGTAGAAGCCATTAATTCTCACCATACAGAGAACAAGGCATTGGAATAGGATTTGTATTGTACCTGGGACGAGCTCACGATTCTCCGCTTGTCTTTACACCAGTCCATACAAAGCACTTTATTGCCGTGTCCTTTCAGAGTTCTCCTGGTCTTCATGACAAACTGGCCGAGAGACTCCACCTTCTCTGCCACCTGGTGCACTGGGTAAGGAAGGAGGTGTTTAATAGCCTGTATTTTACTTTTCCCTTAATAAAAGTGAACTTGAAAACTACCACCTAAACATTGGTTGTTTGTTACAGGGTTTACTAGTTGCCTGTTACAAGGTTGCTTGGTTGTATATTACAGAGATACATGATTGTTTGTTACAAGGTTGCTAGGTTACTTGTTACATGGTAACACGGTTGTTTGTTACAAGGTTGCTTGGTTGTTTATTACAATGATACATGATTGTTTGTTACAGAGCTGATTAGTTGTTTGTCACAGGTTGTTTGTTATAAGGTTGCTTGGTTGCTTGTTACATGGTTGTTTGGTTGCTTGTAACATTGTTGACTGGTTGTTTGTTACAATGGTTAAAGATCCAAGCTAATATTATTATTCAGTAAAAGATAATAATCATGTATCACTTTCAACATTGTGATAACACATAAGTACAATAAATAAATTCTTATTATTATTCTTCGTAGATACAATCTTGATATCAGCGTTGACCTGTGGAGCTGGGTCAAGTCGAACAGTGTTAAACAATTGAAAAAATATTGCGAATAATCAAGGGGACCTTCATCACTTTCACAATTGAGTATGCGGTTAGAAAGAGTTTTGAGGATAAAATTTTGTTTTTCTTGTAAATTATTGTTTTTACTCTTCCATTAACTAAGTACATGGGTTTCAGTCGCAGGGCTGCATAGTGGGACATGGCTTTAATATAGAATTAATACTTAAAATAAGTTAGTAATGCAAAACAACAACAATCTGATTATATAAAAGCTTTGTGCTTTACTATACTAATGATCATCAACTAGGCATGTTAAGACAAAACAGTCGATTTGATGGGTTCACTAATGTTACTGGTATTAAATATCTATTGCACTGGGCAAAAGTCTAATCAACACTTTATCTACTAGTTTGCTGTCTCTCCAGTCACTGCTGTGCAGGTTTGTACGTGTTACATCAGTTCATTTTGTGACTGCAGTGCAGGAAAAATGGCTACACTTGTAATTTGCACCAAAGAAGAGCAGCGTACAGTAAAAAAGGTTCAACAATCAACAGTCCTCGTTACAGTGAGATGCTGTCTGATGAGCTGAAGCCTGAAATTCAAGCAAAATTCAGAAAACTGCTATCTAAGGGTGTCGTGTTGTCCTAATTGGAGGACGACTGACGTCTGATGAAGAGATGGAGACAGAGGTGCATTAGTAGCTCGCAGACTAAAACATTTTTTAGTGAAGGAATATGAAAGATGGACAAAGTGTAATGAAAACAGACAGATTACATCGAAAAATAACATATTTGTCTTTTCTGAAAGTTGACTGAAAGAAAAAAAACAACAGATTTTTAAACCACTTTTTACAGTCATTTGATTTTTCATTTTGGAATACGGACAGCAGTCACGATATCCTGTATACACGTGGATTTACTGTATATCCTGTGCATGCATTATACTGGGACCATAAATAAATAAATAAATAAATTTCTCTCAGGCAGAATGTATTCACAGATAAACAAGACAGACAAATACATAAGCCCACACAAACCTTCATAAACCTAATATA
>JAOVVF010000010.1:16839452-16854095 GCA_028565595.1 Duopalatinus emarginatus | reverse complement strand
TATCTCTACCTGAACACTTAAACTGGGCCATATACAGAACCAAACACACTCCCAATCAACAAAAATAAAATACATATCATGACCAGTTTTAGTCCCTAATTATAAAAAAACCCTGTGGTTTGAATTAACATATGAACAACCCTAAGAATAGAAAGGGAGGTTAACAATAATCTTCATGATCCCTACAAGTGGATCATGATTCCTTAAAGTGTCTCTAACCCTGTAAGACATTACAGGAAGAGACTGTTTTCCCCCTGGGGCATGCGTCATAAAAAAATTACAGTAGGCGTACAGATTGTATTGGAACCAGTTTTTAGACATTCCATGTTCATTAATGTGCATCATTTTAATGAAGGATGCCTATGCTAAGGAGCAATCAAGAGGTCTTACCGTGGAGACCTGTTTGATTCCACTGATGATGCCATGCATGAGGGACTTCAGCTTTTCTCCATCATTGAGGTAGTCAGCGTGCCGAATGCACATGAACAGCAGATGGGCCGTCAACCCAGGGATCATACTCACTACCACTCCCCTCGGCCTCAGCTCTGCAGACCACACATAATCTGCCTTTAAACTATACAACTCACAACAAATTATTATTGTTTCTTTTTTTTCTGTTATTTATATTTAGCATTATATATACATGGAGTGGACAAAAAAAATCAAAACATAAAACATTACATAGGCATTAAGGGAAGAATAAGGAATGAGGCCACTGTATGCCTCCAGACGAGCGTTAATCATTCTGGGAATTCTGCCACATGAGTCCTAAATAATTTATAGTAGTATGTTCTACCATTTTACAAGAAGCTTTTTTGATTATTATTCATAAACCAAGATACGTAACAGCTAGCAGCAGACATTATGGCTTGAGGCTTCCTTTGTCTTTTGCCAAACATAAATCTGCCCAGGTGCAGGATATATGGTGAGAGCTGACTCAGAATAAATTACATTTTTCCATCACTCCACTGGGTCTGGGTTCTGTGGTTCTTACCCCATCTTTACACATTGGACATTAATACAAATTTGGTAAAATACAGATACCAGTCTTGCCATTCTTTCGATCTTTGAGAAACTCATGACATTGTGACTGGGTAACATGCACACTTGAATCGATGATTATTGTTATGACTGTAATTTGGGTAATTTGTCTACTATTCTATAAAAAGCCACAATATATAATTGTCATTAGGCTTTGACTATCAATCACTGTTACTCTTTGCTGTTTCTATTTGTCCGTATTTGACACTGCTATGACTTTTGAGACTGAGACATTATACCTTTATACACAGAGCAATGAGCAGAAGTGAAAATTACCCAGTACTAATGTCCGCACAAGCCTGCCTTCATCCTCTTTCTTATACTCAAGCATTCCAAGGTATTCTTTGGGAACAGCCGGTCCGGCTTTCTCTCCGACTGTTGAGAACAGAGGTGAAAATAATTTCAAATGCAAACCCAGATCAATAGATCACAGCCATCCATCTCTCCATCTTACCTTTCACTGGTGCCTGAAGAGCTTTGATTTGGTCTTGCAGCCTCTTTATGGTTCTGTCTTTTGTATCTAATTGCTCTTCAAAGTCCTGTAAATAAAAGATAGATCTAAAATGTAACCTCACCGTTGATGAAATTAGCTGCACAAAGTTGTCAGGACTTTGACAAACACACACCATGTTCTCAGCTGTTAGACGTGACGTCTCCTGTCTGAGTTTGATCTTGGCTTCATGTTCTGCTTGCTGGAGTCTCATAAGCTGCTCCAACTTCTCCTCTAGCTCCTCCAGCCTGTTCTGCATCTCTTCCTTTTCTTTTACATTTTCTCTGTCCCTTTCCTCCAAAAGCCTGTGTGTAAAAATCCACACACATACCATACGTGTATGCACATAGCCAGTAAAGTGTATTTAGGATTTTAAAAAATGGAGGCATGGCAGTTACCTTCTTTGTGAGCGTTCCTCTTCAAGCTTACGCTGAAGTTCACTGGATACCTTTATATTATTTTCTGTCAAACAGATTAAAAATCAAATATATATGTAACCAGGAATCATGACTGTAATCGAGGAGTGTTTCCCCTGTAAAGAGCTCACCAGTCATCTCAGTGCGTTGTTCCTCTAGCTGTGTTTCCAGCTCCTGTCTGTGACGCTGTAACTCTGTTACCTGTTGCTTCAGTTCAGGGATGACCTGCAGACAAGACAAAAATGTTATTTGTCATATGTTCTATAATTAAAATGATGTTTACACAGAAAGGCCAGGATTCATTCCTCCAGACTCCTCAAGGGTTTTGGCATCATTTTCCTTTCACCAACACCTTCTAATCCAATAATAATAATAATAATCCACATCAGCCTGTAATTAATCACCTCCCCTTACAATCATTCACCAGCTTCTTCAGAGGTGAGAATGAAGAACACACACACACACACACACACACACACACATATATATATATATATATATATATATATATAAATAAAATCTACAGTACCATGTTTTCAGCAGTGAGTCGGGCCACCTCCTGCCCAATGCTCTGGTTGACATCGCTCTTCTCCTGAAAGAGGGCCTGTAGCTGCTGGTTCTCTCTAGTCAGGTGATCATTTTTGAAAACCAGTGCCTCCAGCTTACATTCAAAACTTTCCCGTTGCTCCCGTAAATGATTCTCCACCAGCCTAACACAGGAAGAGAAACAGATACAGAAACTATGAACTTTCATTTACATGTATAAGCTCATTTATTGAGTAACTGATTCATCTTGGTCATCTTGAATCTGCATCACTCGACAGGATGCAGGAATAGAACCAGTTGAATGCAAGACACCATGGACACACTCATTCACATTAGGAGCAATTTACCTTTTTTCTTAACTTTTTAACACATAGAGGCCGAATGATAATAGTTGACAGATATGTGAAATATATTTTTGTAGAACACATTATTTAATTAAAGGCTGATTTGTATATGGATGCCACAAATCCTTTGGAAAAGGAAAGTAAACAGAATTATTATTGTATTGTAAGTACTGTAAAACTCTTATTCTAGCAACATTTTTAGTGCAACAACTGTGGTTTGGAATGTGCTTGTAATATAATCATCAGGTAGTATGGTGGGTAGTACTGTTGCCTTACAGCAGGAATGTAAACATGAACCAGTTATTGAACACTGTGAAATTTAACCTCTACATTTAACCCATTTGTGCAGTGAAACTCACACACACACACACACACACACACACACACACACACACACACACACACACACACACTAGTGAATGTACACAATAGGGGGAGTGAACACACATGCCCAGAGCAGCAAGGCTCAATCAATGGCACCTAGGGAGCAGGTGTCTAAAGGCTCTTCAGTCATGTCTTGTTGGTTGCAGGGATCAAACTGGCAACCTTCCAGTCACAAGTCTGGTTCCATAACCACAAGCCCATGGCTGCCCAAGGTTCTATTTTGTGTCAAGGTGGCTTCCTGGTACTAGGATAAGTGGCTTAGATACTGAGCGAGCAATACTGAAATTTAAACCACATTGAGATTTGGTTTAAAAAAGTTTTGTATACATTTATGTTTCTCAAACCTGGTGGCATTTTGTAGGCCATTTAAGGCTAACAGTAGATCTTCATCATCATCATCAGCTTCTGTGCCCTCTTTGTTAAACCTGCAATAAGGTCAACTATTAATACGTGTGCAGGTACAGAAACATTTATTTATGTTGCAAGTGTTATGAGCTGCATTAAAGGAAAGTAACTCATTGACTTGACTCCAGTCCTTAAGGCCTACCGCCCTGCAGAGTTTCAAGTTTTTCTTAAATTTACACTTCGATCAGGAGCTAAAAAAACAAGGCTGCTCCTATAAACTGGATCAGGTGCTGAAGTAACGCTTAAAGCTTTGCAGGACTAGAGGATTTCCCTTGTTTACAGTTAGTGTGTAAAAGACAGGTCCATCTGAAACATCAAAAAAGGAGGAAAACTTCTTGTACCTGAGAACGATCTGCTCTTCTTTTGTCTCCCCCAGAAGCTGTCTGGAAATCATATTCATTTTTCCTGAGAAAAAATAACTGGACTTAAATACGGTTTTTCTTATTTTTATTCTATACTTTTGCACTTACTTAACATTTAATCTTAATGTAAGGTAGAAATGCAGCATGAACATGAGTGTTAAGTAAAAGTATACTAATACTATTAATACCCAGACATTACCTCTGATATGGTCAGTTTGATCCCTCATCTTTCTTTCTGCTTCATTTTTTTCACTCTGGAGGCTGCTAATCTCCTTATGTAACTCTGGTATCACCTACACCAATTTGAATAATAAATAGGCACACTAGATTAATAATAAAAAAGAAGTATTTTCCTATTAATGACTAAACGACAGTGACAGAGTCAACCTTGACATGTTTGGCGAGATGAACAAGCTGTTCCTGGAGCTCTGTTTTGCTCTGGTTGTCCTCCTCAGCCACAGCCTGTAGCTGGAGCTTGTGTTCCCGCAGCGAACGATTTTCCTCCTTCAGAGCTGCAATCTCTTTATCCAAGTCCTCCTTTTGCAGCTCACTGCTGTGTTCTGCAACTCTGGCAATTCCAAGTGAAAAAGCTTATATCAGTATCGCCATCTTTATTAATTGAAGGGAAACTGGCATAATGTAGTTTGTTAAAGTGTTTTGGAAAATGTGCTTGTTTTTACTTTCGCAGCCTCTCTTCTCTCTCTAGGTCTTCTATGAGCTTTGCCTTCAGTCCTTGAAAATTGTCTAAAGGAAAAAAAGACACATTTTGGTCAGTAAATTTTAGGTGATATAAAGCTGTTATGAATTAAAATAGGTCTAAGTTGGACTACCTGTCATCTGCTGTATGGAGTCTTTGAGTTTTGCCTGGAGAGCCTGATTCTCCAGCTTTACTTTATCCCTTTCACCCTGAAGCTGAGCAATCACCTTATGAAATGAAATATATGATTATTATATGAAAAATTCATAACATTACTCAATTATGTATCTTTGGTGTATTTAAAGAATGCATGTTCTGAATTATGTATAATGTGTATAATTAGAAAATGTTACATCCAGATGATATTCAGTGAAATATATCATCTGTAGATGTCAGGCGACAATGTCCTACCTGATTAGTTTCCTCTTTACCCTTCTTCTCTCTCTCTTCTACAAATAGCCTCTCACTGGCTGCTTTGCTAAGTTCCAGCTCCAGGGCCTGCACCCTGTCCAATCCCTGAGCATGAGCATTGGCCAGACTGGTCAGTCTCTCCATCAGACCACGGTTCTCTTTATTCTAAAGAAAACAAAAATAGTTTCTATTATAATGTACAATATACAAGAACACATTTTGCAGTGATATTTTGCGTGGATAGTTTTGGTTCTGATTCTCAGGATTATGAGCTGACCTGTTCCTCCAGTTTCTTACGCAGCTGCTGGACTCTGTAAGAGAGCTGCACGTTTAGGACGAGTCTACGCATGGTCTGGAAGCGACGACGCACTAGCCAGGCCCGAGCATACTTCTGTAGTACCAGAGCTTTATGCTCCTCCACCATCTATATGTGTGACAAACACTCACCTACTTTAACATGAAATGTTTTAACGCTATTTACAATTTAATTAAAATGAGACCTTTTGATAAGAAACCTTTTTGTAGCGTTTGCGGGCAATCCATCCCCGGATATATGACTGAATAGTGACTGTAGCCACAAGCACAAGTTGGTAAAGTTTGCGTACAAGATAGCCACGGCAGTGTCTCTGGATGACCACAGCTGCCCAGGCCTGCTTCAGAGCTGCTGCTGTAACCATACGTCTAGAAGAAACACAAACATTTACAGCATTTGGCAGATGATCTTATCCAGAGCGACTTACTGGTATTACAGGTAGGCCAATGCAGTGTTAGGGTTCTTGCCCAAGGACCCTTATTGGTGTAGCACAGACTGGCTGCCTAGACCAGGAATCAAACCCAGGTCTCTCACATGCGAGCCAGTGATGTTACCACTGTACCACACCAACCACATACCACACCCACTGGCCAACTGAACAAACACTGACGTGCCAGTGTTGTCTGGCAGAAATGCTATGCCACATGTTTCAGTATTGTGTTTAATATAAGCCAAAGGTACTATAACACGGATCTCCTAACATGCTGAAAAGTTAGTTTTGAGCTAAGTATAGAGGTTTGCTACTCAGTTTGACTGGATTACTCACCTGATCTGCCTCTTGCCCCGGATGTACTGCTGGATGATGATGGCAGCTTGTCTCATGCGCTGATACCTGCGCCTCTGAGACCAGCCCCTTATATGCTTCTGGAGGGTCACACATGCAGTGCGCAGATAATCCAAACGAAGCTTCTCTAGATACGCCACCTGTCCCGCTCGGAAGAAGATTTTGGTCCGTCCGAACTTATACTGATTACAGTCCTGTTGCGATTAAAACATCAGTGTTAGACATATTCAATTCATATTTTTCCACTGTAGCCTAACACCGTAGAAAACTATTAACATGACTGGAAATGGGTACAGTCAGCTGAATCATGAGCGTGAGCTGCTGCTTATGCTGCATCACAGGGCAGTGTAACATGCTTGGAGGAAAATGTTATCTGTCCATCTTTTTACAGATGCCCATGATTGGCTAATGATGCTGTGATTGCCAGATGAGAAAGAGAATGTCGTCCACCCTACACAGACAGCAGAGCTTTGCTCTCTAGGATAGCTGTGTCATCACCAGGATTTAAGTGCACACAATTTTCCGCTGTGTCACTCAGGACCTCGTCATTTGGCAGCAAAGAAGAAAAATGTATCTTCACTTTGCATTTTTATCCTTTAGTTTTTTTAGTATGCCTAACATCGCCTTTGGCAAATCCTTTGGACGTCAGTCACAGATTTTGAACATTAATCTGAATTATATTGTTTTAAATATAAAGACACAGATATTAAATATATTGGCTAACTGTATTTTATTTTACACAGGTTTGTAGACTCAGGTCCTCAAAAATTTTGAAAAAAAACCCCAAATGAAATAATTACAAACAGAATGCTAGAGGATATGTAGTTCATAGCAGTGTGAGGGCTGAGTAATGAAAAAGGAGGAGTAATGTAAATGAAGCATGTCTTACAGGGATGAGCCTCTGCAACACTGTTCTACATGTTTGCTTTTTCTCCCCCAGTCTGAGCTCTGCCTGGCTCATAAGAATACTGTAACGGCTGTAGAACTCAATGTAGGTCCACCTGCGAGACAACAAGACGTGCACACCTAAGTATCAGAGTATCAGATTACTCAGGAACTGAACAGTAATGTCCTTAGATGTACACATTATGTAAATGTATTTTACATAATGAATCTAAGACATGGGTTTTTACTTGACCCAAAAGTCTTAAGATTTCTTCAAGTGCTATGATGAATGCATTTTTGGTATCTGGTGTAGTGTTGAGACAGTGATTGATGTTTTTACCTAGATGGGTAGCTCTGGGCACTAATTCGAACAGTCTCTAGTACTCCACAAGCTCGTAGCTGCTGCACCACTCGCTTTGAGTCATATCTGCGGACAGAGACATTACAAATATGAAAATAAATAAATAAAATGTAATATAATGTATCCTAGTAGTGATTACTCACTCGAATGGCAACTTCTCCTCATTAGGCTTAATGCAGCGGACATAATGTGGTGTAGTAGCATTAAGAGTTTCCATTAACAGATACAGTGAACTCCGGAACTGAGATGATAAACAGAGAGAAATGGAAAAACTTCATTTAAATCAGTTTTAACAGTAGCCCACAGTAACAGTAGTAACAGTAGTTAGGAGCAAAGTTCATCTTAAAACACCAGTGCATTCCCCTGTGGGTTTGACAGTATTATTTATTTGCTCATAATAAACAGATGTTAGCTTTTATAGCTACAGACAACAATGTTGACCCATTTGATTGTGCACCTTATCTCCTACTGTGGTTCTAAGCTGCTTATTGGCTGGTTTGACTCCAGGTCGAGCTGCTTTCACTTTAACACCTCTCACTGAATGCACAGAATTTTGCTCCTCTTCATTAAAGAAATCTGCCAAGAGAGGAAACTGACAGCAAAAGGTTTCAAACATCTTCAGTCGCATAAATCTACGACAGTTCATAACCATAATATACAACATACAACATGCAACATACATAGCAAACATAATTTGCCTGTTTACTAATCTCTATAGTAATATAGTAATCTCTATTTTTCCAGTCTTTGGATTTGATTTTGAGTTTTGACACATTTTCCTAGATTAGTGAATAAATGTATTATTATTCATAAATGTATGAATAAATGTTAAAATAAACAATACATGTTTAAACCATCATCAACTCTACCTAGATCAAATTCATCTGTAAAAACAATGTTTTCAGAAGTAAACTGTACTTTAAAAAATAACCCCAAAAGTAGATGAAAAGACTGAAAAAGGGCTCAGTAAAAGGAGGATCGTTACAACAGGAAAATATCTTGAAATTTGTACACTGAAGTGCCAGAAAACTAGTACAAATAAGCCTATTCAAACACATAGCAACGCCACGTATGCTCATCATTAGCTGTGTCCACCAGATTGCGTATAAAGTGGCAGACATCTATAGAAGCCTCTAGAGCTGTTTCTGCTGTAGGAATGGCAAGTTATCACAATTTAAGCCAATGTTCAACACGGTTTAATAGTTGGAGCTTGTGAGATGGGTCACAGCATTTTGGAGGTAGAAACCAAGTTTGGACCATTTCAAGGCTGTGCCATGAATTCTGGCAAAATCTTGAATCTATGACAACAGTAGTGTAGCCGTAAAAAGACTCGGCTGGCAAGGATCAGTTCAAATGATAGGAGTACAACACTGCCTCAAGTGACGTCGGATTTTAATGTTGGGGCCACTATAAATATCAGTGTCAGGACTACACAACGTTCCCTTTAAGATATGGAGGACCTACCGAGTATTAGACTGTATTAGTATTTGTACCAGTTTTTTTGGCACTTCAGGGTATATATTTCTATATTCATATTTAGTCTGGAGCAAATAACAGTTTGTACCTTGCTGGCTCTCATTACGTCCACCAACTCTTCATAGAGAGTATCTCTATTCTTCTCCAAGAAACCTTTACACTGATATTCTACCTGAGAATCGAAAAGTGTTTTTATAAGCATCTTTAGCAACTCATCCAGTGACAAAAATGTAGCACTTGCAGCATCAGCAAAACAAACAAGAGGCACGGGACGTCTTCTCACCCTGTCAGCAAAGTGATGGATAACAAATGCTTCATTGGATAGGCGAGGTTTCTCAAACATAGGCTTTGAGCTCAGATAATTATAGAGCTTCTGGAGCCAGTTCTTATCAGTACCCTGAGGAAACTGGAGAGCAAACAGAACGCTGAAGTCAAGGCAACGTTAAATAAAAACAACTTCAAACAATTTTTTTTACAGACTTCCTCACCAGACACTCCTCATCCAGCAAGTCCAGGATGCCCATTTTGGCTTCAATAAGATCAATGACTGGTTGGTTGTCATAGAAGTCAATTAGCGTCCATGGGATGTCCTCCTTCATGTACTCCTCTTGCTCGAGTTTAAACACATGCTAACAGGAAGCAACCAGACAGAAAGGAGTCGTGTGGTTTAGCCTGACCCCTAGTTCATGTTAACAGCCTGATGCGTAATTTGAGCACATAGAAAGCACATAGAGCACATAGAAAGACGTGTGGGTCATACCAAGTTGAACTGTTGTTGTAGTTTCTCATTGGCATAGTTGATGCAAAACTGCTCAAAGCTATTCACATCAAAGGTTTCAAATCTGTACAAAGCAAAATCAGAAACAAAAATGAATTATGTAGGCTGTAGTACATAATTAAGATCTTGTGTCAAATAAACTAAATCTTTCCAGACAGTAAAACAGAGTTTTATCTTGCCCGTAAATATCCAGCACGCCAATGAAAGAGTGCTGTTTTCCAGGCACACGCAGGGCCTGGTTAATCCTCAGGATGACGCGGTCAAAAAGATAAGCATAAAGATGCTTCGCCAGTGCATCACGGGCATTTACGGCACGTTCCCTTGGCTGCGGTTTGATTACAGTCTCAGACGCCATGACAATCCGCCGGTGACATAACCAGCGACACATATCTTCTCTTTTGACTTCAAGCAGGTCACAGAACACTGCTAGATGAGAGTCAGTAGACTAGAGAAAAGAGAACATCATTGCCACTTAGGGTGAATATATCCACAAATGAATATGTATGTAATTCTGTGCTTTTCTACACTAAGTTAAGTCATAAGTTAAACTGTTCCTTACACTGATGGTTGACTGGTCTGAGCCGACTGCACTGATCACAACGTTGCCCAAGTGCAAAATTCCTGCCAGCAATTTAAACACATTGCTCTGAAAGTCATTTTTTAGCCCTACAGGAAAAGACAGAACAGTACAGTGCTATGACATACATTATTAATCAGTAAAGAAATCATAACACATGAAGGCATGATGCAGCACAGACAAAAGTGTACAAAAGTGTCCTACCCAGTAGAGTGAAAGTGCGACAGGTTTCAGCCATGTCAGCACGATCATCCACTCCATGGATCTCCATCGCCCCTCCCATGCAGGTGTAGTTAAACTCGTCTGCACTCACTTGTATGTTAACAGCAAATTAAAAAACAATGATAATTGTACACATGAAGTAAAAACGATAGTTACTATTGCAAACATACCAATTAGGCTAAGATAAACTTAAACAGCATACACACTTACACAGTCTCAAGCTCGTAAATTGGGGTTGGTCTGCACAAGCACACATCTGATAGAAGATGTGATAGTTTCTTTCATTCTCTGACTGGAGGAGGCAGAACAAGAAATAGCTAATAAGAAATTCTCAGTATGACCATTCAGCGTAATTTAAATTAATATAAGTAAATACATAATGTATCATTTTATATATAAATATATAATGTATCAAGACAGATAGGTATATAAATTTATGATTTCTAGGTTTTTTTTGTGTTGATGTTGCTTTTTCTCAAATAAAATACACTAACATGGTAGTAGAAGCTCAGTGTTAAAGGCAGTGGCCTAAAAAAAATGGCACTTGTTACTGCTGTCTTTTTATTGTAAGCAGTCATTAAAAGCTTAGCATCTATGCAATATATAAACTTCCTTTACCTGAAAAACAACCCTAGACTTTTCTAGTAGGTATGTCCTCATGTTAGCACCGATGATCTGGTATCTCTGGTCAAAGCTGATTTCAGTGTATTTCCCAAATCGACTGCTGTTGTCATTCCTTGTGGTCTTTGCATTACCTATTGCCTGCGAACATTCCACCAAAGTGTATGGCACACTTGTTTTTATTTGTCTGACTACATTTTAGGCTTATATAATGATGGAGTACAATACCTCAGTGATGGGGTTCGAGGCCAAAACCTTGTCCTCCACCCGAGCGTTGCTGCTAGATTTGCTGACCACTGCAAAGTATCTCATCGCATAACGAGCAGACACAGTCTTCCCTGCTCCAGACTCCCCACTGACTATGATGGACTGATTCTTGTTGTTCCTGTATAAATAGGTTATACACTTATAATACAGTATTTAAGGACATAACATTACTACCACAAACCACTGACGGGTGAAGTCTCATTACAATGGCACTGGTCAATGGAGTGGGATATACTAGGCAGCAAGTGAACAGTCTGTCCTCAAAGTTGATGTGTTGGAAGCAGGAAAAATGGGCAAGCTCAAGGATCTGAGTGACGCTGAAAAGGACTAAATTGTGATGGCTAGACGACTGGCTCCAAAACAGCATATTGGGTGTTCTTGTATGTGGAAGTTCGTATAAGGCTGTGTGATAATTTCTCCTCTTAATGTGTGAAATTTAACCTCTTAGTCTCAGCATAAGACATAGAAGAAGTAAATCTGGTCCTGGACTATGCCACAGCTAATCAAGGACATTTGAGATACATAACTGAAAATGTTAATTTTCCCCAGACTAAATAAACCCTTAGTCTTGTACTGATACTGCAGAAAATAATTGCATCTCATTTTAAATGATGTCATATCTGATGGTGCATATCGGTGTCAGTTCTGAATGCTTGAATACACTCACCTTGCCATCTGTTTATAAGCTTCTTCTGCGACAGCAAATATATGAGGGTCCAGATCGCCCATGTTCTGGCCTGAATAAGCACGGATGACTGCATCTCCATAAATGGGGAGCTGTTTATATGGGTTTACTGCCACTAGGATAATGCCTAAGATGCACAGTATGAAGCAAGAAAGACACAAAGAGATAAATATGTAAAAAGGGGAATTATACAGTAGTAACTTAGCTGAAATTAAGCAATATGATGTCCTGCTACAATTATGAGAAATAACAAAAAAGATTTCAAGCCAATGACAGAGCACCATAATGCAAATAAAAAATTTAAAATAACTTTTTTTTATCTAAAATAAGCTGTTTGTGTGACAATATATTGCTATTTAATAGTTGTCCTTACCTGATTGGCTACATATCGCATACATATATAACGTGCTGTTTTTTTAACGGGGCTATGAATGTGGCTTTGTTTCATTCATGAATTGTATGTGCTGGAAAATAATTGCAAACCTCAGAAAAAACAAAACATAGCCATAAATTAACAGGCATTTTTGTCATATAGTGATAAAGCTGTAGACTGCACATAAGCTCAGGTGCTTGCTGCTTAAGTGCAGTTTGCAGCCACAGTGTGTCTGGTTGTAGCCTGCAGGCTGATATAAGATATCTGGTCAGCAGTGTAAAATAGAAACTGCAAATAAAGTGGAGCTAATTTTTTTCTTTTCTTTTTTTTTCTTCTCATGTCTCTCCTCTAATTGTGTTACCTAATATATTTTCGGATGAAAATGCTATAATAAGTTGACAAGGTTCAGTTTGAGGACCAGTGACATCTTTAGCACAGAAAGCCTGGTGGGGCACAATAAACTCTGAAATTACACACTAACCTACTTGCTTAAACACAACGCGAATGCGAATGATCTATTAAGGCATGATTGCACACATAAAGCAGTGTTAGCAGTGTTAGTATTAGCAGAAATGAAGACACAAACCTTGTGGTCTGCAACTTTATCAATACGTCTTAACCAACAATTAAGTATAGAAACCCAATACTGTCTGTGCCATAACCTACAGTTAAAACACAACCTACACACAGACTATGCAAAACTGACTCACCAGTGATGGTCACTGCTTAGAAAGAAAAGATGCCTTACCCTTTCCTCTGAGCAAACTTTTTTCTAATCCTTGAATGAATTCATTTTTAATTTAATTATTACTAAGAAATTGACTTGATTCATTTTATTGTTTTGATATTATTACTGGCTAGAACTGCGAGCTGTGTAACAATGTCTTCACTTAGTCGTATGTAAATTTCTTATTTTTATTTATTAGCTGATCTCAGTATGGGACCAAAGCGATTGTGCCCCACGGTTGATTACTGAAAACAGACAGGACAGGATTTTATTTTGTTCCTTGCCAGATCCTGGAATAGTTTCTAAAGAATAGTGTCTAATCTGCTGTGTGAGCTCATGAAATGATAAACTCCTGGGAACAAGACGCTCACTACCGACTTGATATCTCACCCACCACAGTATGTGTAGATGATTTTGGAGTCCACAAATCTGACACGTAGGTTGTGCAGCACAGCCGGTTCATGGAGATAGCTCAATGCAGTTAGGTCATTTTCCCCCACAAGGATGTCAGGGTTACGCAGGGGAGGTAACTGACCGTCCACTCCCACTGGGTACTGGAACTCCTGAGACACACAGAATCAGCCAGAAGATTTGTACAGAATATGCAAGTAACGTAACTGTCAGTACTGTAACAGGAGATTCTGGACTCTATGCAAGATATGCAAGAACCCTGCAAGATATCTATATTTAGATTTATGTGTGGAGAAACACACACAATGATATCACTCATAGATTTACAACGCAGTAGCCGTAATGTGTATCTACCATTGAAACACACACAAAAAAGCTAAGTTAACCAGTGATTGTTTTGCATAATAAAGTCCAGTCTTATACGTGTCATGGATGATTCATATATTGAAATATTTATGCCATGTCATTAATGTGGTGACAAATAGATTTACATTTAACACTGAAATAAAACATTATATTATAATTCAATAATACACTAGACTAAAACACAAAAAAGAAATATTGCCTCCACAGGCTACTGCATATCTTTTCTTGTTAAACTGTGAATGATTAACCACTTCTCTTTTTCTGTGTGACATTTGTATGGCTTTAGTTCTAGTGCAGTGTAAATAAATGATGACTGGCAGGTACATTTTTAAACACGTTTTGAATTTAACATTCCCTAATTTTCATGTTCATGTCCATTTCCACATGATACAGATTGTAATACTGCACACTCACATTTATGTTTCAGAAACAGTGATTTAAAAACAAAAGATTGTCCAGAGCTTCTCACTTAACATCAGACCTCACTTACACCTAAGACCTCCTCACATAACATCAGACCTCCTCATCTACACCCCAAACCTTCTCACATAACATCAGACCTTCTCACCTACACCTCAGATGTTTTACATAACATCACACCTTCTCACCTACATCTCAGATGTTTCACATAACATCAGACCTTCTCACCTACACCTCAGATGTTTCACATAACATCAGACCTTCTCACCTACACCTCAGAT
>JAOVVF010000010.1:16812381-16826368 GCA_028565595.1 Duopalatinus emarginatus | reverse complement strand
ACACACACACACACACACACACACACACACACACACACACACACACACACACACACACACACACACACACCTTTTCTCCACTGTACTGTTTCAGGCAGTGCAGGAAGCGACAGGTGTTGGCCAACCACAATGACACTGTGTCAAAATCACTGCTTCTTTCCTGCAATCAAATTTCAGACACAAATATTCCACTCAACTCCTTGCTGCACTCAAAACAATTGATCATAATCAGTAACTGACACCACTTTCTTTTGTCACTGATTAGTTATCTATTATAGCATGCCACATCTATTGTGTTTTATCCGTTACATAAATCAGCATAGACTTTTTCCCCCTACATTTCTGTAATCTCACCTTTAGCACATTCTTGATGCTGCTGATTGACGAGTTGAGCAGCTTTCTGACTCTCTGGCCGTTGTTAGTGTAGTCAGCGTGGCGGAGGCACATGAAGAGAATATAAGCCGGTAGACCTGGTAGACCCGCAACCTCTCTGGGCTTTAAATCTTAAATGATAAATACAATCTGTTGTGTTATTCTGATTGTTTAACAAACAACAACAATGTGCATTATATTACCTGTGATTAAGATCCTAAACAGTCGGTCCTCATCCTCATTTCTGTAATCCAGCATGCCCGGATAATGACGCTCTTTGTGCAGGATGTTCACCAATGACAGACCTTTACTCACTCCGCTGTCCGTACAAGGCTGATCCGAATAGGTGTCTGTAGACACCAGAAACACACCTCACTGAGACTTTTAGCACCTCTTTAAGACAGCTAAACGATCACCAAAACTTTTTATTAGACAGACAGATTTAATGTTAATACCGACCACACTCACTGTCTGATTCCTTGAGCTTCCGCAAAGTAATCTGCAGCCGTTTCTTCACCTTCTGAATGGACTTTTCCTGCTTGTCTATTTGTTCCATTAGGTCCTGTATTGGTTCAAAACATTTTCCTTAGGTTCTTCTACACTACAATACAAAAACAGTTTATTTGCTTCCAAACTCACCAGATTATAAGGCGTGAGGCGGCTGATCTCGTTCTGGACGGCTGATTTTACACAACCACAATAAGACAGGTGTAATGTATTAGAGAGAAGCTGCTCCTGCTGCTGGTCTCGCTCCTCTTTCAGTTCCTGCAACTTGTCCCTAAGATCCTCCATCTCTGACATATGAGTCTGTCTTTCAGCTTGCAGCTGAGACTCCAGCACCCTTCAGAAGAAAAGGCATGTACGAGTAATACAGGTGATCAGTTAATGTAGGGATTATGTATGTATTAGTGTACAAGTGTGTATCCATACAGCTGACCTGTTAGTTTCTTTCAATCTCTCATACGCCATCCACAGATCTCCATCCTCATTCAGGTCATGTAGATCTAGAGTGGAGGATCTGAGCACACACATACACACAGGTATAAATTTGTAACAGAGGAATTTGACCTCCACATTTAACCCATCCGTGCAGTGAAACACACACTTAGTGAACACTAGGGGCAGTACACACACATGCCCAGAGCAAGGGGCAGCCCCAAACCACAATGCCCAGGAAGCTGTTGGGGGGTTAAGTGCCTCGCTCGAAGGCGCTTCAGTCATGTCTTGTTCATTGTAGAGATTGAACCTGGGATCTTCCGATCACACAGTTCCCTAACCACAAGGCCACGGGTGCCCGCTATATAGTTACTATATAGTTTAGAGACTTACCTGTAGAAATACCTGCTGGTGTCACTTAAGTTACTTTCCAGTGCAGCTTCCTACAAGAGGATAAACATAAATTAATATTCAGCTAATCGACAACAATGAGCTTGTCATGAGAAAATAATGGGGAGTAATTAGAGTATGACATACGTATGAAAATTTTCCCTACAATTTTACAGCTCCATATGAAAACTGTATGTAATTTAATTGCCCTACGGTCAGAAGTCTTCAAGCTCAAAACGTGATGATGCCCCAGCCATCCATGACTAGGAGCCAACAGAGCGATATGTCCATTTATGTTCTCTGGATAGACTGGACGGTGAACTCTTACTCCCACATCAATTACACAGACAATACCTTTCAATGATCTCACTGAACTCATGCATGTAGAAGAGGGTGGACAGCACTTTCCTCAGAGTGTGTTACACTGCCCTGTGATGCAGCATGAGCAGCAAAAACGATGCAGTTATGTGGTTTAACGTGTCTTAGAGGACGAACACTGTAGTCTTTACCCTCCCCAGCCGGAAGGGCTAGCTGGTGAGTGGCAACTGGCAGGTGAACAGGATGAAAGAAGACCAAAATGAAGAAAGTGTAAATGAAAGTCGAATAATCTTCTGACCACTGTGAAGTAAAATTCACCTCAACATTTGACCCATCAGTGCAGTGAAACACACACATACACACTAGTGAACACTAGGGGGCAGTAAGCACACATGCCCAGAGCAGTAGCCCCTAATTCGCAGCACCCAGTGAGTGGTTTTGGGTTAGGTGCCTTGCTCAAGGGCCCCTCATTCAAGTCTTGTCAGTTGGGGGGGCTCAAACCTGGGACCTTCTCATCCCAAGGCAGGTTCCTTAACCACAAGCCTATGGCTGCCCCCGGAAGAATGGCAGAGTGATATATAAGAGCCCTAAGTTGGTAAAAGACTTAACAAAAGTGCACCACAACTCCACCCTCATCAAAAGATAGAAACTCCAACTATTTTTTCCCCAGACAATGACGCTCTTTGTGCAGGACATTCACCTCTGGTAGAACTTCACTCACTCCGTTTTCCGAACAAAGCTGATCCAAAGAGGTATCTGTAGACACCAAAGACACATCTCATTGAGACTTTTAGCACATTTTAAAGACATGTGAAACATCACCAGTGTAAGTGTTTATTTTGGCAGCACTCACTGTCTGATTTCTTGAGCTTCCTCAGTGTAATCCTCAGCTGTTTCTTCAACTTGTGAACGATCCTTTCCTGCTTGTCCATTTGTCCTATTAGGTCCTTTATAATATAGTTTCATTAGGTTCTTCTACAAACATGCAAAAGATAACTCGAAAAACAGTTTGTCTACTTCCAAACTCACCAGATTACAAGGCGTGAGGCGGCTGATCTCGTTCTGGACAGCTGATTTTACACGACCATAATGAGACAGGTGTAACGTATTAGAGAGAATCTGCTCCTGCTGCTGGTCTCGCTCCTCTTTCAGGACCTGCAGCTGTGCTCTAAGAGCCTCCATCTCTGACATACGAGTCTGTCTTTCAGCTTGCAGCTGAGACTCCACACTCCTACAGAAGAAAAGACATGTACGAGTAATACAGGTGATCAGTTAATGTAGGGATTATGTATGTATTAGTGTACAAGTGTGTATGCATACAGCTGACCTGTTAGTTTCTTTGAATCCCTCATAGGCCATCCACAGATCTCCATCCTCATTCAGCTCATGTAGATCTAGAGTGGAGGATCTGAGCACACACACACAGACCATGTACTATATAAGCCTATCGCAGACACTGATGGACTATGTAGTTGAGAGAATAAGGTGTAGAAATACCTGCTGGTGTCACTTGAGTTACTTTTAACAGCTGTGTCCTACAAGTGGATGAATATAAATTAATAAGGAACGTGGTTATGGAGCTGGTCTTGTGGCCGGAAGGTCCCTGGTTCAATCCCTGCATTGGGCAAGACAGGTGTAGAAATAGCCCATCCCCACCCCGCTTCCCAGGCACCGTGTTTTGGGGCTGCACAAGTGTGTGTACTGCCCCCTAGTATTCACTGGTGTGTCTTTCAACGGCAGGGATGGGTTAAATGCGGAAGTCACATTCCTCTCTGTGCAAGCACAGTAGGCAAATAGTTCACTTTCACTTTCACTTAAAAGACAACAATATGTTTGTGATTAGAAAGTAATGGGAGTAATGGTAATATGCAAGTAAACGTGTGTCTAGGCCGATCTCTGAAAAAAATCTAGTTATTGTAGTTTAGAGTCTGCAGATTGTTGGTGGCTTTTACGCACTATGCACCTTAGCACTTGGCGACCCTGCTCTGTAACTTTACTTGGTCTACCATGTGGTCTTTCTGTCTTTCACTTTTCAGTAATACCACACACATATCTTTAAGGGAAGAAATTTTACAAGCTTACGTATTTCACCATTTGCAGTGGGGGCGTGTTAATCCACAATGCTGATTGCTTTGTGGATGCAGCTTGTGGTATAAAAGGTCTGTGATGAAGGGGATAGAGGAACTGATGATCTCAGCTGTCCTTACTATGTACTGCAGGGACTTGAATGCACAATGGTGCAATTTCTAAACCAGCGAGTGATGCAGCTGCTCAGGATGCTCTCCATAGTCCCTATGGTATTGACGGACCAGGGCAGATCCTCTGCCAAGTGAACGCTAATTAATATTGATCTTCACAGCAAAGCTGTGGTCAGTGGAGAATGAGCATGCCTCATTTTTCTGAAGTCAAACAATTTTTTAGTTTCGTCTATGCTCAGAGACACTCAGAGACACATAACCCCCCCAAATGCTCCCCGGGTGCTTCCCCCACTTACCTCATGAACATGCATGCTGATCTCTGATCCTGTAAGCTCAGAGAAATGAGTGGATTCTGATTCATGGCTGCTGAAAGCAGAGTCTTCTCTTAAGAGTTTAGTGGTGTACTGTGAGGGGAAAAGAAAATCACAGAGTTAATAACAGAGTGTATTCTGTAAATGTTACACTAACTCAACCCAGTGCACAAATACAAAACAAGTCTAACACACACAATGCGCTTTACAAATACAAAACATGCAATTCTATGTGACCTGCAAATAATTGCAGAGTTGTTTTCGAATACACTGACTCGAATACACTTGTAGCTTGCACAACTTCTCACTAATACACACTGCCCTCATACAAATACATCAGCCCTGAACAGTAGGTGGTGCTGTGGGTGCACGTTAGCAGATGAGACTGTGTGGGAACGCACTCTAGCAAACTGAGTCAAAGTGGAGGAAGTGAATTGTTTCTGTACATTTGTTGGTTTTCCTGTTTTTTGACATTCCCTCCAATTCCTGGCCTGTTCCAGTTTCCCCTCAAAAATGTACTATTGCCTTAACGTAAGATAAAGTAAAGGTTAAAGTATAGGAAAATTGTGGATATTAGACAGATCAGCAAACAAACACCTGAACACTTTAATCACCTGCTGGCCACTCATTATGAGCAGACAGGTACTGCCTCCACTTTGACTCACAGTCAGCTGGAGCGCTTTCCCACACAGCGCCCCCTACAGTTCAGGGGAGATGTGTGTTTGTGTGTATTGTGTATGAGAAAATCTCGACACATAACGGTATTTGTGGAACTGTTTGTACATTGTACAGAAAATTTGAATACCATGAACTGTGTCACTGATAATTTTTACAATTTTATTTAAGTGCAATGTATTAAAAAAACAGCTCATTTGAAAGTCACATGTGCGTTTTGTATATTTAAAGTACACAGTGTGTGTGTTTGTGTGTTTTGTATTTGTACACCAGGTTTTTTTTGGCCTCCATTACATTTCTACTGTAACTGGCCTCCTAACACTGCAGCCTGATAACCTTTTTTAAATGAAAATGCCTGTAAAACACACAGCCCTTACTGGTGTAGTCTCTTGCTCTGATTTCAGCTCAGCGTACTGAGCCTCCAGTTTGATGTGTTCAGTCAGAAGGTTCTGGTAGCGAGTACGCTCTTCATTAAGCTCCATCTGCAGATTGTCTGTGTATTTTTTATGGGCCTCCCGCAGCTGATCTGTGAATATGTGTGTGTTTAGTAGAATGGAAAAAGTAAACAACGTGAAATCATTTAAAGATAAAGATAAAGATAAAGCTAGTCGATACTCAAAAAAAAAGGTTATGTTTTAAAACGTCAATTACAGGAGTTGGGCATTTGTAGGCTTGTGGTTAAGGAACCTGCCTTGGAACCAGAAGGTCCCAGGTTCAGTCCCTGCAACTGAGACTCAACTGAAGTGCCCATTGAGCAAGGCACCTAACCCCCAACCTTCAGGTGCTGCGAATAGGGGCTGCCTACCACTCTGGGCATGTGTGCTCACTGTGTGTATCCGTGTGTGTGTTTTTCACTCGCACGAATGGGTCAAATAGGACCTATGTCATTTCCAGAAATTAGGACAGTAGAAGAAAAACTGTTGTTTGGATTTTAGAGTTAAGCTAGCTAAGTTAAGCTAGCTAGCTGACAATGTGACAACATGACCTCATGACTGTAGGACAGCATCATGTAATCACTGCTGTCGTATTTTGCTGAAATATTAGTACACGTTAATATCAATATTAATATTTAAGATTTATTTAAAGAGGTATCAAAGTTGTCTTGTGTTCTCAACTTACTATTTAGAAATAAACTACATATGATATGCAGGGGTCGTTCAACACCTAATAAAAGACTAGTTGATTGGAAATCGTTGCTTAAGTCCTTGTTAAATGTAAGCATCAGGTGTATTTAAGCTTCTGTGAGCAGGTCTTGGCTGGCAATACAATTTATGCACTTCTGTGAATGAGTATAATCAATAATAGACACACCGATCAGCCATAACATTAAAAACAAAACATGCCAAAACAACCACTGACCCATTAAAACATAGCCTCCACAAGCCCTCTGAAGGGGTGCTATGGTATCGGGTACCAAGACATGGATCTTCTGTGGGATCAGACCAGATGGGCTAGGCCCACCTTACACACATCAGTGAGCCTTGGGTGCCCATGGCCCTCTCACTGGTTTACCATTTGTCCTGTTTTGGACTACTTTTGGTAGGTACTGACTACTGTATATACCGTGAACAACCCACAAGACCTACTGTTTTGGAGATGATCTGACCCAGTCATCTAGACATCACGATTTTGCCCTAGTCAAAGTCAATCAGATTTTTACATTCAGCCTCCAAAACATTGGCTTTTTATGTGCTGCCCAATATATCCTACCCCTGGAGAGGTGCCTGCATTATGCATTATTATATAATCAATGTTGTTTACTTGTCTGTGATTTTATGTTATGGCCGTTCTGTGACTTTGACACTATGATGTATGTCTACCAGCAATCTGGTGGCTCTGTTCCTGGATCAGTCTGTTTAGTTCATCTTTCTCAGACTTCAGCATGCAATTTGTCTCTTTCAGCTCAGCAAGCGTCTGCATCAGCCGGGTAAAAAAAAGATACTTTTACTTACTATTAATATTACTTTAGGTAGTCTTTTTGCCCCTGTGTACTCCCATTCTCCCACCTTTCTGCTGCTTTCCAGTTCATCCCGGGTCAATCTCAGCTCTTCCTCCAGTGCAGACACCTGGCCACTAAAACAACGGGCTTCTTCCTTCACCCTGTGCAGAGTTTCCAGCTGGGTGCGCAAGTTATCCATCTCTGTCAGGCTCCAGCTCTCAGCAGCATGCAAGCGCTCGGACAGCTCCCTGTTCTCTTTATTCTGGAGATTTGTTCACCATGCACACACACACAGACCTTCATTACAGTCCACAGCAATGGAAAGAAAATACATGAGTCTGATTTAAAAGTAACTCGCCATCACTAAGCATCTTATGGATCCACGTTTACTTTATTTCCACAATAACTAAAACAAAAGTATGATATCATACCTGCTCATCCACTTTCCTCTGTAGCTGCATGATTTTTTTCTCCATGCCTACGCTGAGTTTCTTGTAGCGTTCGACTGAACGTGCCTCAGTCTTGAGTCTCCCGAGTTCTCGTCGAGCCAGCATTCGGCGCACGCAGCATTGCAGATACACCACAGTCTGCACGGTACGTCTGTAGTGCAGCCGAGCCAGCCATCCACGCACCCAGCGCTGCACCACCACCACCTTCTGCTCATACTGGAGCTGACCAAGACACACAAAAACACAAAGTGTATAGATCAAACCCTAGTTTTTAATAGTGCAGTGCTTTCGGCACACTCTCATGTGAACTGCATATAGGCATCTGCATCCATTCATGTGTAGGGGATTTAATGTTTACTTTCTTATGTGACAGGAAAGCACTAGTTAAGAACATGACACCTCACTGGGAAGTTTTCAGACTTTACCGCTGTCTCTGTGTTAAACGGTCGACATGATTTTATAGGCAAATACAACCATTTACCAAGACAATATGGAAAATACACTGAGGTGCCAGTCCAATACTCCTTAAGTCCACCACAGAAGCATAGGACTGCAGAAATACAATGGGGCATGGACCTTACAAGCATGTAAAATTTTCTGGAGGCAATAACTTATACACCATACTTTGTGCAAAATGGCCAGAAGAGTGTTCGTCTAACCACAATTTGGCGTCACCTAACATCATTGTCCTGTTGGAAGAGGCCAAACCTACCAGACCGAAGATGTTGGTAGATGTACCAGCACCAGGTCCCATGGAATGCCATCTAAACAAACCCTATACTGTAATGAACTGTATGTCACTTTATATACACACTTTAGGACGCAACCAACAATGTGCATGGGTTTTGTTGCTATGTATTTTACATAGGCTCGTCTGTACCAGTTTGGGGTCTTCTGGCCCCAATTCAGCCACAGTGAGATGCTGAACATCCTTATATATTATTTTTTGCAATGTTCAGTGTGAAGTGAATTGCATACCTGTCTATATCGCAGCCTGGCTCCATGTCTGCGAAGCAGGCGTTGGAGGAACACTGCTGCTGCATGCTTCTGCTTATAGAGTCGCCTGACTGCATACCTACGCTGGTACTTCTGAATGACCACAGCTGCCTTGGTCCTCCTCAGAGACTTATACAAGCTGAGGAGAATGAACAGAACAGAGATTTGTTGCATCCACATCCTTGTGAAGTATAACACAGACACAAGCTGTGCACTCACACCCGAGCCTGGTGTCCCCGTGTGTATCTCTGTATGGTGACTGCCACTCTGCACAGACGCAGGTATTTCTTGCGGGCGAGCCAGCATCGGATGGTCTTCTGGATCTGCACACAAGCCATGCGGAGTTTACTGGCACGCAGTTTCTCCAAATATGCCACCTGCCCTGCCCGGAAGAAGATCTTAGTTGTCCCAAACTGGTACCTATCTGGGTCCTGAGGAGAGAAATCAAGACTTTTAGGCATGCCTCATTATATATATATATTTATGAAATACCAAGCCTCTGTTATTCATTTCAGATCATGAAGGAGTGAGATACCGGTATCAGCTGTGCTACAACATTCTGGCAGGTTAATTTCATGTCTGACAGAACATCCTTCTGCCTTATCAGAACTCGGTACCGACTGGAAAACTCCTGATAGGTCCACCTGCAAAAGAGCATATGAATTACATGATCTAAGTTTCGGAAACGAAGAAACTAAGATGAAGTGAAAGTGAAAGTGAACTATTTGCCTACTGTGCTTGCACACAGAAGCGTGTGACCGCTGTATTTAACTAATCCGTGTAGTAAAACACACACACCAGTGAACACTAGGGGGCAGTGAACACAACTGCACGGAGCTGGGGGCAGCCCCAAGCCATGGCACCTGGGGAGCAGCTGAGGGAGTTAGGTGCCTGCCTTGCTCAAGGGCACCACAGTCATATCAAATATTATTTTGGTCGGGAGGTCCCCAGTTTATTTTCCACACTGACAAGACGCTATTAAAGTGCCCTTGAGCAAGACATTTAACCCCCAACAGCTCCCCGGGCATCATGGATGGGGTTGCCATCCACTCTGCCCCCTAGTCTGTGTATGCAGTGGCAAGATGACAAGAGGCAGAAACCTTGAGAGGAACCAGACTCAAAAGAGAACCCATCCTCATCTGAGTAACTATGATCGTGTGATGATAAACAGTGGTTATAAATAACATGAAGTCTGAGATTTGTCAGATTTTGTCAGCTGTACACTAATGGACATGACAGTTCAGTCCTAGTTTTCCTGCAATGACTGTTCAGAACGTCATAGTCCAACGCGTTCATGGTTTCTAGGCTGTCCGTCATGGCGATTTTCAGACTGTTCATGTGGGTTCATGGTCAGCAGCAGTGAGTCATGTTCAGTTGATAAGACTCCAAGCAGACATTGGGTGTCAAGGTGGATATACCATATCTGCTCATTCACTTTGGCTGGATAAGTTTCCAAGACTCAAGAAACTGTAGAAGCGCATAAAATGAATTGAACTGAAACCCAAACTCAGAAGAGTGATCCTCCAACCATAATTTGGCTCTAGACATGGGTGGCAGTACATTGTCCTGTTGGAAGAGGCCAAACCAAAGGACATGAATGGGTGCAGCTGATCAGAACACGTAGTGTTCACCTGTTAGAGACGTTTGTAGACGAACCAGGGGTCTCCCTGGAATACCAGCTAAACAAACCCCATACCATTATGAATTGTCTATCGCTTTACATTTACATTTACGGCATTTGGCAGACTTTTTATCCAGAGCGACTTACAAGGTTACTGGTATTACAGGTAGACCAACATAGTGTTAGGAGTCTTGCCCAATCCAATCTTGCCTTATTGGTGTAGCACAGACTGGCTGCCCAGTTCGGGAATCGAACCCAGGTCTCTTACATGGGAACCAATGGCCAACATAGGTTTTGTTGCTTATTATGTTGCAAAGGCTCATCTGTACCAGTTTTTCTGGCACTTCAGGAAAGCAACAGCCTTGTCCAAAACCTGTTGGCACAAATTTAGCCATGGTGATATGCGATACGTTTTCTTACTTTTGTGAGTTTTTAAATGAAAATAAAATAAACATAAAATAAAAATAAAATTGTTTGTTAAGGTTGCTGGTTAACAAACAGGAAAGAAAAAGTCAGAATAAATCTATTTCACACTCTGGACCTTGCTGTGACCCTGACATTGTTGTATTAATACCCAAATTTAATCAGTTCATCTGTTGATTCAAATGATAATTCCATATAAACTACAAACATTTAACCACATGTTCTTGATATATTGTGCAAACAGGAATTCTGAATGGATGCACAGACAGACTGAAATTCAGCTAAGATACACAAAGACAACCAAAAGTCACCAATTCATTTATCATTTATGCACACAAAAAACGTTCAGAAATATGTTTTAAATATTTGAACCTGGATGGAAAGCCTGCTGCAGAGATGCGGACCGTCTCCAGTACGCCACATGCCCTCAACTGCTGCACGGCTCTAATGGGATTCATTCTACAGACAGACAGAGACAATTAAGGTACGTAATAAGAAACCAGAATAAGGCCTTATATCTAAGATGAATGTCCGAGGTACTAACACAAAAGGGCTTTTCTGGTCATTGGGCTTTATGCAGCGCACATAGTGTGGAGTTGTGGCATTTAAAGTGTCCATGAGCGACTGCAAAGAGTTTCTGAACTGAAAGTAGGAGAAGATACAGAAATTATAACAATGCTGTATTAAAAAGGATGTTTTATAAAACAAAAGAAAGAATCAATACCTGCAGTCCGACAGATTTCTTGTGCTCTCTGAAAGACTGTGCCACTTGGGTCATCTTTGTGCAACCTGAAGCTACATTTCCTGAAGTGTCCTGAAAGAGCTCCAACAGCAAAGCAAACTAAAAAAGTGCACAAAAAGGCAGTGTTTAACATGGAAAAGATGTGAAATCTCAAATGTAATATTTTCCACTGTTTCTGGGATAGACAAACCTTACTCGATTTCAGCACATTTATCTGTTCCTCATTCACCGTGTCCTTGTTTTTCTCCAGAAAGCCCTCACACTGATACTCCACCTGACGCAGGATTAAATAGAGCCATTAAGATAAGCCAGATGAAGCATCACAAAATCATGAAAGGTCAGATATCAAACATATTGATTCATGTCTGAATCAGTTATGTACCTTGTCTGCAAAATGATGGATGATGAAGGCCTTGTTAGACAGGCATGGTTTGTCAAAGTGATCACTTTTCTTCAGATGGGTGTTATACAGCTTTTGTGCCCACGAATCATCTGATCCCTTTGGCATCTGTCAACAGTTATATTAACAAAACATGACAATGTATATGTATATGTCTGTGCAAGTATTTTCCTGAAGCTGAAGAAAACTTAAACCATGCAACTCATTTGTTCATAACCTGAACAAATCATGAATAGGTAGACAGAACAATGAATGGATGGATAAGCAAATGGGTAAATGTCTATATGTATGGATGGGTGAATATATGTGTAGTCATTGGGTGGAAAATTGGATGTAAGGGAGAGCAAATGGGTGAATGGCTGAATGGTCATGGTATATGTGCATGCATGGATATGCATGGATAGATTGGTGATTGGGTAAATGGGTAAATGGAGTGACAGCGAGATGGATGAAAATTGGATGTATGGGTGAGTAAATGCTTGCATGGGTGGCCATGTCAATGGATGAATGGGTGCATTTGTGGGTGACTGGGTGGATGGATGGGTGCACAAGTGGATAGACGGACGAGCAGACAGGTGGACTGTCAGGTGGGTTTATGTGACTAGGAGGCTGCATTTATAAATCGTTGATTGGGTTGATAGATAGGTGATGGATAAATAAATGCATGGATGAATGGATGGGTGAATGGAGGACTGGGTCGCTGGATATAAGAATATAAATAAGAGTGTGCATACTTACCATGCACTCCTCATCAAGCAGATCCAACACTCCCATCTTGGCCTCAATCAGGTTAATACATGGCTTATTGTCATAGAAATCAATCAGAGTCCAGGGAATCTTCTCTTTTAAGTATTCCTCTTGCTCCAGTTTGAACACATGCTTTGGGTAAGCAATAATACAAAAAAAGGATTTTAATGTTTCAGACTTAGTAAAGTGCCCCTGTTGATGCAAAACCCAGGGTATAAACACAACTTACCATGTTAAACTGCTGTTGGAGTTTTTCATTAGCGTAGTTAATACAGAACTGCTCAAAGCTGTTCATTTCAAACGTCTCAAACCTGAACATACAAAGTTACATGATTAAAAGCAAACTAGCTGCACTTTTACCTATAATAATACAATTTCTGTAAAAAGCTTGTCCATACAAAGGTGCCTCAGGCAACCTTGTAAACCTGTCACTTACCCATAGATGTCCAAGACCCCAATGAACGAGTGCTGCTTGCTGGATGAATGCAGAGCCTTATTGATCTGACTAACTATCCATGTAAAAAGTTTGGCATAAATGTGCTTAGCCAAAGCATCGCGACCATTCACTGCCTCTGTTTTGGTCAGGGGCTTACAGAACGTTTCGGTGGCAGTCTTCAGTTTTTTATGACACAACCAATGGGCCATGTCCTTTGGAGACACCATCAGCAGATCACAGAATATAGCCAGGTCACTGTTCTTAGCCTGAAATCAATATAAATAGACAAACCATTATTTATTTTCTTTTATTTTTTATGACACATGGGCAACTGGACAATTCATACACTCTGGGGCAGCTGTGGGCTTGTGGTTAGGGAACAAGTCCCGGTTTTGATCCCTGCAACGAACAAGACGAGACTGAAGTGCCATAGTTTGGGTCCGCCCCTCACTCTAGGCAAGTGTGTTCACTGCCCCCTAGTGTTCACTAGAGTGTGTCTTTCACTCCATGGATGAGTTAAATGCATGTAAAACGCCACAAAGACAGTTGTTTGAACAACCTTGTGTACCGTCACAACATTTATTTTTCTCAGAGATTTTGTGGGTGATGGGTCGAACCAGTACATCTCCAGTACATCCCTTTCAAGATTTTCATTGAGGTTATGCAGGACTCTGCATCACTCTCACTACATCAGCCCAAAGAATCCTGGCACTGTCATCCTGGTATATGTCTGTGCCATGAGGGAAGAAAATGTTATAAAGCTGCTCATTCAGGTCAGGCAGTGCATGTTGTCCACTCACAATTCCATGTCAGTTAAACTAAGCAAATCTCAGCTGTGTGCACATTGTAGGGTCATTGTCCCACTTATACTCACTGAGATGCTGCACTTTCCTAAGCCTTTCCCTGTCATCTCTATGTTGCCCAGGTGAAGGATGGCAGCCAGGATTTGAAACAAATCCAACTGTTGACCTCCATTAATGCCTGTGATAGACATTAAACTTGTTAATAAAACAGTTCAACAATATCTCACTATT
>JAOVVF010000010.1:16734718-16745831 GCA_028565595.1 Duopalatinus emarginatus | reverse complement strand
CTAATCCTATTGAAAATAATCCTGTAGTAAATCCGGACTAAAATGTGCCTACAATAATGTTTGTTCACTAAATCATGCTTCACTACATCCTGAATCTTAACCTTATCAGTATGTAGATGTTTTACCTTCTTTATACGCAATGTAGGAATGTACGATTGCCAGGGTCCCGGGCCATGGAATGGCCTCCTCTTTTTTCAGTATCTGAAAAGAAATATGATCTCAGCACCAGTACAGTATTGAGGAAAAATTTGGGACACCAGAATAACCCCCTTTCCCCAGTGATCAACTGCTAATGGTGTAGTGATGAACAAAGAAAGGTGTTAAATGGGAGTGTGCTGGATGCGAGTTTCCATTTACATGATGAATGAAATAAAAGGACAATTGATATAAGACCACATGGAAAGTTACAAATATTCATAAGCAGCCTTATTTTTTTGGTGTGGGTTAGGGGATGTAAAAATAGATACTAATAAGACAGAGGCCTGATCTTAGGCCAAACACTATACATTACTGTATTTATGTGTCTGAAAAGCTCGATAAAGCTGAGGTCAGGTTAGCAGGATACAATGCAGGCTGATTAACGAGTTCGGGGATCTTCGTGGCAGAGTGATGTAGTTTACCTGGTCTTTACATTTGGGACAGATCCACATGCCTTTAGGAATATTTTTGAGGGGCGGGTCCAGGCAGTCGAGGTGGTAGACGCGTGAGCATGTGTCGCACATGAGCAACTGGCCACTACGCCTGCACACAGTGCAGAAATCCTCATGGATGTCTCCCTGTCAGGAAGAACGGCACGGGTCAGTACCACCACCCCTCTGTGCCGGACCAATCAAATGGGGAGAGGGCAGGGCAGGGAGGGAAAGTGCGGAGAACTAGCTTGCTGATTTGTAAAACTATACTTCAGACTATAATCTAGCAAATTATCTTTGAATAAATTCAGTTAAATACGTATAGCATCTGTCTGAAAGCATCCTAATTACTATTAATAGGTGTAGAAGAGACTTACTGAAGGCAAAGGTGACAGTAGCTTGGAAAAACAAACCTTGTGAATCACTTTAGAAGTGATTGTAATATTTTGCCCATTATGGAAATTAAACATTATAACTTAATTTTAGCATAAGGTCGCTATTTTCTTTCCGACTAAATAGCAAAAAACACATGAATAGTAGTGTGCAATCTTGTTGTATTATTGTAAGAACGGGGGGAAGGATATTTCTCAGCACACCACTCCACTACGGAACATCACAAACAGGGCAGGTGTTACAGTGCACTAGGGGCAGTCTGTGGTATATACTACTGTACTCTAGAGCAGAGTGAAAAGTGGGGTAACCTCTGTGGTTACTTACATCCCCGGAGCTGGGGCTGGGCTGAGGGAGAGAGTGGGGGTGGACGGGGAGGGGGAAACCCCCGAGTTCAGGCCGCTCGGCGGCTGGGGAGGCGGGGTGACTGCTGGATGGGGAGAGCAGGGGGTGGCAGCCCAGCTCTGGCCCTGATGCACTGCTGCTGTATTTGGGTGGGCGACCTGAGCGAAAATGAGACAGACGAGAAAAGGAAAAAAAAAAAAAAAAAGAACAGAAAAAGATGGAGGAGGAGGAGGAGGAGGGGGGAAACAAAAAAAAAAAGACACAAAGGTGAAATAAAACAGATGATACATTGGTCACAACATACCTTTGAAAGGGGGTCCTCGTTGGCTAGCATGAAAATGGAGGAATTAAATAAAGCAGAGAAGGAAGGGAGGGGGGGGAAGGAGGAAAAGGAGGTCCAGAAAGCAATTAGTGCACCAGACAACAAATGCATGCAGGGGGTTAGAATAGAGAGAGAGAGACAGTCAGAAAGAGAGAAAGGGAGAGTGATGGTGCGAGAAAGAGATGGATAAAAGTCAGAAAGAAAGAGGGAGGAAGACAAAGAGGACGGCACACAAAAAGAGCCCAGACACACACAGAAGGACCGTTCACTCCTTTCAGAGCTCCAGTTACACTGTCAAAACGGATAAGAATCAAATCATGCAGCTCTACCCGGTGAATATGGTTTATTGTTCGCTCCAAAGGTTAGAGAAATGAAATGCATGTCGTTTCTCTCGTGACTTCCACTTCTTATAAAACTGCAAGCAGAAATCCGATACCGGTTCCTTCTCTAATAAGCAAGCAGACTGACTTGCAGATAATAACGAGGCAAATGCGTAATCAATGTTGGCTAGCTTGCTAGATAAGAGCTATTTCTATTCAGGTCTGGTGGCGGGCTAATTAAAAATGAATACAGAAAGAAAGAAAGGAAAGCAGATAGAGGTTTCAAGCTTAGCAGAGAGGATACAGCTAGAAAGGGCACCAGCGAGAGGCTCTTCCAGGTGATTAATTTTGAGCTGTCAACACTGTGGAACTTTGTTAGGAAGCATGTAAAAGCAGGAGTGACAACCAAACCAAAACAGCTGTATCAAATCAAGTGATTCAGAGCTGGACGTGATGCAGTGAACCGTTACTGACCTCTCTTCCTCGTTCCTTGATGGAGGGGAGTGTTCAGATAGGTGACGGCACTCTTTTTCCTCTAGGAGGTGCGAGAGGACAAAGTGGGTCATTAGAGTGGATATTTATGAGGACACAAAAGATCCTTTTCATCAGAAGAAAGCCGCAGACACGGTGAGCCATAAAACAACCCCTTAGTCCAGGCTGATTAAAATGCAGCGTTCATTGAGTGTGTTTGTATTAGAAAGGTCGAATTCCTTAGACAGTAACGTTCGGGTGTTAATACACTGTAATATGAATAAACCTAAAGTTCTGTAGATGTCTGCTAGACAGAATGAACAGCACAAGACTAACACGTCAGGTGCTTTGCTCAAGTGCACTTCAGTTGTGTCTTGTCTATTGCCGGGATCAAACCCGAAACCTTCCGCTCACAAGACCAACAACAAGGCCACGACTGCCCCTACACTATGCATATGGACAAAGGTGTGGGTCTGCCAAACCCACACTCACCCATTTGACCAATCATATCATAGAAATATGATTCGACACTCCACAGAACACGTTTCCACTGCTTCACAGTCCAGTGACGGTGTGCTTTATACCACTCCATCTGATGCTCGGCACTGGATTTGGTGAAGGCTTGCATGCTGCATGAAACCCATTCCATGAAACCCCTGGTGCACAGTTTTTGTGCTTATATTAATGCCAGTGAAAGCTCTGAACTTGTCAGCTATGGAATTATTATACGCCTTAGAAGTCGCATTGATTCTATATATGGTCTTCCACTTCATGAACGAGTTGCTGTTTGTGATCACCCTTTCATTTCCTAATAATATCACTTATAGTATTCAGAAGGGTTAAAATTTCACACACTGTCATATTCAAAGGTGGCAGCCTATCACAGTACCATGCTTTAATCATTTTGTAACACAAATGTTTGCAAATGGAATACTTTTGTCCACATGGTGTACAATTTAATACTACTGGAATCATGCCCAAGCAAACATCATTCAGCAGTGCATGGTGACTGATGGATACAAACAGAATGCTAACCTTAAAATAATATTTTTTTAAATAATTTAGGTATGACAGCCAACTAGTGGACCAATTCATCACAGAAGAGGACAAACCTATTTGGATCTGTTTATACACATTTATGACAATTTGCCCAATCAACACAATGTATTTTGTATTAGACGACATCCCAGTTTTATATGCACAAGTCTCCCTCCTCTGGTAACTCAGTGTAATAACAGAAGATACACCACAGGGCCAAATGTTACCAGTTTGTTGGAAACACAAATTTGTATCAAATGTCTTTGTATTTTGAAGAATGACAAATTTGCCTTCGGTGGAACCAAGAGGCCCAACTTGTACCAGCATAATAATATTTAAAGCGAGCTCTATGAAGACATTATTCGAAGGAAGAACTTGAGAGTATGTACATACTGGAACGTGACAGGATAACGTATTTCACAGTTTCAGTTACATCTGATTCATAAAGGAATGAAGATAAAGTATCGTTTTTGCATATTTTTTTATATATATAATGAATTTACTCTTCAATACTTGAATGTCTGTGTTCAAGTCTTCACATCGCTTCTAATTTAAACTGGGAACAACTGGTACAGACGAGTCTATGCAGAGCACATCGGCTGGTGGTGGCTCCATAATAGTACGGGGTTTGTTTAACTGGTGGGATTTTGACATTATCAAACATCTGGGATGGCATGCAGCACACTGTACAACACAGAAATCCTACAACTCGGAATACAACGGAACTGTGTTCTGCAGGAAGTGTGGTGTTCACTGCCTACAGATTATTTCCACAAGCTCGTAGAGTTCATGCCCAATGAGGGAGCCTAACAAGTATTAGACTGGTGTACCAGTTTTTCTGGCACTTCAGTGTGTAAAGAATGAAAAGCATATATTAAAGAAAAACGCAACATGACACAAGATACTGTAAAGCTGATGTGTTTAACGCTTCTGTCAAGTTATGGCTTTGTCATGTGGGTGCCTTCTTTTTTTTTGGATAAATGGACGTTGCCTTGACGTTTTAGTCAAATCAGGATATAACCTACTACTAATTGCATATGGCACGTATGCACAATCTGTACCTCTGGCTCGAATACTGCTCCGCTGTACACAGGATTGGCTGTCGTTCTCCTTTTCCGTTCCTGCCTTCGGCTCTGAATCTCTGAAAAAGAAAACCATGTTGGAGAAAGAGAGCGTTGTGCTCGACTCAGCAATAGTCAACTTTACATGTACTGATGAAAGTATTTAACTGATCTATTCGGCCTATTGGAAGGTATCAGTGTCTCTGATCAGCCTGCGGGACTGTATGTTCTTCGCTTTCCTCCTTCTACTGCGCTCTAAAACGACATGGAGAGGAAGTAAAACGACCCACAGCATTAATCTACTCATTGCTGCCGGATTGCGGTAGAGCAGGAACACGGACACTTCTGATCTGGACGGAAATAAGATCACCAGGAAGCATCTGTAAAAGATGGAGCTACCCCAGATCACCCTGTAATACTATTTGCTGCTCGGACAGGACCATGAACTGGACAGAAACACAATCTGAGAAAGTCCTGTAAAAGAGCCCTGTAAATTACTCCCAGACACTCGTTGAAAATTCCTGTTGTAGGTAGAGGAATTACCTTCTAGATGGTCATGTGTGACCAGCCCGAGAGACACCATGAAGGCAAGTTTCTACAGAGAAACAAACCCATATACGTAAGCTATAGGTAACAAATAAGAAATGCACAAAATGAACAGATATGTAAAATCAGACGAGACTAGTTCTCAGGTTACCTGTGGATTCTCCTCTCGTTTAACTTTAGGTGGAGAAAGAGTAGGAGACGTTGAAGAAGGGGTGCTTGTGAGCACCTGCTCTGAAGCCCCCTGAGATTTCACAGTCTGATCGAGCAAGACAGGAAGTAGGATATGCTTAGAATTTAAATCATACCCTTCACACTATAAAACTTTATCTGTCTATATGCAGCCACACAGATGCTCTACTCACCTTTATGTCTGTGGTTAAGCTGCTAATCTGCAGCGTCTGCATCGGGCCACTGATCACGATGCCCGTCACTTGGCCTGTACTGGCGCCTGTAGAAGGAATAGTTTTAGGGATGGTGCAGGTCTGGCCGTTGACGATGCGCACTTGGTGGATGGGGCCTGCCGAGGCCGGTAGCGCCGACGTTAACTTGGTAGTGAGCATGACTGGTCTCTGGAGCAGCTGTGGAGCAGCCATCATAGGGGGCGGAGGAGCAGGGGCGATGGGAATGTTGTTTGGAGTAGCAGGTTTCGGGCGCACCTAAGAAATCAAGAGGATCGAGTTAAGACTGGTGGACGTGGCACACATTTGCACCCTCTACTTTTCAGTGGCAGCGTTTGTGTCCGAGAGGATCCCATGCCTTTAATCATGCCGACTTGTTAGTCCCAGGTAAGGCCAACTAAGGGGCTCTGGTAAGTATTTAAGGAATGGTGAGAAAGACTAGAAATTCTCCTTCTCAAATATTAATAAATCAGGTTGACGGGTCAGCCACCAACTGGGCATTAAATTAAAAAATGTAAATTGCCGTCAGGAGCTATAACATTTACATCACAGAGCCCCATTTAGCATTACAAGGCTTCATTAAGTCAAAAGACAGTTTTTAAATATATAAAAAAGTAAAATGTTAAGCAGAGGGACAGCCAAAGCACAATGTAACTAGCTGGGAAAAAAGGGGAAAAAAAAGGAACTCAGCCCATTGTGAAGGGCAGAGTGCAAACTGCAGAGCGGCACAAGCAGGTAAGTAAAGCATTAGAAATGCTTCAACAAAAACATCCTCGCAGGATTACACACACACATACACATACGCACACACACACACTGCGACACACTGGCAAATACACTAGCTGCAGAAAACGGTAAGGTAAACAGAACTGACAAATGACTGCAGCCATCGCTGGGTTAGAAAACAGGACAGTTAGAGGCGTGTACACCTAAATCTACACCTTTATGGCCTACAACGAAATAAGACATATAACGTAATTAAAAATATCACTAATGTTTTGTAAGTGTTAAAGTACATGTGGTCAGTTTGAAGTCTTTATTACTAAGACGTGTAACACGTGTACGTGAATGTCCTCGGAGTCTAAACCTATTCTGTGTTCCTCTAGTGGCATCAGTGTTGAACTGCACACGCTGGGACAAGGGAGGGGGTGGGCGGATTTTACAGAGACGCACCTGTGGCAGAAAGGTGGGTCGAGGCGTCAGTCTAGGAGGAGGGACAAACTGGGGAACTTTGATAGGCTGAGTCGAGGTGGTGCTGGCCTGCACCTGTGACAAAACCAGCGCTTTATTTGCAACCAAAATGCTGAGCAGGTTTTATTGTATTGTTTGGGGGAAAATATCAATGAGAGGAAAGACCTTTTAAAGGGGACATGACATACAGTACTGTGTAAATGTTTTTACTGTTTGAAAGAAACACCCCATAATGAGCAGTAAACAGTAATAAAAGTCAGGATTAAGTGCGACTACACTAATCTATATATAATAAAAATTGTTAATAAAAATTCCCTTTTCTGCATGCCTCATGGTTGTCATAAAAGCATGTTTTAGGGTAAGGTTGATTTTGGCTGTCCTTTAAAAAAATCTAAATGCTCCGATTGCCTTGCATCTGTAATAGAGAACTCCGTCATTCACACCCTCGCTTGCACCTTGCGGTTTTGATGCACAATAAATAAATAATTTAGTAAGTAAGTAATAAATAAATAAAACAATCACACTGCTGTTTTTATGATGACATCCCGATGCTTGTGTACATAGGCCGAATCTTTATACATATAGTTTTTCATATAGCTTGTGCGACTCACACCACATCCCTAACATTGTCACAACAAGCAACAGCTAGCTGCCAAAATCCCGCAGTGACGTTACTGCTTACGGGAGGTCAAAAATCTACTTACGGTTTAGGGTGGTGATGCCAATAATGTTGGAACTGCCCAGTGTCAGTGAGCAAAGCTTGTTCAGATCTGAGAAACTGAAATGAGCTGAGCAAAAGAACAGCTTAGAATTAATGCTGTCTGGGAAGCTGGTATGTAAAATGGTGACATCCTGGAGCGACACATTTCTGCACACAGCGTGCCATTTTTGTTGTCATTGTTTTTTTTATTCTTTACAACACCTGCAGAACTGATGAAGTTTCCTCTGTGCAAGTCCATGGTAATGTGGTAGACCTAAATTCACTTCCTGGAAAACTGAACTGGGAGAAGTAGGTGGGCGAAGGCAGGATATTGTAACATTCCTGGGCTAGAACATCTATACAGCCCTTGTTTTGTTTTTTGGTTTTTTTGCATATACAGGATTTGCATTTCAAAAAGCAGATAACTGTGTTTGAGGTTCATGGTATGTCAGGCCCATGCAAAAAAACAACAACTCCTTATTCAACTACAATAAAGTAAATACAGTTTTCCATGGCATGTCCCCTTTAAAATCTCTAAACTACACCTATGTGCAGTTTGGATGTCCAAAAACTAGAACTTTTTTTTGATCATCTTTCCCCTTCTGTTTTTGGTTGTAAATCACAGGTGAATGCAAGCAATCACCACAGGCTAGCACATCAGTACAGTTTCAAGTCATCGCAGTTTTTCATGTACATAAACACATCTTTCTGGATCCATAATACATGAAAGCACTTCATAACCAAGTCACGACTTAATGCAAACTGTTAAAGAAAACATAAAGAACTAGGATTAGTCTGAAATTAATGTAACTGAGAATGCTTGCTTATATGAGCTACAGTAGGGAAGGGGTGTGCCCAAAAACTCAGAGTAAGAAATCACAGCTTGTTTTACCAACATAACTAGAAAATACATTTAAACAAATGACATGAAAGGTCGGAGACAAGATCAGCACTCTTTACTCTGAGATAAGGCAAATAAGGACCCCGCTCTATAAAGTAGCTTGCACAAGAGATAGCCGATGCAGCGGTTTACACTCACTACGATAACGTTCTTCGCTAAGACTCGTGACGCGGCCTCTGTGTCCTGACCGGTCCGTTTGCTGGACAACGGGAGGCTCACTGGTGCACTGCGAGCGTCGGGGGTCAAGGCAGGCCTGGGGGGATTGCTGATGGCAGTGACCATGGCGACTGTCGGGCGTGGCGTTGTCACAGAAGCAGGCATGGCGGACGTGGCAGCTTTCAGTACTAGAGGTAGAGTCTTCGTGGTGATCACGGGCGTGACTTGCAGAGTCTTCTGTAGTGTAAAGAAGGGAAACAAGAAGAGGACAAGGAGAGGAATCACAACCTGTTTGGACATCTTTAATGTGTGGAAAATGTGGAAAACTATGCTAGTTAGACCAAGAGCTGTGCGTATTGACTATGGCAACATGACGTGTTGTTATAGGAAAATGACCCATGACCGGGTACTTGCCTGGCCTCACTGGCCTGAAAAAAGTGGATTATTTTCCCACAACAGCACAAGTATTATATTCCTCTTATACTACAGTGACCTGCAAACAATGACTACTTTTAACTTTATAAATGGTTATAAATGTTTTGTTCATTATTGACAAGTGTAACGTCATGGAACGCCTGCGAGACAAGTTAGGTCATGTGATTGCTTACCTTACCTTATAGTAGCTATAAACAGTCACTCACATACTTTTCTTTATCTGTCTTAAAACTATAAAGACAATAAAACTCATGTCGTGTTAACACACACGCAGAAACGAACATGTGAGACTGCTTCTGTAACAGTTACACACCTCACGACAGAAAGCGTCACCATATGAGTTGTTAGTATAAAAATGATTACGTGTCAGATCCTGTGGTTTGTATTGCAGTATTATTACCAGAATGGTGATTATAACTGCTATAAAAAATCTTTGCTTCTTTTCTCTTCTTCATTAGCATGAACAAGTCTGATCTATCAGCGACGATGATGATGCTTATTTGTAGATGTAGTATTTTCGCTTGCAGGTTAGGACCGTGCGTCTTCTGTTAGAAGGGAAAGCGCAGGACGCAGGACGCAGGTGCTGCTTTACCTGTGGAGCCACCTTGTTGTGAGGAGGTCCTGTGGGCTGCGGACAGGCGGGTGACAGTATCATGGTTTTACCGTCCGCCACTGCCTGCACCGTCTGCAGCTTTAACTCGGGCTCCTGCTTCACCAGCAGCTCCTTCCTCAGCTGTTCCACTACCTTTTTCTAAAAATGGAGACAGACAGAGTCTTAGCCGAAAAACCTAAAAAGCAAATGTTAGCACCAATGCATCCGCTGTTACTTTATCCAAATGCACAATGCGGTCGGTATTCACCGGGTTGCTACATGGACTGCGAACACGGTTTGTCTTTGGCTCAGAGACCGTCACTGTGAAAGACCCTTCAGGTGTGAGGCATAGTTACACACCTTCAGAGGAACCTATTCAGTAAAGGCTGCCAGAGTCGCTCAACACAGACATGCCCACATTGAAATTCAGCTCACACACACCACTGCCTCCGAGTCTGCTGGAGCAAAAGCGCACCTCTGAGAAGGCTGGAATAAATGAAAGTGTGCACGCACACACACTCACTCACACTCACTCACACACACAACATCTTTGCAGTTTAACCATAAAAGGAGTAACTGCTCCCACCTTAACAAGGCCATTTATCTAGAGCCTGTTTGCATAATTTTATTATAGACATAAAATTATAGATACAGATAAAATCTTATCCTATTTTAATCATAATACAGACAAAAATAAAATATAGAGCGTTAAAGTCACGTCGCATGATACGCATACTGTTACGCATTAAGCTTTTACAAATTCAAGCGCTTTATAGTTTGTCTAGCTAAAATGTACTTTTAGTTATTAGGTTAATTTTGATCAAATCGGGACCTTTAGACACTATATGTGGATTACGCCACTGTGTGCTGCAGCATCCACAGCATGACTAACAGGGGCTTTCACAACCATCATGGCAATACGGGCCAAAAGTCACTGTTGTTGCGTGTTCATATAACCCCGTTACAGGTCCGAAAAACAGGAAGTGAAAATTGTAGCAGAAACCAAAAAAATACGAGATATGACGAGAGCAGAGATAAGAAAAACCAATTCACTTCACTTTGAATGGGCAGACAACACCGCATACACAGAGCCACCCTTTTTCTTAGACATGACAGGATATGGGTGAATATGTATTCATAGTAGAGACACATTTTTCATTTGCTAAAACCTCTCTCTCTCACACACTCTCACACACACTCTCTCTCTCACACTCTCTCTCTCTCTCACACACATACTCTCTCTCACACACATACTCTCTCTCTCTCACACACACTCTCTCTCTCTCACACACACTCTCTCTCTCTCACACACATACTCTCTCTCACACACATACACTCTCTCACACACATACACTCTCTCTCTCTCTCTCACACTCTCTCTCTCTCACACACACTCTCTCTCTCACACACACTCTCACACACACACTCTCTCTCTCACACTCTCTCTCTCTCACACACACACTCTCTCACACTCTCTCTCTCTCTCTCTCACACACTCTCTCTCTCACACACTCTCTCTCTCACACACTCTCTCTCTCACACACACACACACACACACACTCTCTCTCTCACACACACACTCTCTCTCTCACACACACACTCTCTCTCTCACACACAC
>JAOVVF010000010.1:16712066-16722101 GCA_028565595.1 Duopalatinus emarginatus | reverse complement strand
ACACACACATACACACTTCCTGCTGCTCACCTGGAGAAATATCACACAGTGAGAAGAGAGACAATCTACCAAAATGACACAACATTTACTAACTAATCCTATAAAACAAAAAATTATGATTAGGAGACATTACAGGTTGTGTGAAATGTACTTGCGTATTTGTTTAAAGTCTTGTGCTTTTGAGGTTTCAGATAGAATATGACAAATTAAATGTAAATGATGCACGACTTAAAAAAGTCCGATTTTAATGATAGCAAACAAATAAAATTATATTAGCTTTGGAAATATGGTATAGCATAAATGGTCACAATACAATACTGCTTGTGAAAATGATAGTGGTTTAATACATCTGTAAATAACGATAAAGGCTACGAACCCTTATGAATAAACTCTTAGCATCAGACAACACTGGATCTAAGATGCGTTATAAGGCTTCGCAGAAACTTGTGGAGCCCTTGTAAAGAAACAAGGTTAATTCTGGTGTCTCTGGCTATATTGTACATACATAAAAATTCTACACACACAATCCACCACACAATTAAAGCTATAAGTAACGTTTTTAAGCACAGCTTTAAAATGGAATTTTTTTTAATGATGGCAAACAAATTAAAATATATTGGCATTGGAAATATATTAGAGCGTAAATGTTCCCAATAAAAACACTGACAATAAAAACAGTGGTGGTTTAATACTTTTATAAGCCACTATGAAGGCCATAATCCTCCTGAATAAACTCTTATCATCAGACAACACTGGATCTAAGATGCGTTATAAGGCTTCACAGAAACTTGTGGAGCATAAAGTTAATTCTGGTGTCTTTTTTAAAGATATACTGTACATGTGTACATGTATATAAAAAAAAGATAAATATCCTCAATCCACTACACAATACAAACTCCTGGACTCTTCCTGCTACTCACCTGAGACTGATCACACAGTGAGGAGCTACCAGGATGGCACAACATTGACTAACAAGTCCTGGAGGACAAACAAAGTCTTTAGGAGACATTATCAGACATTATCAGATGGGTGAATAAGGTGACCTGAGTGTGTATGAGTCGCCGCAAGGTGCACAGGAGCAGCTAAAGTTGAACAGCACTTTTATTTCACTGGGCCTAAAGCATTCCTGTGAACTGAGGATTGAGGATTTGATGGAGGACTGGGGGGAAAAGTGCACTTTATTGAAATACAGGCCTAGCTCCTTTCTGCACCACGTTATAGCCTGAGTAAGAGTGAGAGATAAAATACAGATAAAGAAAAAGAAATAAAGTTTAGTTAGGTTAGTTAGGGGGTTGGCTAAGCGCTGCTCTTGCTAGCTGAATCTCAAACAATCTGCCCAGTCCTTTTAGTTGGTGCAAGCTAGCTCGGTGCATTAGCAAAGCCCAGGAAAGACCCGTGAAGTCCATGAGAGACCGACTTATAAACATGTCCTAAACATGGAAGTGCGCTTAGTAACAAGTGAACAACTCGTCCCGGGTTGTCAGGGGCAACAAGGTGGACTACAGGAGCTAGTTTTCTTAACGGATAACTAGCTAGAAAATATAAGAAAGAGAGAGACGGAGACAGTAAGAGAGAGACACACAGAGAGAGAGAGGACAGACAGACAGAAAGAGAGAGAGAGAGAGAGAGAAAGACACCGGGAGAGCTCAGGCGCACTAATGTGGCATCGTGCTAGCACTTCGGCTTCGGTCTACAGCAGGCTTTCCAGATGAGAAGCTAACACAGCTAGCAGGCTAGTGCTAGCCAATTGAACCGACATATAACTGTACTGGCAGGCTAACTGCGAGCATGTTTTATAAACGCGCGGCCGTTTTCTCAACACTGCAACCTTTCTGCTCGCACAAACAAGATTTCCACAAGGTTGACTCTTGATAAAGATTTGTAAAGCAAGTTGAATTCGGGCCCCTTTCCGCCGTCCTGTGATAAGCAGTGCACTTATAGGAATAGCACTCAACTCTTAGAATAAGGAGAAAAAGCAACGACTTCCTCAGCTCACAGCCTACACACTCTGATCTATCTCCTGACCCTAGACAAGCAAAAGAGGCTCAATAAGCAAAACAAAGTCCAGGAATAAAAGTTTATATTATTAATAATAATCACTGTATAAATAAAGACCCCAATGTGCACTTACCCCCGCACTCTTCACTTGATCAGTAGAGTCCTCCTGACAAATTATATAAATAAATATTTACAAACACCCCCCAAAATATCTCGGCGAAACAACCTCCTCCCAAACGATCCCCTTTTTTACATAACTGTAGCGGGACACTGATCACGGATTGAGTCGGACGATCCGATCTGATTTTTGTTTGCTTTAATTTAATTTGCGCGTTTAAAAGAAAAAAAGAGAGAAACTGAGATACAAAACAAGAACTCTTCTTCAATCTCATTCACCACGACCGCAGCACAAAAACGATCACTGCGCGCAGGAAGAGGGAGACGAAGGGGCTGTTAAAACTACCCCGACAACATGGAAATGTCGCTTAAATACGCGTTCAGTCGCTTTGTATTAAACAGGAAAGTGTTAAAGTCGTTGTAGTCGGTCCGATCCTTACGATAAAGTGAAACCGAAACGTGTTTTCAAACAGAACTACTTTTTGTGACGGTGCGGCGAATTTATTTCACTTTGCCTAGGGAACAGTGGTGCTGCGTCCTCCATTGCCTAGGGAAAAACCCGGATGTAAACTCGGCGAAACTCATCTGGAGAGAGAAGTGGCACAACGAACTCCGTTCAACTCAACGACAGGCATAAAGAAGTAGACCAGAAAAGAAGAAGAAGAAGGAGGAGGAGGAGGAGGAGGAGAGGAGGAGAAGGCCTTTGGTCATACAGACGCAGTCATTTACACAAACCCCTGTTTAATAAAGCGCCTTCACTTTGTTCACAGCACGCTTTACTTGTGCATCTCGAGCACGTGCATCGCTAATCATATCGTGCCGCGGGCTAATCGGTGGGGAAACGATATTCTAACCGAGTGCGCGCGCAGGCGAACGGTACGGGTTATGAAATAGGAGGCTGCCGTCGGTGGGACTCCGTTAACCAATAAACCGGTTTATATACTGCGCCGCCATGACATATCTGTGTATCACTTCACACACTTTCATTAAAGTCCTTCTTAGAGGTGGAACAGTCAGTAGTTTACATTCTATATCAATATAAATAAAGAGGAACGTTCTAAAGAAATGATTCATGATCATAAGGAAATCTTTTGCGAAGCGGATTTTTAATGTGTGTGTGTGTGTGTGTGTGTGTGTGAGGGGGGGTATATACACACACACCCCAGTCACTAGTTCCCATCCTATTAATAATAATAATCCAGTAAATTATTCATCATGATTAAATGTTATGAGTTGTATATATCTCAGCTTTCAGGCAAAGAAAAATGAAAGTGATGCTATAAAAGTCTTCAGTGAGTGCTAATGAGTTAGCATGCTACCCCTACCATAGTAGTTATAAGTTTTAAAGGCTGTGGTTTGGGTACATGGTTGGAAAAGTGAGACCAGGCTCAGTGAATAATAATAATAATAATAATAATAATAATAATAATAATAAGATCAATCTCCACCCAGTTATTAAACCATTCTAGACCTAAGTCTCTCTCTCTCTCTCTCTCTCTCTCTCTCTCTCTCTCTCTCTCTTTGTGTGTGTGTGTGTGTGTGAAAGTGTATTACACTTTTGACCACTGTACAGTATTGCGTTTGATCCATCCGTGCACTAAAACACACACTAGGGGGCAGTAAGCACACATGCCCAGAACAGTGGTCAGCCCCTATCCACAGCACCCAGGGAGCAGGCAGGAGTTAGGGTGCCTTGCACAAGGGTACTTCAGTTGAGTCTTTTCGCTTGCAGGACTCTTTCTGGTCCCGAGGCAGATTCCTTAACCATAAGCCTACGGCTGCCCCAATACACCTTGAAATGGGAAGTTATAAATAGTTCCATTTGGTTGTGAAAGTTTGCAAAAGGTGTATCTGAAGAAAGGAGAGGAGTTGTATGGTTCTGTTAATGTAAAAGGTGTAAATATTGTCTGAAACAATATGGTGTTTCTGTAGAATGATTATATGTTACAGCTACATCTTAGCCACCTTTAAACCGCCACTGCTAGAAATGACCCAAACCATATGAGCATTGGTAATGTATGGGCCACATTTGGCTCACATGCAATTTGCCAATGCTGACAGACAGCCAGCAATGCTATATTATTGACAGAAGAGGCTCACATCTCCTATTCATAAAACATCATCCATGAAGACATGATTTAACAAGTTTAGAGCAGATGAACTTTAATGTCCAGAATAGAGCCCTGACCTCAACACTAGGGTCCCCCTGGCTGCTGTGGATGATACTGGGGCAAAATTGGAAATGTTGACCAAAGTATGAGTAATCAATATTCACTGACAGTGTACAAGCTCAGCTATGTGAGCCTTAACTATTATATATGATAATAGTGAAGCTATAATTTTTACAGTGACTTAAAGTGTTAGAAAGGCCCCACAGAATACACAAATAAATAAATAAATAAACAAACAAACACACTGAACTCAGACATTGCACCACTGATAGTGTAGTTCTATATTATCATCTGTATTATCATAATGTTTATTTGTATATACATAACTTATTATAATTTTGCATCCAATAATTATTTTGTGCAGTGGCCAGGTTCATTATTGTCCCACTGCATACTTCTGTAAAAGGATTTTTTTTTGTGCATGTGGTGTTTTAGTAATTTAGTTTATAGATTTACTTTATTCATGGAATAATGTCCAAAACTTTTATTATGTATTATTTATTAAAATTGTTCTTGAAGGACACACGGTGGTGCTGTGTATAGTGTTGCTGCCTGACCGCAAGAAGGGTCCAGGTCCTTTCTGTATGAAGTTTGCATGTTCTGGCTGTGTCTGGTTTCATTCCACAGTCCAAAGACATGCAATCAGGTGATATGGTCGGAATACTGAAGTGTATATGTGTCTGCCATGTGATGGACTGGTCACCTGTCTGATGGACTGGTCACCTGTCTGATGGACTGGTCACCTGTCTTCTGCACAGTGAATACTGTGCTAGACTCCAGGATCCCCTATGACCCATTAGGATAAGCAGCTTAGAGAGTGAGAATTGCCTTTACTGTAAAAATAAAGCAATGGGTCCAAAGAGGCCTGTATAATAGCACGTTGTATTATGGTTATAAACATTAACATAAAACACATTTGTGGAAAAATGAAATCAGGTTTTGGTTGTTGACTCTATTCTAGTTTATTCTTGTTTATTCTTTCTAAACAAACAAAATGAAATAACTGACATTCTTAAAGAAAAGCTAAATTAAAGACAGTCATTATCATGTAAGCCTCATGACAGCAGGGTCTCAGTAGTGGTGGTTTCAAAGACTCTTGGTGAGATCTGTAGTGAGATAAAAGATGAAGAAGATGAAACAATTGAACACAGTGTATTGGACTGTTACTGCTTAAGGGAGGTCTGGTATACAGTACAAAATGTGCTTTAGGAAATTAATATGAATTCAGTTTGCTGTGTTTTTTTTTTTTTTTTTTTACAGGAAACATAACTAAAAGTGAGCATGGCTTCTTGTGGTTCATAATATGTATGATGTATGAATAAATTAAAGCTTTTGGGGAAATATACCATTATGGAGCCAATCTTTTTTTCTGCAATCTTAATAATTTTTTGGTACTTCAGTGTATATAAAAAAACCTTTAAAAAAGACAAGAAAAATATTAAATATTTTGGTCAGTAGAGGGAGACATAATATAGCAGTAACTCACACAGAGAGTAGGCCAGTGGACAAACTAGATCAGTCCATCTAGCTGCATTGTCTCAGTCTCAGTCAGTACCATAAGATCAGTTGACCATGTCATGTAACCACAAGTCTATAAAGAGAGCTAAACATAGACACAATTGCACTTGAGCTCAATTAAAAAAATATATTTTAAGACCTACCTTACAAAAGGCACATTTTATAAAATTATCAAAAGTGAAATTAATCACAGCTATGCTCCAAATCATTTTCAAAATTAACCTACATATAGGGGGTTGGTAAAGAGTAGGTAAAATAGATGTGATTTAACAGGCTCTGTGTAGAGACAGAACCTGAGACAACCCTAGGAAATAGAAATTGCTTAGTATAAATAAAAGATGTCTATGTCAAGGGCCTTAACACCACAAAATTATAATACTGTAACGGCAGTTCACAGCCATGTTTATACAGTAAGATTCAACAAAGTAAATTGATAAGGACGCCTATCTGAATCACAAGTATTTATTTATTTATTTATTTATTTTTTAACTAAATAAGCACTATTTGGTGGCTAAAACTTTTCTTTTTCATGGCACTTTGTGTATCTTATTTAGGCTATGTATGTATCTAAAGATTAAAGTCCTAGCATAGACGATGATATAATGATAATATACTAAAGTCACCTCTATATGGGTCTACCCATTTACAAGAGATGCTTCATTTCGGCATCCATCTCCGAAATGCGCAAGATAAATTATACTAATAGCTTTACACATAGCACATACAGCCAAAACATTAAAACCACATTCCTAACAAGCCACCAAAACCGCTCTGACCCATTGAAGCTGAAGGTGTTCTGAGGTATCTGGAACCGAGACATTAGCAACAGATCCATTCTGTGGGATAGGACCAGACAGGCTAGTCTTCATCCCCAAAGAACCCAGCCACTGGTTCGCTGGTTGTCCTTTCTCTGACCACTTTTCTAACCACTGTACACCAGGAATACCACTGTTTTGCTGATGGCAAGGCATCTAGCCATTACAATTTGGCCCTCAGAATCCTTACCCTTGCCCAGTTGTCCTGCTTTAAACACATTAAATTTGAGAACTGATTGTTCACTTGTTTTCCAATATATCCCACCCAACAGGTGCCACTGTAATAAAATAAGCAATGTTATTTACCTATCACCTTTTAGTATTTTTGTGTGTATAACACATAGTGCAAAGATCACATGCATGTAAGATCACATGCATGTAGGTATAAATGGCTCATAATTATAGTTACATAATAATTGGATTGTTGGCCTTTTGGGAGACAATCTTCCAACATTATTTTAACAGGCAGCTCATCAAAGTGCTGGGTCCGTTGCTAATGTCTTCCATTTCAGTCAAGAGAACCACCATGCACTCCGTATCAAAAGCTCAAATTATATTGGGCTTCTGTGTAATGTCAGATATTGTGCCACTGTTTGCTTTGTTGTGTCAGTTTGCATTATAAGACCATAAAGGTGATGGTATCCAGAACCCACTTTGTGCTTTATCTTACCAGACCCTCTAAGACACCCCATCCTATAATGTATTATATAGAAATATATAAATATGCCTTAAACATGAAAGCAGCAGCTTCTTGGTTGATGATGATGATGATGATGGTGGTGGTGGTGGACATTGCCAAAAAATAGCATTTGTGTTAAAATTACTATTATTTTTAATTATGATAACTTAATATAGCAAAGCTGTGGTTAATTTTACTATAATTTGAATACTTATAATTTCTCTGTTTCTGATATTAAACCTGTGACTCATCAGAAGTGAGCTGACAGGAAACACTAGCCAGTTAATTTAACCTGTTTCCATACTGACTCCACAACTGGCCCTGTAAATAGAGTGAACTCTGAGTTTTTGCATGGATGCGAGCAGCTTTGTAGGAACAAAGGCTAATCCAGCCACACCTGGGCCATTACATCAAACACCAATGTGCCCAAATAACTCTAAATTCATGTGCTTAGAAAGGGTTTTGTGTACGCAGACATAGAGCTCAAAGCATGCTCTGATGCGGACATTAAAGGGTTTGCATAGAAGATAATGGGTTCTGGCTTGTGCACTGTTCTTTGGTCTCTGCCTGCTCTGGTGTTGGTCAATTTACCAGCATATGCACCATCTGTGTGCTTTTTTTTCCTTCGGTCAGATATTCTATCAGTTATCAGTGAAAAACGAATGTTTCTAAGTTTGTGGTGAAATGAACTTAACATGTCAAGCTCTTATGATTTCCTAAGCCTTTGACTGACAAACCACCCTTTTGCTGTGAGAAAATGGGAACACTTTGACCATCTGTGTGTTGCAGCCTCTTGTTTTTTCGACGTTGTGACTCGGCAGGTTGCTACTTTTGAGGGAGAATCAGTCTGGCAAAGACGTGCCAGTCAGGCCTGATTTTTAAAGTGCTGAAGTGCCAAGGCTTTCAACTCAATTTCTGTTCTCAGTACTATTATTATTATTATTATTATTGTTATTATTATTATTATTATTATTATTATTATTAATCTTGTCCATTCTAAAGTGAAGAACAAACCTTGATATATATTTTAATGGAGATATAGTGTCTAGGTGTAGTAAAGTCAGACTAGGTATCTGATGCATAACTGCCTCCGGGGGGGGGGGGGGGATGGGACGGGGCGGGTGCCCATTAGTGCCCAGGTGTACTTAAACAGACAAGAGCACCCCGAAGTCCTAACCCTAACCCAAACCTTACCCCTCACCCTCACCCTAACTATTAGGCCAAACCTTACCTCTCACCCTCATCCAATACTGCCTGTTTTGTAAGTTTTGAATTTGGAAATTTGTACATTAACTGCCATGTATGTAAAATGTTTGAAACGATGTATGTAAAATGTGTGTTATGTGTTTGTAATTTTGAATTTCAGTCACCTCAGACATATCATCATTCTACTCTTCATAGATACATTATACAGATCAAAATGACATAATCTTGGCTTTCCACTAGATTTTGGAGTGTGGCTGGGGGGATTTGTGCTTTTTCAGCTACAAAGAGCATTAGCAAGATCATTTACAAAAACACATTGGGCACCAAGGCCTGGCGCGCAGATGGCACCAAATTTAAATCCATCCCAAAGGTTTTCAGTGAGGTTGAGGTTAAGGTCAGGGATCTGTAAAGGCCACCTGAGTTCATTCACTCCAACCTTGACAAACCATTTCTTCCTGGAAAATCATTTTACGCTCAGGGGCATGGTCATGCTGGAACAGGTTTGGGCTTCTTAGCTCAGTGAAGGGAAAGTTGAACGCTACATTATGCAAAGACACTCTAGACTATTTAATGCCTCCAACTCTTCAGCAACAGTTAAGGGAAGGACCAGATATGGGCGTGATGGCCAGGTATACCTTTGGCCATATAGTACAAGTGTGCAATTTACTTATTGTTTTGTTGGACAACAGTGTTGGGTGGGTTATATGGGTTGGGTTACAGTCAGATGTCTATGTCTTGTAATTGTACACTATTTTGCATTCTTTGAAATGGGTAGGTGAAAACAAAAAACACCACTTTATTGTACTCTCAAATACAGGCTACAACAGTCAATCTCATTACCTGACACGGTTTGGCTGGTCCGCCACCATGTCTGTGTACTTAGCGAAATGAAAGCTAGGATTAATCGTAAATATTATCAATGGATGAGCCAAAGAAGATTTGATATTTTTATTACAGGAATACTCCTGCAGCACAGCAGCATGAGTAATTACTGCAGAGGGCCATCATCCTTACACTTGTAGTGCTGCCTTTAATTTATTTTATTGACCCAGCTAGACATGAAATGGAACAAAATAAATAAGAAGAAAAATAACTTTTTAAAAAATTTCTCCTTATTTCTTTCACTTTATGTTTGCTGAAATCTCACTTTCACACCCCCCCCCCCATCACCTGCTCTTTTCCCTACAAACTGCCTCTCTGTCCTGTTATACCTGTTATCTAAGAGTGTGTGGTGTGTAGGTGGGGATTATATTCATACGTTCATGGATATCAGCTGCATACGGTGCAGAAGAAGTGCACTTTTATATTCCACCGTCCCGCACTGCTGTAGGCCCACGGTGTACTACATGTTCAGACCACGCAGTACATTTAAACCAGGACAGTGTTAACGTTTCACTTCCCTCGTGCACACCCGAAACGAAGTGAAATGATGCCGCATAGATGAATCAGCATGTGCTCCAGCAACTGAGTGAAGCTGAATTGAGCCTTTGTTTAAATTTGCCTATTTGACTGAATGCAGATTGTGAATTTT
>JAOVVF010000010.1:16674320-16702252 GCA_028565595.1 Duopalatinus emarginatus | reverse complement strand
TGTAAAGGTTAGTGAGTGAGTAAGTGTAATGGTTAGTGAGTAAGTGAGAAGTGAGTGTTTGTGTGAGTGAGTGAGTGAGTGAGTGAGTGAGTGAGTGTAATGGTTAGTGAGTGAGTGAGTGAGTAAGTGTAATGGTTAGTGAGTAAGTGAGTGAGTGAGAAGTGAGTGTTTGTGTGAGTGAGTAAATTATAAAATGTAAACTTTTGAATATTAGTTTCAGAATACACTGTGCTTGTAGTGGTGTCTGGTGATCAGAGTGGACCTGCTCTGTCCTGCTGGCTGGCATTTTTGTAAAACTCCCAGACAAGCTTTCTTTAAACAAACTGTTCTGAGTTTCCAAGCAACATCTGAAATGCAGTACACACAGTATGCACAGTACACAGAGTACACATAGTACACACAGTACCAGCTGACAGTGTGCTTCAAGTATTTTCATAGCCTGAGTAACTAACAAGCTAAATATTTATTGGAAAACGGTATTTATTGAACTATAGTATGTATGTATAAATGTATATATTGGAATATTGAATGTAGTCAATATTGGACACCTGGCGCAATATTTCAACCACTGTCTGGTTTGTTTCTTTCAAATTTTTTTATTGCAATGCTTTTGCAATGCTGGTGGTGGCTCTATAATTGTATAAGGTTTGTTTAGCTGGCATTCCATGGGACCTCTGGTACGTCTACAGACGTCTCTGACAGGTGAACACTATGTGTGCCTCTATTCTGATGGGTTATACCTGTTCATGTCCCTCATTCTAGAGATGCCAAATTATGGTTATGGAACACTAAGTCTGGGGTTTTGCCATTCCCAACTAACTCACCAGATCTTAACATTATTGAACACATCTGGGATGCAATGCAACAGGATTTCATGGAACACAGAAATCCTACACCTCAGAATACAACAGAATTGTTCAGGAAGTATGGTGTTCGTTACCTACAGAATTTTTCCTCAAGCTTGTAAAGTCCATGCCCTGTGGGGGACCTATCAAGTTGGTTATGGACTTTTTTCAGTATTCAGAATTATCTTGAGGATTAACAAAGAGGTCCACCTCCGCCTGGACAAACCTCCTCAACGATCTGGGCTACCACCAAGGTGTAGATGCCCCTCTTGACGATGCATCCACCACACCATTTCACGGGCCCAGTAGATTAATTGTTCTCAGTGAGTTCTAGTTTGGCCCACTTGAGTAGATTCTCCACAATTTGTGATGAATCCAGTTTCATGCAGTTAAACTCTGTCATCTTCTTTGGCATTTGGAAGCTTTGGAGGTCGTTTTGAAGATCACAGTGTGCCCCAGTTTCTCAGTGTGACGACTCTGGACTACATGGCCTGCAAAAGCTAATACTTCAGATATGGACTTATCATGAAACCTGTGACCATCAAAAGAAATAAGGCCTTCCTATGAAGTAGAAATGGGGTACTTGAATGCTCATAAACTATGGTCCTACTGTCAGAGGTAGAGTAAGGCAAGCACTGCCCAGGTGTCTTGAACCCCTTGTGCAGAGCTTCTTTGGCAGCAGGCCCAAAGAGGGACCCTAGAGACACAGTGCCAGTTCTGTAGGGATGATCTTAGGCAGGGTGGATGCCCCATTATCAGCAGTCCGTTGCTAAATAGCTCCCTTAGAGGTTTGTATACTGTATCTTCTGATCAGAGTAACTGCATTAGTGCTTGCAGTAGCACTAACAATGAGCCACTCGTGATGGAGCATCATAAAGGCCTATTCACACCAGGCAGGTGGTGTAAAGTGTCTCATGTGAACAACCTGAGGGACATTTATACAGGACACAAAGTAGCTAATGAGCAACTGCATCAGTAAACAGGAGATTTCAGTGCCACTGGAACCTTAACGTTAATATCTAGGTACAAGAATGGCATGTGAGGGACTTGTGGACATTATTGTGTTCTGAAATAATGATGGTAATATCAGAGAAGAGAACACGCTCATACGGTCATAATGCTCCTTCTGGTTGTTTGGTTCACTGGTTCTCTCTATTACTCTCCATTGCAGTAGATGAAGCATCACTGTTCACACTCAGGCATGAAAAAAAAAGCATTTAAAGCATTACTTTATGTAGTGAAACCATAGCAGCTATAAGAGATACAAACCGGCAGAGATTCCAGACCCCACTCCATGGTAATAGCCGGATAAATCTTGCCCTGCTTAAAGAGCAGCAATTATTTCCTTATACGTTGTTGTGCTTTGAGCGTAGTGGAACATCTCCCGTATGCGGAAGTGTTGCCGAGGTTGATAATCAAATGAAGAGGATGGTATTGACACGCTGTATTTTAAGTAAGGCTGATAATAAACAGACAGCAGCCTATCAGCGTCGTGTGATGTTAAATTAACATGCAGCTTTTTCAGACCCTGCCTCGGTTTATACAACTGATCCATAATTCAAGAGGCGAGGGGCCTTGAAGTGGAAATGAATGTTATTGTCTTGTGCTGTGTTGGTGTTGTAGTGGCTTAGCTGTGTCTTTTTTATCCGGTATAGAGTTGATACAATGGCAAGATGTTAGCTGTTACACTAGACTGACTTAAAGAAGGGTGCAACGCATAGCTACATGTTGATCTATTATGTAATGTGAAATTACAGCAACATTTATACTGAATATTCTGCTATACAGAAATACATATGTTTTCTGTCAGGGCTGCATGTTAGCAATTCAGGTAGTGTGTGTGTGTGTGTGTGTGTCACACAGCTCCAGGGATCTGGGGTTGGGTGTTCGATCCTTGCTTTATCTGTAAGGAGTCTGGTGTGTTCTCCACTCCAAGTGTCCACGTGGGTTTCCACAGGGTGCTCCATTTTTTTCCCATCTCCAGAAAAACACACATTCGAGGATAACTGGATAGACCAAATTGCGCCTGGTTGTGAGTGTGTGAGTGAATAGGTGTGTGTGTGTGTGTGTGTGTGTGTGTGTGTATGTATGTAGTACCTTGCAGTGGATTGGTGCCCTGTCGAGGGCCTTGCGCCCGGTCATTCCGGGTTGGGATCAGACAAACCTGTGACCCTGACGAACTTTACCGGAAAACAAAATGACTGCGTGACATAGTTTGTGTGCTACACAGCTCCAGGGATCTGGGGTTGTGCATCATTCCTTGCTTTGGTCTCTGTCTATGAGGATTTCTCACTGTTGTTTTTTTTTTTCGGGTGCTCCGGTTTCCTCTCACCTCCTGACAAAAACACACACATTTGGAAAATGTGTGAGTGAATGGGTGTGTGTGTGTGGTAGCCTGCGATGGACTGGTGCCCTGTCCCAGGGGTATTCCTGTTTTGTGCCCACTGAAACTCTGGACAAACATGGCCCTGACAGATGAAGTGGATATCAGAATGACTGAATGATTAACTGTTTTTTTTGTCACTTAATTAATGTTTCCTACTGGTCATTGTGGTTTATTATTATTCCTTACTTAAATGTGGGTATTGATTATCAGTGATTTATACAATAATTTTGGCGTATTATTGCTGAAGTGTGTGGTTTGTGTATGTTAGCTTATGTAAGCTTAAGTAATATAAGGGATGTTTATTCCAGCAAAAAGATAAATTCAGTAGTGAGGGATCCTTCTGGTCAGGGCTTGTGAAGCATCCTCTATAGTTTAGTTGTCCTTAGAATGAATAAATACAGGCTTCCTTTTGAAAGGGGTAGTGGACTGAGGGGTTTTGTGTGTGTGTGTGTGTGTGTGTGTGTGTTGCACACAAGCCCAGTGTGTGTCTGAATCTGGTAATCAGTGATTATTTTAAACCACAGGCTTAGCCTCTGATGCACTCCCGCTGGCTCCTTCCCAGCCAATCGATGAGCTGTGTTTGTGTCTGTGGTCTCTGGCACCTCCTTCTCCTCCTTCACCTGTACATTCGCCTTTCTCGTTTCTCTCTTACTTTCTCTCTTTCTGTGAGTCCATTGTGCTTCAGAACTGCCCGTGGAGAGCTGCGTACTCAGTGCCAGGTCGTATTCTACTACTTTTTTCTCTTTACGTTTCATAGTTGTGTTAGTCTTGTAAAAATGATGCTGAAGTTAGGTATTTGTGATGAAGGTGCACAACTGGGTTCTGTTCAAGGTTCCTTGAAGTTGCTTAAAGGTTAGAGTACAGAAGGTTAGTAGAGTACAGGAGGTATCCTGCTGCATTGATATACATTTACATTAGTGTCTGTTTAATATAGTTTTATTGGGAAAAAGTCAGGTTTTACAGATTGGTGTGCAATATGATGCTTTTATTCATCCTCATTGTGGCTTCTCTTTACTTGTGTGTACTTTTGGAGTAGCCTAGTGCTGGCACACAATATAGACTGAATGCTCAATTTTGTTATAATATCCAAAAGTGTATTCGGTTTGTCCATAACAGCTTTACATGATGAATCTAAAGCGTAATCTTAAATTGAATCTGGTAGAAGTGAAACTGATCATAGTCGCTCTACAGGAAACGTATGTGGCAGATAAGTCTATAATACAGTCAGCGAAATTGAGTGGTTTTCACTGACTAGATTATTGGACATTTTTTTATATAGACCCTGCTAACAGACAAGTGTGTTTTGTATTTACTGCATGATGTTCTTAATAGAAGGAAGTTAGCTGGATTGATTGGTCATTGATTAGCAGGGGAGACCTATAGAACCTCCCAATCAAATCCTGGAAGCTGCTCTGGCCCATGGCTTGAATAAGACTGACACAACCCAAGGATAGAGAATAAAATATGGACATTCTGGAGGACACCTGTCTTATTTGATACAATAGACAAGTTTCTTAGTACCACAAACCCGAGAGCTTCCCTAACATCCTCTGTTTCCTGTAGAGTTATAAAATGACGTAATGCAATTTGTAGTCTGTAAAGCTAATGACCTGTCCTACAGTTTGTTCATAATATTTCTGCACCGTCATAAATTGCACACAAACACCATTGTTTGGATTGAGTCTTATATCTACAAACTTTAATAAGCGAACAGCTGTTAACCAGAGATGGGCTATAATTAGCACAGCCACTAGTGAAAGGCTGGAAAGCCTTTTAATCAGCTTTGTACATCTACAAGTCAGAGGTGCCTAATTGGTTGAGCACTAGCTTATTTTCTCGAGTGTCATTGATTGATGATGTCAGTGTCAGGCGTCTGCTTGACACTACTCTAACCTCTGGGGAATAAGGTTTATCAGGGCTAGTCTCAGAGCAGTATATACTAGATTGAGAGCGGTGCTCTAATACTGTGAAGATTAGCTCCGAAGAGTGTGTAAAAACTGCATGCAACACATGCAAAGCCAGACTGTTGATATTACATTAATGGCTGGAATTAAATTAGATCAGCATTATGTCATATCAAAGCAGCATGACCCTTCGAAGGTTTGCGTTTCATACTCACAATTTTACACCAACAGCCTCGAAGAAGCTTTAGGAAGCCCCTATGGATGTGTTCTTTCGACGTCACTTTAAGAGGAAGGAGGCTGTTTTTGCTAGGCCAGGTGGTGATGAGCCATGTCGATCCAGGAGACCCAGTATTGCCTTACCGGCGAGTCGTGCACGCAGACGTTCCAGTGCAGGTTTCGCCTCTGCTACATTGTCACAACGCAGGAGATCCAGTGTTCAGCTACAGTCCCTACAATCCCTCCAGTCACTGCCTCATGCTGCCAGCAGCCGATCCACTAAGACTGGCAATGTGAGGCGCCGCTCAAGCACCACCACTCCTGGTGCGAATCCACGATTTGCAGTACGCCGCAAGAAGGCGAGTAAGTTGCGTAATATAGACACACACCTTCTAGGCCCCTCCATGCTGCTCGCCAGCCTTATCCAGATGACGGAGGAGGAAGAGGATGTTCAAGACCAACCTGTTGGCCAGGTGGAGTTGAAAGGGAGCATGTCCTACATCTGCTCAGACCCACTGGTTTCAGAAGGAGACAGCGAAAGTGATAGCCCAAGCTCCACTACTGACTCGGACAACGACCAGTACTCAGAGCTACGTGACGAGCATTTTACAGAGGCCGGTGTGTCAGAGCGGGAGTTTAGAAATTCCTCTGTTTTGTGTCAGAGGAACTGCCTGCCCCTGAGTGTGGTTGTCGAGCGAGTCCAGGCTCACACCATTATCCGTGTTCCACGATGTCTCAGGAGAAATTCCTCTTACCTAAGCCATGCTGAAGGTGGTCCACAAGGGCGTTATTGCCAGAGAAGGCGCTGCAGACGTGTCTCTACCGTCTCCAAGGCAGGCAGTCCTTGGCCAGGAAAAGGTCAACCGCTGCCTAGTCGGAGGAACTCCACCTGTTTGAGGATGCAAGCTGGATTTAGCCCGCTGGCTGGAGCCCATTATGACCCTACACTGGAGTCATGGAGTGGCTTCCTCTCGTATGTAAAACTTTTACTTTCCTTCTGTCTAAATAATTGTACTTGTTTTTACTCTCAGTGGTCACCCCCACCTCCAGATTGACCTTAAAACATGTGTCTCTTTTGGCGTGAAGCTATTTGGAGGCAATTTACAATAAACCAAATTTATCCACTGGTTATTACTTTGCAGAACACAAACAATTGGGTTCCTCTCAAACATTTATGAAGCAAACTGTCATTTACAAGGACCATGGTAAGATTTCACTCCTGCATATTTCTTCATGAAACAAGCACTGCAGTCATTAGCCAGACATGAAAGCATTTAAATAGGAAATCGGTGTCATCCGAAGGCGGCTGCCTGTGTATGTGCGTGTGGATTTTTTTAAGTGACCTTCTAATTCTCTGTCCTGTGGATCTGAGCTCCATGGCACTAGCTCATTAGCGGCACTGGTACTACAGCGTAGCATCGTTACTTATCAGGCCCACTGATCAGCCAGGAGGTTAACCACCCTCAGGTTGCTAAGCGTCACTGATTCACCCAGCGGGGACTGCACACAAAGGTTACGGCAAGCAAGGTCTTGCAATAACAGGAAGCAAAAAATTGACTTTAACCAAATCTGTTCTGAGGCTTCGTAGAAGGGAAGTCATGATAACACATTTTTGACTTTAATATTGTACAATCAAATATGTATTATACATAGTAACACAATGCATTGTATAATACAAAATAATACAAAAAATTTCTAACATACTGTACTTAATAAAATATTTAGGTCTCCCACGGGTCATGGACTTCATACTGAAGAATGGTCCACAATTCAAAACACTGTGTTGCATGGCATCCCAGATGTGTTTGATAACGTTAAGATCTGGTGACTTAGGTGGGAATGACAAAACCCCAAAGATGAGTGTTCCTCTAACCATAATTTGGTGTTTCTAGATGTCTGTGGTGGTGCATTGTCCCGTCCAAAGAGGCCAAACCAATCAGAATAAATTTAGGACATGAACAGGTGTAACTCATCAAAAAGAAGGGACATACAGTGTTCATCTGTCAGAGATGTTTGTAGATGTTCCAGGGGTTCCATGGAACCCTATACTATTATGGAGCCATGTGTTTTGCTTGTCCTTACCAGTTTTTCTCACATTTTAGTGTGGGTTAGACTCTAATATACCTATCTATCTTACCCCGCAAAAGACGTCATACTTTCCATGTAGCCCTGACCTACTTAAAGATTTAAAAGTACGAAATATGGGAGTGCTGAATTGTTTGCCACTTTATAGCATTGTTATTTCCCAGTGCTGTCAAAATCCGGTCTGCTTTATCGCTGTTGCTTTGTGTGTGAGTGAGGAGTTTGTCATGATGAGGTGTGAATGAGACTATACAGACGTTTTTTTTTTACGTTGCACTGTGTATGCGGTGTATAAACTGTGGAATGAGTTAGACATATATACAAAATAGTGCATGTGTGTGCGTAGATCTATTAACCGATGGTTAAAACAAGCTGCTTCGGGTGTTTAAAAAAGCAGAGGTCTGTAAAATGTAACCATATTTTGAAACGAGAAAGTGTGTTTTAAATGGGAGTAAAAAAAAAAAAAAAAAAAGAACAGGTCCCTAGGGTGCTCCAGGCAAATGAACTGAGAAAGCTGTTCCTGAAAAAGCATACTTTCTAATATCAGGATTATTTATAACTAGATGACTAGATCTGTGTGTAAGATCTATGCTGAAGTTACAGATATAGTTTTCCTATATATTATGAAATGTACCGGAGCTTGCAGGCTAGCTGTCATCATCTGAAGTTCATATATTATGAAATGTAAACCTAGACAATTCATCAATACATTGTTTACAGTGCTTATTAACAACAGTGATGAAATGTAGTGTAACATACAGCACAGTAAGAGAGTTTGCGTGGTGTGTCTGTGCATTTTCTCTTTATGTCTTCTTATGTTTCCACTTTCATCTTCCCGCCATGTAATAATATGTCTATAGCTGCAATAGAAAGGTAATGGCAACGACAAATTATTATGTTATGTTAAGATGCTAATGAATGAATGAAAGTGAACTATTTGCCTACTGTGTTTGCACACAGAGGAATGTGACCTCCGCATTTAACCCATCCGTGCAGTGAAACACACACACACACACCAGTGAACACTAGGGGGCAGGGCACACACTCGCCTGGACCGGGGGGCAGCCCCAAACCACGGTGCCCGGGGAGCAGTAGGGAAGTTAGGTGCCTTGCTCAAGGGCACATCAGTCGTGTCTTGCCCTGGGCGGGGATCAGACCCATGATCTTCCGGTCACGAGACCGGTTCTCTAACCACTAGGCCACAGCTGCCCCCTAATGTTCTGTAGACTATTTATATTGCATTCAGTAATGTCAGACAATGCTTTTATTGGTGCTGGCATTCACACATGCTTCAACACCTTATTTTCTTTGTAATTTTTTGTTCATTTGAAAGTAATCCTGGTCCTGTGAAACACTTAAAAGTAGTTTTAAAGACCTGGCATCAAAACTGTTTGGCCCAATAAACTATATGAGAATTTTCTGCTAAACAATTGTATCAATAATCGAGACCTTGTGGGACAATTATAATACATAATAACCATGGAACCAATATACATAATTCAAAAGGTTGTAGATTATATAACACCAAGCACATGATGCTGAAATACACTACATGGCCATGGTTTGTGGAAAACTGACAACAACATTACAAACTTCCCTTCACTGGAACTGAAAGGTCCAAATCTGTTTCAGCCTGACAGTACCCCTATATACAGAGTGAGGCTGAGCTCCGTACAGACTCAAACATGGTTTGACCTCAGGACTCTCGACTACATACTGACGAGCTGGAACAGTGAATGAAAGCCCAGATCTCCTGACCTGACATCAGTGTCTGATCTCACTAATGATCCTGTAGATGAATGATCACAAATCCCCACAGATACACATCAAAATCTAGTTTAAACCTTCCCGGAAGAGTGGAGGCTATTATAACAGCAAACACGAGACTGAATCTGAAATGCGATCAAATATAGGTCGTGTCCACAAACCTTTGGCCTTCATAGTATAGGTGAAAGTTTATAAGTGCATTTACATTTATAAGTATGCACTAGTGTGGAGAAAGTTTTATTTATTATAGTTGTATATTTATGTGTATAATTGTATATTATATAATATACTGAAACATTTTTTTTGGTATTTGATTAAAAAGCATTGACGTGTTGGAAGTTATTTTTGTGTTATTCCAAACAATTTCCTAATGTTGGTTATATTAGAAATAATATCAGGACTTTGTTTATACTCATTTTCTTCCAAGCCATTAGCCACAAATATAAGAACCATAAATGCCACATTAGGTGTTATTACGAACTGCTTTCAGACATTAGTGCCCACGCAGTCCCCATGAGAAACACTTAGATCCCAGTGCAGGTCTCTAACCATTAATTTGTCTGTAACTCACTTTGTGTACAACCCATACAAACCCTGCTTTGTTACAAACAAACATACATTTCTGCATATTGCAGGTGATGCAAATATAAATATACAGCATGTGCACAGACTGCAAAGAGGTGGGGTTTAGGGTGAGAAATGATCATTATCCAAATGTCCTAAGTGAGTGTTTTACTGCTGTAGATCATTTAAAATCTACCAATGTGCCAAATTATATAATAATACAATTATTATTATTACTTCTACTATTATTATTATTATTAATAATAAATCAAAATATAATAATAACTTTAATAATACCCAAATACTAATAATAACTCAGACTATTATTATTTTCCTATAACAGCTCGCCCTGACGTGTTTTATTCCTTTTTATTGTGAAAAACAAAGTGCACCTGTTTTTGAATTTTGAATTTTGAATTTCATCTGGTCCTTAGATGGTCTTAAATTAGGTTAATACAACCTCAAATGAACAACACACAACAGATTCCACTGAGTCATTATTTAGCTAACAAAATTTAGTCCGAAGCTGTGTGTGAAAAACTAAGTACACCCTATACATCAGTAGTTTGTTGCAGTAATCAAGCAACTTCAGTTGAAGTGATTGTTTTCTGTATGGCTTTATAAGTCCATTTTGTCCCACTCTTCTTTACAACATTGCTTTAGTTTGTGGCCATTTGTTTATGCACAGTTCTTTTATTGTCAGTTCAGTTAGGTTGAGGTCTGGACTTGAACTGCGCCATTACAACATGGGATCATTGTCCTGTTGCATGACCCAATGATCTTACATTTTACTCTTGGATACTTTAGTGTACAGAAGGTCAACTCTGCTTTACCAGTTGACCATAACTCCATCATAATTTATTTGATAATCTTTTGATAATAGTTTATGATAATTAACATAGAAAAGTAACTAACTAGTAGCTAATTATTGGCCAATTTTGGTAATTATTGAGTTCTTCGCCAGCGTGTATTCTGACTGCCATATATATATATATATAATCAATATATAAGTTTATTTTCTATGTAATCATGCAATGTATCCAAAGATCATTTAACCCATTTAAAAGGAATTTGACTTCGTGAACTGGTGTGTGGCAGTTCATCTTTTTATTAGCATTTCACAGAATACCTAAAACTTTTCAGATGATATATATGTATAACCATAGTCAATGTTTTTATTCCATTTTAACACATGTACTCTTGTACTCTTTTGAAATGTTCTTGGAATGTCAGCAATCCAGGTTATGTGGAATTTATTTTACGTATATCAGTCTATAAACATGTGTGCATTTGTGTTGTTTCAGGAAAGCCATTGCCAAGTCTGGTGTTCAAAACCAGGCCAACCAGTCCAGTGCCTTGGCAGCAACCAAGTGTGAAACTAGCCAAGAGATTTCCCAGACAGTCGACTGGACCGTGAGTTTCCTTATTCTATGCGGATAATACGACCGTGCTACCTGCTACTGTGGATAATGAGGTTATGTGTTCACGTTCTGCTAATTAGAATCAGTCTGATGGGTGGCTGCTAGCAGGTTTCATTAAAACAATAATACCTTCTTACAGTGTATGCACTGTATAACTCCATATACAAATAAACCAGCACTGACTTATACATACGGTACAGGATAAATTACTCTAAGATCACCCTAAAGAACTGTGTAGATGAAAATTTCAAACGGTTCACATATACACTGCACACTGCACACTGTAATCCCCAGTGAGGGTAGGATTGCTCTTGATATATACAGCATGGTCTGGTTACTGGATCTATTCTTCCCTACAGGAGAATGCTCAGTTTGGACAGCACGTCTGGTTCGAGACCAGTCTTTCTGGAGATTTCTGCTATGTTGGAGAGCTTTACTGCTTTGCCAAATCCCTGGTGAGCTTTCTGCAGAGCACGTATGCTACTTTTCTGCTTTTACACTTCCTGTTTTTTTTTTTGTACTGTCGTGTTTTGTTCTGTCAAACTGAAAATAGTTAACATAAAAGAAATCTGTTAAAAAAAAAAAGACACTTCCTAAAATTGTTAATTAGGTTTAAATATACTGTAGTAGTGCTTGATCTCTTTGGGAAACCTTGGGCAAGAGCACCCACCTCTGTTGGCACTGTGTAAGCACATGCCTTGTGCCTTGAGATCCATGACTAATATACTCGGTCTATAACCATATGTTTTCTGACCAACAGCAAAAATCACTTCCACGCTATAAATGTGCTGCTTGCAAAATAGCAGTCCATACAATATGCATGGACCAGCTAGAGAAGGTAAATATATTGCAAATTAGTACATAGACACCTCATACATAGATGATTTTGCTGCATATTATATTTCCTGAGTGCATCCTTGCATCATTCTTTTTTTACTTGCATGCAGATTAATTTCAGGTGTAAGCCATCATTTCGGGATCCAGGCACGAGGAATGTGCGAGAGGTAATAAGAGTCCTATTGATCTGAATTGCTCGGTATTTCAATACTGTCTAATATTTTTCTAACGTGTATGTTTGCATGTTGTTCAGCCATGTACTGTAAGGCATCACTGGGTTCATAGGAGGCGGCAGGAAGGGAAGTGCAGGCAGTGCGGAAAGGTCTGTTACAGACACACGTTATTTATATTAAACATGTTACATTGTATTGTGTTGTATTGTATTGTAGTTTTCTCCATTAGTCACTGTAATCATGGTTTCTTCTTTTCATAGGGTTTCCAGCAGAAGTTCTTCCACAATAAAGACATCGTGGCCATCAGTTGCTCTTGGTGTAAACAGGCAGTAAATGGACCATCTGATCTGAGCATGTTTATGTAACTATATGAACAATGTAAAAGCAGTGAAGTTAATAAGCCTGTGTATGTTTTGCAGTACCACAACAAGGTGACCTGCTTCATGCTACAACACATAGAAGAGACCTGCACTCTTGGTGCCCATGCTGCTGTTATAGTACCTCCTACCTGGATCATCCGAGTACGCAGACAGCAGGTACAGACTCAGCCCTCTCACCAGGGTCTTATTGTTCAATATTTATAATGTAACATCGGGTTTTCTTTCTGTAGCGTAAAACTGCATTGATCAGATTGCTTTCTCACAGTCTTTATAAGAAAGTGAACTATTTGCCAGATAGACTGGTACAGAAAAGAAATATGACATGAAATATACATAGGCTGGTGGTAACTCCATCATTTGTTCAACTAGAATTTCCATGGGCATCTTCCATCAGGACAATGTTCCCAACACTTATCTAGGGACACCAAATTATGGTTAGAGGAACATTCAGCTGACCGTTCAGTAGCAGGTGTGGTGTTCATTGCCTACAAAATATTTCCGTATTTTGACAATCACTCCTTTGGTGGACCTTCCAAGTATTAGACAGTCTACCAGTTTCTTTCTGGAACTTCAGTGTATTTCTAAATCCTTTATACACCCATAATGATCAGGGGACCTTGTGCTTTTTAGATAGTTCACCTAAATGCCCGCTAAAACCCTATTTTATTTCCTTCAGGCTTCTCTGAAGTCTAGTAAAAGGAGGAAAAAGACGTCTCTGAAAAGCAAGGCCGGCAAGAAAGGGACAGAGGTAAACCATTTAGCTTCACTATGCTGAACCGTGATGAAGTGAACAGCATTGAACACATTTGGTGACCGATATGCAGTTTGAGTAGCATATTAATATGTGCTTGAATAGCAGTTTCTTTGCATTTAATCCCTGTGTCAGGATGGAAAATGGAAACACTTTATAGTCAAGCCGATTCCTTCTCAGCTCATGAAGCCGTTGCTTGTGTTTGTGAATCCAAAGAGTGGTGGAAATCAGGTGAGTATGATCCAGCTTGCTTTTTTTCTATGACCTATAATTGTTAAGTACCACAATAAACAAATACAATTAATTTCTTTTTTTTATTTTTTTTATTAGGGAACAAAAATTATTCGGTCTTTCTTGTGGTACCTGAACCCACGACAGGTGTTTGATCTGACTCAGGGAGGGCCTAGAGAGGGGTACGTACTGAAACATTGGTCATTCAGGTTGATACAGAGATCCACTTTTTTGAGTGTAAAAAAAACTTTACCACTTTTACTCTGCTTATGTTTAAGGTTAGAAATGTACCGCAAAGTGCCCAACCTACGCATCCTGGTATGTGGAGGAGACGGAACGGTCAGTACAATTTGTCAGTTATATAGACTTTAATGTAGTAATGTTTGGACTAAGCAATAATGTAATGTTGCATACATCATTCAGTGTAATCTAAATAATCATTCATTTAGCCAGAGCTGACTTTCTGTTAAATGTCAAGTCAGATGTATGAAGGCTGATAAGACGAACACTTTCTGAATATGCAGGTTGGCTGGATCCTGTCAGTGCTGGACGAGCTGCAATTGAATCCTCAGCCTGCTGTTGCTGTCCTCCCGCTTGGCACGGGAAACGACCTGGCCAGAACACTCAACTGGGGAGGAGTGAGGAACACATTATCCTCTAATATGTTCTTGAAATCTTTTGGCTAGCAGTGGCTAGTGTAGGTTACTGTATGTGTCTGAGTTGTTGATCTGTCTGAGTGTCTCTCATTAGCATCTCTATAAGGGGTGGGTGAATGTTATTTATTAATGGATTTATATGGGAATTTCACTGTAACAAACATAAGATAGATTTTGGATCTAATCAGTCAAGGTCACAGCAAGGTCAAAGCTTAGTCAGTCACGGTTGTGATTTGCTCGGAACACAGCCAAAATCAATGGGCGCAAGGCAGGAATACTCCCTGGATTGGGCACCAATCTGTTGCAGGGTATCACACACACACACACACACACACACACACACACACACACACACACACACACATACCTGGGGCAATTTAGCATACCCAATAGCTTCAGTAGCTTTCTTTGTGTTTGAAATCTATTTTAATGGTATTTCTTGTATACAAATTAGCAACTGAAAGTGGAAGTGAAAGTGAAGTGAATGACCTTCTGTGCTTGCACATTGACACACACACACATACACACACACACTATATGAAGGGCAAGATGTGTTGATAATAGAGGCATCTCTGGGGTGGATGATGGATGATCTTTATCAGTCAGACCGGTTTTATTGGGTTTGCCTTGCGTTGTTGTTGTTGTTATAAAAGTCTTACCTTCTATCTGAGGCTGAAACTCTGCAATGCACTTGTTTAGTTATCGGTGTGATATGTGCAGGGCTACACGGATGAGCCAGTGTCTAAAATTCTGTCTCATGTGGAGGATGGAAATGTTGTGCAGCTGGATCGCTGGAATCTCAGCGTGGAGCCCAATCCAGAGGTCAGCGAGGAGGAGAAAGATGAACACCAAACAGACAAGGTCAGCGCAAAAAACAACAACAATGAGCCCCTCTTTATAGTAGGTGAAAGATTACAGTGAACCAAATACATGTTATAAAACTTAAAATTAAAGCTTTACATTTTCTTTTTCTATTGGCAGATAATTTGGGATAATCTAGAATAAAGAATTAATACAAAAATTCTGCCAGTGTAATTAATTAAATAATAAATAAATAAATACTTCTACTATTACTACTACTACTATAATAATATTTTTGGTTTGCTGTAATCATATAACAGAAAATACTAAATTAGATGCTGGACTATTTTATTATTATGATTATTATTATTATGATTATTAATATGATTATTATTATTATTAATTAATTTATTGACGTTTTACAGTATTTTCACTTGCTACAGTGTATTTGTGAGACCAATAATAATAGATAATCAACATAATAATGAACTGTTGAACTAAACTAAATTAAAATGTATCACTTCTGGATCTGTTTATTACTTTAGCTTCCCATTGATGTGTTTAACAACTACTTCAGCTTGGGTTTTGATGCACATGTAACCTTAGAGTTCCACGAATCCCGAGGTACACCTCCTCTACAATTTTAATGCATTTCTCTAATTTTTAGCATGTTTGGCAAAACTATGGACGACTAGTGCATTGTGTTCCCTCGCAAATGTTTGCGTTTCCATGCAAATTACATTCCCTTGCAAAATTCTTCGCCTTCCCTCACAAAATACTTATGAAATGTTCAGGCAGCAAACATACAGTACAGTGCCCAAGGACACTGCCTGTGGTAAAACTGTGTGTTTTTAGCATAGCTTACATAAGCTGTTTAGGAGCGTAAGCTAAGCATAAGCTGTTTGATAGCATTTGCTTAAAATCACAGTCAGTGTAGCTAATACTGCATGAGGACACTGCAGGTTACTGTGCTAACTACCGCATGCTAACTACGCGACCTAGGTTAGCGTAATCTTTCCTTTTAAAAAGTCCTATCGATCTCAGCAAATCTTTCAGCTTGCACTCACTAATAGCCATATCATGTTTGACTTTGAGATGTGACACTACGACTTTATATCCAAACTCAAAGTAAAATTCAGTAAGCATTAGCATAGCATTTGCAAGTGAATGCAAACTGTTTAAATGGAAATGCAACTTTTTTGTGAGGGAATGCCAAACTTTTGTGAAGTACGCCATTTTTTTATCCACCCACAATGTAAAAAAAAACATTATTTAAACTAACGTAACCTGCTTTTTTTTGTCAGAGGCCAAACCTGAAAAATTCAACAGCCGCCTTCGCAATAAAATGTTCTACGCAGGGGTGAGTGTGTCTTGGTTTAAAGGTATTCACATGTACACTCTCCTACGTGCTAACTTTCTCGCTTTCTATCAGACGGCTTTCTCGGACTTCCTAATGGGCAGCGCTAAAGACTTGTCTAAGCACATTAGACTGGTGGTGAGTAAAAATACGGATTCTCTGAGGGATTTCCTAGTATGAAAAAATAAAAGCATTCTTAATGTAACTTCTGTATTTCTCTGATGTCTTATTTATCTGTTGGTGGACATGTCCAGTGTGATGGCATGGACCTCACTTGTAAAGTTCAGGAGCTGAAGCTACAGTGTTTGCTTTTCCTCAACATTCCTAGGTAATGTCTTTGATTTATCGACTAATAAACAACATGTAGCATGGTTTCTATCATAGTTTCTATATTTCTAATACATCAATGATGTGTATAATATTCTAATGAATGTGCTGCTTTGTTTTTTTATTTTTTAAAGATATTGTGCCGGTACAATGCCATGGGGAAACCCTAGTGACCACCATGAATTTGAGCCTCAGAGGCACGATGACGGCTACATAGAAGTTATCGGATTCACTATGACTTCTCTGGTAAATAAATGACCATGTTGCATGGTATCCCAGATATGTTCGATAGCTGGTGACTTAGGTCAGAATGGCAAAGCCCCAAGTGTTCCTCTAAACATAATTTAGCATCTCTAGATGTGTGTGGCAGTGCATTGTCCTGTTGCAAAAAGCCAAACCCATTGGAATTAATGCAGGACAGGAAAGGGTATAACTCATCAGAAAGGAGACACACACAGCATTCACCTGCCAGAGATGTACCAGAGGTCAGAGATGTACCAGAGGTCTCAAGGAATGCCATCTAAACAAACTCTGTACCATTATGGAGCCACGACCAGCATATGTATTTGCATAGGCTCATCTGTACCATGTGTTCCAGCATTTCAGTGATATGGGCACATACAGTATAAAATATTTGGCAGACGCTCTTATCCAGAACAAGGTTATTGGTATTACAGATAGGCCAATGTAGCATAAGGAGCAATTAGGAGTCCAAGGACCCTTATTGGTGTAGCACAGACTGGCTGCCCAGATTGGAAATCAAACCCGGGTTTCACACATGGGAACCCAATGATGTTACCACTGCACCACACCAACCACGTTGGTGAAACACAGCATATGGTTGATGGTGCCAGAATTCTGCTCCTCACATTCATTATCTGAAGCACCTCAGTACAATCTCGAGTTGTACTCCCTGCCCTCAGTCAGAGACAGTCAGAGAAATGGTATGAATGTACGTTCAATGCCCTTTAAAACCAGCATGTCCAAGTACAAAGGTCATGGAAAATGAGCTACCAATATATCTGGCATCATGCAACAACTTTCCATCCAACTTAACTCGACTGTCTGAATGTTCTGGATATTCTCGGTTTAGTTTATTAAGACAGTGTGTTGTGTTGTTGATGGTCTTGTAGGCCACGCTGCAAGTAGGAGGCCACGGCGAGAGGCTTCATCAGTGTCAGGAGGTGACGCTCACAACCTTTAAGCCCATTCCTGTGCAGGTGGATGGAGAGCCATGCAGACTGGCTCCATCCGTTATCCACATCACGCTCAGGAACCAGGCCAACATGCTGCAGAAGACCAAGAGGAGAATTTCCCTCCCACAGCTCAATGAGTGAGTCACACACAAACATGAGCCTTCGTCTTTATTAATTGAATTACAGGAAAACCACAGACAGTTTAATATTCCCAGATTTTTTATATTTGTTTATAATCTACTTAAACGTAAAAAAAAAAAATTGTTTAATCCACAGCAGCCAAGAAGTGATAGTATGTCCTATATTACACTGTGTGTCTGTGTGTGTGTGTGTGTGTGTGCGTGTGCGCTTTTAGTCAGCAGCCTATCTTGGAGCAGCTGCATATCCAAGTGAGCCGAATCAGCATGCGTGACTATGAGGCTTTACACTATGACAAAGATCAGCTCAAAAAAGCTTGTAAGTGATTAGTTTTTTAAGCACGGTATTGTCTATTATGTCATATACACTGAAGTGTCAGAAAAACTGGTGCACCAGTTTAATTATATCTTTAAGGGAATGTTGTGCACTGATGTTGCACACACCTATCACATAAAACAATTCTTGCCAGTCAATGCTGGAAACGCTCATCCAGAGTCTTTTTATGGCCACAGTACTGTCATAGGTTTGAGGTTTTGTTGGAAATCTTCTTCTACTTGGTTGTATGTGAAAATTAAAACTTTGCTTCTACATTCAAAATGCTATGACCCATCTCACAAGCTCTGACTAGTAAACCTAGTCAAAAAACAGCCCTAGCTTCCATAGATGTCTGTCACTTTATATACACACTGGTGGATGCAACCTATGACATGCATAGGCCATGTTACTATATATTTTGCATAGGCTTGACTTAACCAGTTTTTCTGACACTTCAATGTACACATATAAGGCTAGTATGAAAACCTGAACTCTCCAACAGAGTGACCGCCATACTTTTTCGTTTTTTCAGCAATTCCTTTGGGAATCATCACCGTCCGGGCAGACAGCGATTTGGAGACTTGTCGGCTCCACATTGAGAGGCTTCATGAGGTACAACTGGATTCTGAGATGCACATTCGAGTGTAGCTCTAACTGTGTACTCATGATGTTAACATCAGGTTCTGTAAACAAATGCTGTTTAATTTATAATAATTTATCCTATCCTGTAAAGTCAGGACTCTGTGGTGGTCAATTCATGTGTGAAAGTGATTACTCCTACACAATTTGAGCCTTATGAATTTTGCCATTGTCATCCTGCAATATGTCATTTTCTATCAGGAAGGAAAAATCCACTGTTATATTCTGCTCATTCAGTACATTCAGGTACTCATCCGATTTTATTTTATTGCCACATAACAATGCAGAGCCTCAAAGTGACCACTTCATACAACTCCAGCTCATAGCGCTGTAGCCGTCTGTAGTTGAGAGTCAAAAGCTGTGTCCCAAATCAGGGTCTGAATACTTTAAAGGATCCAGTCTTCTAATGGGATTTCCTGTTTGTGTCACAATAAACCTCTGAATATGTTGGCTGGCGAAGGATCCATCTGTTGGATCTTTTGTTGCTAATGAAAAATGAGGACACGTTTCTTGGCCGCATATGGAGGAGGCTTCAAAATGGTACAGCCAGAGTTTTGCCACTAATGGACCTAATCAGTGCAGCTTCTGAAGGATGCAGCCCCTGAATTGAGACACAACTAACAATACAACTATTGTAAGACAAACATTGATGGACTTCCTAGGCACCAGGAAGGTCAGGAACAGAAACTGGGAATACAGACGGAATAAACAGACACTAAGGAAAAACATACGGATGCAGCATATAATACCATATGATGTTATAATGCCATATTTATTATTGGAGTTTTATATATGTTGTACATTTATATTCACATATATCCAGAGGATGTGTGTATGTGATAATCATATACCACTTTATAGGTAACATATATGGAAAAATCCTCTTGATACAGAGGCATATATGTACATACTCTATATGCACACATTACTGTGTGGGTAGTTGAAGAACAGCCATCTGACCGTATAACTATATTAAAGCATTTCTAATATGATTCATTATTTCTAAAGTCGCTTTAACATCAGATAAACACACAGTAACCACATGCAATCACAGTCACTAGGAATTGCTCTCTGTTTTTCTCTTAGGAGGGGGGTGCGGGAAATTCAGACCCAGTAACCCTACCAAAGCTCTCACCAAAATGGTGCTTCCTAGACTGTAAGTAAAACTGACGAGTTTTAATATCAGTCACTGTTTCAGATGTCATTTTACAATGCCGTGAATTTTTCCTTCACAGCCACGACTGCGGATCGTTTCTACAGAATAGACCGCGCTCAGGTATTCACGTTAAGGGTTTTAGTAAATACTCACAGTATGTAAATACGTTATCATTTCTGTTCTTTGCATTTCCAATTGAAATATTCCTGCCGTTTATGTCGTTTGTTCCAGGAGCATCTGAACTATGTGACTGAGATCTCACAAAATGAGCTTTTCATCCTGGATCCTGAGCTGGTCACTAAGGAAACCGTGGGCACGTCTACTGGAATGCCAGAAATGGTAGACACACTGGGAGAGAACTCGAACAGCTCTGAGCAGATTGCCTTCCCAGCATGCCCTGCTGCACCACTCTATAGGTATAGGTTGTTCTATTTGGGTGTGCACCTCTATTGCTTTATTAAAAAGTACAAACACGATTGCTGGCTCGACACTAGACAGTAAAAATCCCACAGAAATGCTATTCTGCTACTTGATTCACAGTAACAAATATATTTTGTGGTGTACCTTGCTAACCCCGTGATGCAGTATACTACATCATAAGAGAAAATGAACCCGTTAGCTTCAGCTGGTAGGACAACACGGACAGCAGGACAATGAATTATGGTTAGAGTTTTGGGTTGTGTGTAATTCACCAGATCTCAACGGCTGGGATGTCATGCAAGCCGGAAATCAGAAAATTGTGGACCGTTCTGTAGGTATGGTGTAGGCATTGCCTACAGAAAGTTTTCACAAGCTTGTAGAGACCATGCCCTGTGGGGGACCTACCAAGTATTAGACTGGTGTATCAGTTTTTCAGGTACTTCAGTGTAAATATTTAGTTGTGTACCTTGACAATCTCCTGAAGCAGTATGCTTATAGTATGAAGCAAACCTACAGTTAGTTTCAGCCGGTGGTTATTATAGCTGCTTACTCTGGAAAGATTTCTTTCTCCCACCCATAGCCACTGTTCACACAGCTCCAGGGATCTATGATCGCAGGTTCGAGTCTTGCTCTGGTGTCTGGTGCTCTGGTTTCCTCCCGCCAGCTGAAAAACACACATGGAAGGCTAATTGGATACGCCAAATTGTTTGCAGGTGTGAGTGTATGGGTGTGTGTGTGTGTGTGTGTGTGTGTGTGTGGTACCCTGTGATGATTTGGTGCCCTGTCAAGGGGGTATTCCTGCCTTGCACTCAATGATTCCAAGAAAATAAAAATTAAATGAAACGATATGCAAGCCTCCATATCAGCACTGGCATTAAAGCCTGTTATTGTTTTCTACAGGGAAAATGAGGATGAAATTGCCGCCCAAAGAAGGCACACATCCTGTGATGTCATTGACGCGGAGGGACAGGACGATGCACTGACGTCCACAAATACAGACATCTGCAAGTGAGAGTTTGACACGAAGGGGTGTAAATTGCTAGTATAGTGACAGTCAGGGCAACTGTGTTTGTGAAGACTGATCGGATCTGAGATCCTCCTCAAAGAGAAATCCTGTGTTACAACATCGTGGCTTAAAGGCTGCTTTCAGTACTAAAATTGCAGCATGTCATTTTTTCACCCAGAAAAGCAGAAACGTGTTACAACGTAAATGTTGAGAAAAAGAGGTTTGGACTGAAATGAAGGTTGTGCTTCCGCTACTCTTTTGTCCATTTTATTGCGAAAGAGTTGTGATCTAAGACTTAACGGGATGACAACTGATGACTTAATGGCCATCTAGCACAGCTGATGACACACTCTGACAGCAGCCTTCAAATACTACAGGGCTTTTAATACAATTGAATACAATTTCTTTCTTTTGTACTCACAGATCTGATGACGGGGACCAGAACGAAACGGATAAAGGTAAAAATCACACCAAGTTGTACGTCAAATTTGGTAGAATTACACATTTCATTCTTGAATTTTGAATTATGAAATATGAAATATTGCTGTGACTGCAGGCTGGTGGAAAAACTAAATGACTTCTATTTTTAATATAGAAACTGTCAAGATGCTAATCACAAGTGTGAAGTCAGATAATTTAAAAAAGGTGAGGAAATCATTTATATGCACATATTTTATTCCTGCTATTATACCTGACACTGTGACCCCGACCAGGCAGTTAATGAAGATGAAGCACTGTTTGGGCATAGGATTATTTTTTCTTCCTGATACCAATACTGAGAGTATCAGCCGATACCGAGACCCATTCTATACTGTTTTCTTTAAAAACTAAAGCTTTTAATGCTTTTTTGAGGGGTAATGGAAACACTTCACTGTCAAACGCTTCCAAAAAAAACAAAAAAAAAAACACTTATATTATAATATACACCAATAAGCCATAACATTAACACCACCCACCCTCCTGATATCTGCCATCAAGACATTGGTAACAGATTTTTCTCTGAATCTTCTCTGCAATCAGACCAGTTGGGCTACCCATGGACCTCCACGTGGCCTTGGTGAGCCTTGGACACCAGGACCCTGTCACCTGTTCACCATGTTGAACACTCGACAAGACCTGCAGTTTTAGAGATGCTTCAACCCAGTTGTCTAGACATCACCATTTCATTTAACCCTTATCAAACTGCTCTAAGTGAATCACACTGATTATTTAGTTACAGTGACACTGTATATACAGTGACACAAGGATATATTAGGCTGAAAGTGAATAGGCAGTTCTCAAACCTAATGTGTTGATAGCAGGAAAAAACGGTAAAGGAAAAAAAGTGTAAAGGATCAGAGTGACTTGACAATTGTGATGGTTAGATGTTTGGGTCAGATCATCTCCAAAACAGCAGGTCATGTGGAGTGTTTCTGGTAAGCAGTGGTTTATACCTACCAAAAGTGGTCCAAGGTGACAGGGTCATGGGTTTCCACAGATGTGCATGGGGTGAAGCGTAGTCCTGGTCTGATCCTGTGGAATATGCGTTGCTAACATCTAGGTGTCAGATACTACAGAACACCTTTAAAGGCCTGGTGGATTTCATGCCTTGATGGGTCTGAGCTGCTTTGGCAGCCATTTGGGCAGGCAGTTTTCATGTAATGATCGGTGTCTATTATATATATATAAAAAAAACCTTTGGTATATGTGAATATTTCCAGTCGTATATATAAAATTCTGTTGCCAATCCAACTGGAATTTCAAATCCACTTCAGAAACCATTTATTACAGAATCTGATATCTGATCTTTTTTGACCTGTACTGGGTATTGGATCAGTGGCATCAACTTTTGCTTGGTTTCACCCAAATTTGGGGTCAGCTGTAGGCTTGTGGTTAAGGAACCCACCTTGGGACCAAAAGCAACCGACAAGACTTGACTGAAGTGCCCTTGAGCAATGCTGCTAACCCCCCTGGGCACTGCGGATAGGGAACTGCTCACCGTTCTGGGTACATGTGCTCACAGCCTCTATAGAGGCCAATTCTACTGCACGGTGGTCACTGCAGAGTCGTTCACTTTTATCTCTGCTGTCTTATTTTCACAGCTTGTAGCGCTACATAAAGAAGGAGCCAGTCTTGCAGTACATGATGCATTGGGCTGTACACTGCTCCACTACGCCGTAGATACTGGCAACAAGGAAATAGTCAGATACATCATAGATAATGGTACGGTGACAAAACAGTTATTCATACTGGAAACCAATGACTTAGCGATTGCTGCTGCCAACATTTCTTTCTTTCTTTCTTTCATATGTGATATTTTTTATGAGCAGCTCCACTGAGTATCCTGGACATTGCAGAAAAAGAGACGTAAGTAAAGAAAAAATAATTTTAAACAATTTGCATTATGATGTGTGTGCTTTATGTATATAGACCCCTCTATAAAACATCTCTACTCGACTTTACCAAGCACCATGATTTTCAATATTTTTGGACACATGATTGCATTTTTTATATTATATTAATATTATTATTAATATAATTAATTTTATATTATATAAATATTATTACGATATTTTATATGGTATAATGTTCTACTAGAGTAATGCAGCTTTAAAAGACTCTTGAAAATGTATGTGTGCTCAATCTAGAGGTGAGACGGCTCTGCACAAAGCTGCAGCATTGTGCCAGAGGACTATCTGCAGCTATTTGGTAGAAGCAGGGGCTTCCCTCACAAAGACTGACCTACAGGTGAGCATGTGGGCGAAGCACTTCCTTTACCACCTATAGCAGACTGAGTGTTGGGTCTAACTTTATGCTGTCATCAGGGTCACACTGCAAAGGCACATGCGGAAAGAGCTGAGGACTGGCATCTGGCCGAGTATCTGGGGAACCTGCAGCGGCACCAGATGATTCAGAGAGACGATCCTGAGACGGCGGTATAACCAACAGCCTGAACTGTCCTGACCATCCGCTGGGGGACGCTTTTCTTTTAACATGGTCTAATGACGACTCTGGCCAGCATGTCGGTCTAAATGGAAAAGGTTCAGACAAAGACAACGTGCGACGTCCTGTTGTATCTGCATGAATATGCTTCTCATTTTGTGCCAAATGCTAAATTTTCTAGGTAATAATGACAAAAATCTGGGACGTCAGGGTTAGAAGTACAGAAGTACATCTGACCTTGGCTTTAGGTTTGCTTTTTAAGCAAAACACTTTAACCTCAAAACAGATTGTTATGAACTAAAGGGTCTAATTATTATTATTTTGTCTGTATTTAAGAAAACTATCTTAGTTTTACCTTTATATTTGCTTGCCAGACACTTAGATACTTTATGCTTGTCTATTTGACCTAGCTTTATTTGACTGAATTGGACTTTATGACCGCCATCTGCATTTAAAACCTCTTCCTTGTCTGCAGAAGTCTCTGTCCCTCTTTCTCTCTCTCTGTCTCTCTCTCTCTCTCTCTGTCTCTCTGACTCTCTCTCTCTCTCTCCCTTTCTCGCTCTCTCTTTTTGGTAATTGCTTGTTCCTTTATTTTTTCTCCCAAGAACTTACTTTTTTGCATGATCCTGTAAAAGTGATGGTGTTAGGGGCTGCCTCCTTTGTTGTGTTTCTGTTACTCTTATCCTGAGCTATCTTCTTCTCAGCCGATTTCTTCTTTAGATGTGGAACACTGCACTGATCGTTTAGAACACTTATAATAATGTGACGTTCTTGCAAAGAATTATATTAGGACATTAGGTCATGATGTCTTTAGGAATAAGGTACCATTTATTGTGTTTGAATTATTTTAGGACGTCTTAATCAATATGTGTTATGCTTCAAATGCTTTGGTCGGTTTATTATGCCATACGTTCCGTTGAAAGTTCCGCAGACAGTGTGCCGTTCAAATATGAAGTTTTTTCTCAGTCGCTTTGGTGCATTTCTCAAATTATCATGAACGTTTGCGCAACAGTAAGTGCAACAGTACCAACATCACCACACACTTTTACTAAATTACCAGTAAAAGCCTCAAAATCTGTAGTGCATGTATCACAAATGTGTTTTTGTTGTCAGTGAAGATCAGAATGTGAAGTTCTTTTGGCAGTGATTATGAACAAAATCAAGTCAAATCTTAGGCAAAACCCCAAACTCAGATGAGTGTTCCTCTAACTATAATTTGGTGTCTCTAGATGTTTGTGGTGGAGCATTGTCCTGTTAAAAGAGGCCAAACCCATCAGAATGAATGCAGGACATGAACAGGTGTACACACATAGTGTGTGTGACATTTGTAGATGTACCAGGGGTCCCATAAAACTCCAGCTCAAAAAACCCTATAGTATTATAAAGGTTCCATAGATGTCTATCGTTTTATAAATGCAACCAGTGATGTGAATAGGTGCCGTTGCTTACAGTAGGTACTGCAAGATTGATAGATTGATTGCAAGAGACTGAACAAGATGCACATTCGCGCTGTTACAGTAAGTTTACAGTATTACAGTACAGGGTACATTGTTTGATTACAGACGAAAAGTTTCAGGACAGTTGTTCTGCCAATATTCAGCTGCACTCTTCCTTTGACCAGCTTCATCCATTGCAAGGCCATGATTGATTACATGGTCCAAAATCGTGGCCCTTATTTCATCAGGAACATGCCAACAGCCTCCTTCCTTACTCCTGTTCTTCTTTATGGCTGTTGACCCTGATTACTTCTTTGTTCTTCCATTGTTTTACCAGGAATTATATATATTTAAAACCTTATCAGTCTAATATTTGGTAGGTCCCCCACGGGGCATGGACTCCATGAGCTTGCGGAAATATTCTCTAGTCAATGAACACCATACTTCTTGCAGAACGCTCCACAATTCTGTTGTTTTTTTCCTGAGGTGTAGGATTTCTGTGTTCAACAGCACGTTGCATCCCAGATGTGTGGCATCTCTAGACATGAGTGGAGCACATTGTCTTGTTGGAAGAGGCCAAACCCATCAGAATAAATGCAGGGCACACACCTGTCAGAGACGTTTGTAGATGTACCAGGGCCCCCATGGAATGCCAGCTTAACAAACCCTATACCATTATGAAGTGGTCTGCACCATTTTTACAGTTTTTCTGGCAATTCAGTATAATACATTTTGATCGACATGCCAAAAAGAATCAGTGATTATGTAGATAATTAATGAGAAATGCACAAAAGTGACTGAGAACTCTAACGGCCCTGTGTAACTGCACCAGAAATGTTTCGGACGTTTGCGGTCGGTTTATTACGCCACACGTTGCGTTGGAAGATGCTGTTTGATTATGGTGTTGGGATTTCTAATAAAGCGATCTGTGGATGGGTGACAACGTGTTTACACCTAATGAGTCAAGATGTTACATGTTTTGTGCTTACACATTTGTTCGTGGCATATCCTCAGGTACTGAATATGGTTTTTTTTTCTTCACAGCCTGAAATGTTTATATTTTTAATGCAGTCTGCCATCACTGCCTTAGCATTATTATTATTATTATTATTATTATTATTATTATTATTATTATTATTATTAATGTACTGTCTTGAGTTATGAGTTTAACTGCATTGTCAATGCTCTGTTTCGAGTTGCTGTGCAATTCACTATTAGACATTGTGTGTACATACATTACATATATTGAACATTTTACAAATGTGTGAGTAAAGATACCATACCAAACCCCCTGTCTGAGCATTTGTTTTACATGATGACTTTAAATGAACTTATAGTCAATGGTTTAATCCTACTAATTCAAAATAAACTGTGTTAGATAATAGATGATAGTATTTACTGTATATTTGCTGGTTTGTTATTGTCGACCTGTATAAAAGAAAATAAAGTTTTAAATTTCTTTTTCTTGGCTTCTTTTCAGTATTGATAATATAAGACAATGTGCTGTAACAGTGTAACATCACTGCAAGGTGGACTCCATGTCACTCATAATGACATTAAAAAGCATGAGTATTTTATACCCTCACACAGATCATGTACTAGTACATCACTGAGTCAGTGTGTAATAAGTTCTGAGAGGTTAACTGACCTTCTCCACTCATACATTATTACTCAAATCAGCCCTGCTTTTCTATATCCAGTTCAGCATGGATCGAGGTAGATAGATAGATAGATAGATAGATAGATAGATAGATAGATAGATAGATAGATAGACAGACAGATAGATAGTGAACAGGTGTACAGACAGACAGACAGATAGACAGATAGATAGACAGATGAATTTGTGGATAGATAGATAGATAGATAGATAGATAGATAGATAGATAGATAGATAGATAGATAGATAGATAGATGAACAGGAGTACAGACAGACAGATAGATAGATAGATAGACAGACAGACAGACAGATAGATAGATAGATAGATAGATAGATAGATAGATAGATA
>JAOVVF010000010.1:16612286-16623164 GCA_028565595.1 Duopalatinus emarginatus | reverse complement strand
TTGCATTCAGTTTTTATTCACAATTTGTTTAGTGTCCCAACTTTTTTGGAATCCGGTTTGTATATATATATATATATGTATATCAGTTTACAAATATATTCAGAATATTGTAATTTTCTGATATACTGAATTTGGGGTTTTCATTAGTTGTCAGTTATAATCACGAACTATATAAGTCTATATATATATATATATATATATAGACTTATATAGTTCGTGATATATATATTAATACAAATAAGTGGGGGTTAAAAAACATATGACCTAAATTGCAAGTGATTAGTATATCATCTTAACTTAAACCCCCATTTTGGCCCCCAATTACCAATTTCCTCAAGATCTGACATGGAAAGAATCTTGTCTACTGACACTGTCTATACACAGTGTTAAACCACCTTATGCATATACATTTGATCTTAATGGTGCACTTGTGGTCATATGATAGCAATGAGCACTGGTTTAATTATTTTTTTGTGCAAATATAAATATAAAATCATCAGTTTGTAGATTCTGCATTATTTTGCACATCTTTGCACAGCGACTTTACAAATTTATAATCTATATTACAAATTGTACTGTAGTATTTACCAATTTTTTCTCTCACCAAGTGTACTGTTCCTGAATCCATTTAAATTTCATTTTTATATTACTGCTCCTTTTCCATTTTTTTTCTTTTTATTTCTATCTATAATTTTTTTTTCTATTTTATTTTTATCTATAAATTCAGTTACACTAAATTTCATAGTACAGAAGTATTATGGCAGTTAAAGTTTTTATTCTAATATAATACTCAGTATAGCTTTATAATGTTACAGTAGGTTTAAATTCCTATATGTTGGTGGTGAGGTGTTACATTGTAAGACGTTACAGTAATCTGATGACTTTTTTAGTAATGAAGTAATGTAAAGGATTACAGTTTAATATTGTGTGGTCTCATTACAGTTACTAACTTCATAAAAATCACGTAACTTGCGTCACACACACAGAGATTTATTGAGCTGTTCTCTGCTGCTGCCCCAGCACCAGCGGGTTTCCAGGTCCGCCAATTATAAGTGACTCTGGGATTATTTTTGTATCAATTAATGTATAAACATTAAAATACATCGGTTGTGTATTTGTTTCTAGTGGGTATATGTTTATTTGGAGTTTTAGAGTGAAAATAACGGTTTATTTTAAATGACTTTTTGTAAATTCTTTAAAAATATTGGTAGTCACTGGTAATCAAATGTAATTGCTTATTGCTTGCTCCCTAATTTGGTATCTTTCTAAATTGCCTGTATAATAAATAAATTGCAAATTTGTGCTGTTTTGCAATCTGTCCACAATCCCTGTAACACAAAATAAATCAGAATTGCACCACTAATGCTTTACATGAGTTTCAGTTAGTCATCAAATGTCATAGATTTAGTGGTCAAATAAGGAAAAAGGTGTTAAAAAGATGACTTACCAAAAAGGGTTAAACTTTAACCTCTGACAAGGACTTTTAAAAAAAAAATTTAATGCTGGAAGCATTGTCTAATCATGTCCTTTTTGGACTTTTAACAAATATCTGTTTTAAAACTGTAATAATTAGAAAAAAAATGCATATTAGTTCATAACTCTTATTTTGCCTTTAACGATATAATTTCAATTTAAGTTTTTATACTTGCTAAATTTTCTAATGTTTGATAACAGATTTGTTCTAAGAAAACAGCACCATAAAGAAGTCAAGTTAATGTTATACATGTTTGGTGTTGCTACTGCTGCTCTATTTGGTTCCTAAAAAAAACACTGAAAGGACTTTTGTCTTATTAATTATCTTTTTTATACTTTCCCGATTATTTTTTGTAGATTATATTCCAGTACGTTTGTTTGGGTTTCAGAATGAAACTGAAAAGTAAACTAATTAGTAATCGGATTATATTGTCCAGAAAGTAATCAGTGAAGTAATCCCATTATAATTTGTATTAAGTAATGAGTAATTAGTAATGGATTTCCTTTTAGTAACTTCCTTTAAGTAACTTCCCAAACACTGCTTATAACAAAGCCAGTCCAATAAGACTTTTCAGGAGATTATTGTGAAAATTCTAGGTAATATATAGCATTATACATCATATATAGCATCTAGGCAATATATAGCATCTAATATAAATAATCCACAAAAAAATATTTCAGTAGCTTTGCATAGCCTTTAGCACAGATTTCCTGGGTTAAAAGAGACTGAACATTATACATATTTCCCTATATTTAATTCAATTCAACTCAATTTAGTTCAATTCTGCTAATTCTGCTCATGTCATGTTTACATTGAGCACTTTTTGGGGGGTGTGGAAAAAGCCGAAGGCTTGTGGTTAAAAAACCAGCCTTGGGACCGGAAGGTCGCAGGTTTGAGCCATGCAACCGACAAAACTCAACTGAAGTGCCCTTGAGCAAGGCTCCATGGATGCTGCAGATAAGGGGCACACAACAGTCTCTATAATTTACACAGAATGGTGCAATAAAGGAAAAAACATTCAGTTCTAAGGATGGAAACGCCCTGTTGGTGAGAGAGGTGAAGAATAACCGGCCTGGTTAAAATCGACAGAAAAGCTACACTTACTCATATAACCAACCTCATATAATACAATTGTGGTGAGCAGAAAAACATCTCAGAATGCACAGCACATCAAGCCTTGAGAGGGATGGTCTACAACAACAGAAGACCATGTTGGGTTTTACTCCATACTCACTAAAACTAGACAGTTGAAGATCAGAATCCAGTCCACACCTTTAGGAAGTGGAGGAATTGAAGTTCCTCCAATTCACAGAGGTGTGGACTGGATTCTGATCTGGTGACTCATGGTCATGTTTGTGATGACTTTTGCTTTATGGTGCATTTTCACTCTGGAATTCACCATAAATTAGGCTGTGGCATTCAAGTGATGATTGCCTGAACATTCCTTACACCATTACACAACCTTCACCTTCCTAGACCATTGACCAATGGCAGGTTAGATCCATGGATTTATGGTCTTGGAGCCCAATTTTGACCCTACTATTTGTGTGCCTTACTATAAGTTGAGATTCATTCGAGCAGGCTGTATTTTCCCAGTCTTCAACTGTCTAGTTTTAGTGAGTATGGAGTAAAACCCAACATGGTCTTCTGTTGTTGTAGACCATCCCTCTCAGGGCAAGGAATGTGTTTCTAACGTCTTGTAATAACGTTTTAAATTTTATAAATCGTTAAGGCTGTTTTGAGAGCAAAAGGATCTCCCTTGACGCAAAGCCATAATCCAGTGGCCAGGCCATGTACAGAAACAAAAAGTGAGATTTACAACACAGATGCTTTTCATCTTCTATCAGTTTTAAGCACGAACAATAAAGAAACAATTGAGCGACTGACTGACCGGCCACTGATGATAGCCTTTGTGTTAAAAACTCTGTAGGTCTCATAACAATTCTTTGCATGCAGATCATCGGCTCTCACCTCTTTCACTTTAAGGGCTGTTTTAAACTCATCCAGGTCAATCTCCTTGTCTTCTCCTGCAATAGTTTCAAACTGCTTGGTCACCCATTCAAGCCAACGCGTGTCCTCGTCCACACTCATTCCTGTGAAGCGAACAGGATTTTTTTTAAAGTGTAGGAAAAAATACACACACACACACACACACACACACACACACACACACACACACACACACACACAACCTATAGAAGTTTATGCTGGAAACTTACTTGACTAAATATCTCCCAAAATCCTTGTGAAGTACCGTTATCCTCAACAACTCAAAATAACAGACCCAAACTGTCGTATTTCTTGAAACACTCCTCCGTTTGGTGTGTTTTGTCCTCAAGAGAGAAACTGAGTAAGGAAGGAGGGGCTGTTGTGCTGATCAGCATCCCTAGGACAAATGGAGCAGCTGTGTCTGACATGTCATCTCTGCTGTGTGTATCACTATAGCAGACCCCCTTTCTTTTACTCAACATCTTCTAATTATATTAGGCCAAGTAAACCAACCTCCTTACATGTAATTTGATAAAACAACACAGGTTTTACTTTTTTTTATGATTCATGTAGTCAAAGGTTAGAACTTGTTATAACTAATTCATGGCTGGATAAATTTTAGATTTATAAATTAGTAAGCTTTTATTAACACTCCCTTATTTAGGTTACTGATATACACCATTAAGTCATAACATTAAAACCACAAAACTATTGACAGGTGATGTGAATATCACTGATTATCTTGTTACAGTGGCTCCTGTCACCGAGAGAACAGTCAGTTCAGACGTTGCTGTGCTGGAAGCAGGAAAAATAGGCAGGTGTAAGCATCTGAGCAACTATAACCAGGGGCCAAATTGCGATGTCTAGATGACTGTGTCAGAGAATCTTCAAATCAGCAGGTCTTGTGGGATGTTCCCAGTATGCAGTGGGAAAACAGCAAACTCACAGGAAATGAAAGATTGGTGAGTTGTTTTAAGGACTGATCCCAGAGAGGGACGTTGCCAAAATAATAAACCTTTGTATATTTGGTACACACTCATATTTCTCTGTTGCTTCGAAACGTCTTCTGAATGATGATCAAATATTTCTTCTAAATGGTTTTTATTTTATTTAAAAAATGTGTTACATTTTTTTGTGCATTTTTTCCATGTCATCAGAAGCAGTGATGATAAGCAAATTATTTCATGCCTATGGACACAGTGGTTGTAGAACAAGTGTTTTTTTTTTACAATGGTGAAAAAAACACCTGACACTGAGTACCTAGTGTGATCAGTTATACAAAGCACATTGGTACATTATATGCTAATAATGATCTTCAGCAGAACTGTGTAAATAACAAAGGCTCATATCAAATATTTTCTTAGTGTGTTGCGTCTCTGTCACTCCAGTCGGAGTCGCTTCTGAGGAGACTGTGGCGATTCCAGAGAGAATGCAGTCGGGGACGACGGACGTGATTCTGGGAAGTGCTCTGTACAGTACTTCTCAATGTACGGCTTAGCAACGTTCCACACCTGGGCAAAGGAAATGAGGAAACCAACAAATGTTAGAAAATGTCAGAAAATGAGTTTTTCTGATTTGAAATGCATCAGCAGCTGAAAATATCTTGACTATATTGTCAAATATTCTTAGCATTTCCCATTATAAATTTTACAGTTTGCTTAAATAGTATATGGTTATTAAACATATAGTTAGGTTTCTGATTTGTAGATATTTTGTTCAATTTCAAGCTTGAAATAGGTTTTATATATTAAAGATAGTATTTCCTACACTGTTTATTTAATACAGTTTTTCACAATGAAAGTTTTCCCTGTATTTTAAACGTTGTATTAAAATTTATAGAATTTATTAAGAATTTATTAGAATGAAGAAAATAAGAAGAAATTCTGGGTAAATAAAATAAATTAAATGTCTATTTTTTCCAAACAGTTTTCACTTTATATATAACAACTAATAATTTCATCTCATTTAATTTGAATAATTGAAAAAAAAAAAAATTACACAACATCCCCAGTACCGACATGACATGACTGACAATCCTTTGAGCAAGCTATTTAACCTACCAAAGGTTTAATTTTTTTAATATACGTAAGCTTGTTTTAATTATGCTAATTTAATGTTGTTGTTGTTTTTACAGTTTATCCATCTTTTTTTATTTTATTCCCCCTCTCCCTTTTTTTACAGACATTATCTGGTAATCCTGCTTTTTTATAGAAGTCATTATTATTATTATTATTATTATTATTATTATTATTATTATAAGAAATAATAAATATTAGGAAAATAGTAGACAAGGGAATAACAGACAAATATGAATATGTTCAGGATATGTTCATTTCCTATTTTGTCATTCCTACAGTGTTAAAGTGAGACCTCTTATTCTCATTAGTGTGAATGGTTATGAAGGTGAATAGCATACACTCATCCATCATCCATCATCCAAAATTCCTACGTTACAGTCAGCACAAGTCAAAACAATGATGCAGAAACAGTACAGAATGAGATTTACCTTCTGTTCTATGAGAAGACGATGGGCAGTCTCAATGTCTGCAGCCATAAACCTGTCCTTCATCCAGGGCCTGTGCAATAGGGGGGAAATAAGAGTCAAAGAGACAGAGATGAACAGAGAAGTAAAATGACTGGTGTGTTTTGGACAGTGTCACGTAACTTACTTGACCACAGAGCGAACAAGGTCATAGACCTTCTCTAGAGGTGTTGTGGTACGGAGTGGCCGGAGAAACTCAATACCCTGACAAGCCGCTAGCATTTCAATAGCCAGCACTGAGGAAACACACCCAGCACAGGTGGAATCAAAAACAAACACTCTTACACACTTAACATCTTTACTGAAAAATCCATTTTGGACCAGCAACAAGATGGTCAAAGCTGGTAGCCCATCTTGTGCTTGTTTACAATCTCAATTTGGTGATATGTATGTAAGAAGTCTCCATTTTTGTTGATACCCTGCTCCACATGTTCAATCACTCTTAGAGCCTTCCTGGCAGCCCATCCTCCCATGGACACATGATCTTCAGTGGCCGCACTGGTGGATAGCGAGTCCACTGAGGAGGGGTGGCACAGCACTTTATTTTCAGAAACTGCAAGAAAAGAAGGGCTTTCAGCAGGTAATCATGTAATAACACACTTCTCAAACACATTCATGGGTTTGACCATTCGATTTCCTGATTGAGCCTAACTACACTGTTATACAGCACAGAAGTCACCTAGTTGATTGACAAGGCTCATGGTGTGATGTGTAGGTGTGTGAGGTGGGCAGTGGATGACTGACCGAGAGCTGCTGCAGTGCAGTGGGCAATCATAAAGCCTGAATTCAGTCCCCCTTCATTAACCAGGAACGCCGGTAGCTCGCTGAGAGATGGGTTACACAGGCGCTCGATACGCCTCTCGCTGATGGACGCCAGTTCATGAACTCCAATGGACAAATAATCTAGTGCCTAGAAATAAGGAGACGAAGAAAGAAAGAGAGAGAGAGAGAGAGAGAGAGAGAGATTGATTTTTGTATTCACTGTAAAAATGAAAAAATTTATGTTTTGAAACAATACCTTTGCTGGATACTCTCCATGAAAGTTTCCTCCTGAAATAGTTTCTCCCCTTTCTGCAAAGACCATCTGGTTTATTTATCAGGGCGAAACAGGTTTGGAAGATGCTAGATGTATACAGTATGTATATATATATATATATATATGTTGAAAAAATTTGTAGCCCCCCTCAGCAGTGGCAGATGCTTTTCATTCTTCAAACATTACAAAGGGTTTTATAGTTGGAGATGCGTTTCGAGTTCTGTGGTGATGGACCAGTTCTTCGGCTGCTAAATACTCCCTGTGAACTGATTGGTTGGAGATGGCCTTGTGTTTTTGGAGCATACAACCTGAAGAAGGATAAGACACAGAAGCGCTATGCCACATTTCATGTCAATCGGACCGTCTTTATTTGTGTAACATTATTCTAAATGTTACATCGCCACCTAGCACTCATATTTCTACAGTCTATGAACCGCCATGCTGTATTTGCCTCTGAGCTTTCAGTGCAATGTTTTCTGAGTTAGAGCAGCATATGTGTGCTGATGCTTGGCTTGCTCCACCCTGTGGTATCTGTTAGCCACACTGTAAGTTCAGTTTCTGTAGGATTCTTCTATAGGGATTTTTTTGAGATGTAATCAGGAGAAAAAGACATTTTGTCTCTTCATCATACTGGGTATTGACCTTGAAATTCATGTTCTTAGGGTTTCTTTGGTACCAGATTCCAATGACTGGTTCACACTCAAAAATTTTATAATATGATGATGGGCAGACTTATACAGTTCTTGGGGCTTTTCTGTAGGACAAGTTATAATTTTGTCTCTTCGTCATGCAGGGTAGGAGATATGGACACAGAAGTTTGACACTTCGCTATAACCCCACCATCAGGCCCAGTGAAGATCCCTTTAATTGGCTGAGTCATTTCACACCTGCTGTACTGTGTTGCCAGGTTTGGTCTCTCTGGGCTTTATAGTCTTTGCTGGATATTGTGTTATACCCCAAAAAAGAATCATAATAATAAGAAGAATAAACGTAAATTCTTATATAGAGAGAAAGGATACAGGATTATCTGTAGCACTGTTAATTTCTGTATTTATGATATTTTTCACAAAAGCAATCGTGTCATTGACGATGCCATGAACCTAAAACAATAAGGAGAAAGATCAAAGTTATTATAGATCAGGATGAGAGAACAGCACCGAAATAATCAGAGACGTTTCAGAATCGTCACTCATAAGCCTGTGAGCTTACCTGGGGACAGCAACGCATGGTGTAGGCATCCTGGACACGGTCACAAAACCTATGGCTTTCTATAAATATAAACATCAAATAGAGTTAGCTAGAAATATGTAGCGTACGCTAGCTTTATAGAATTTATGCTAGGTTTGTTAGCATAGTGTTCGACCTGCAATTTCAGATGGATGATGATCAGAGTCCAGAAGAGCACGGAAACGCAAGGCCACCTCTTTTTGTCCCGGGTGGGGGCGAAGTTCATGTATGTCTACAAGTGATTTAGTATATACAATATAATATATTACAATAAATAATAATAAACAAATGTTACGCAAAATAAATACATGACCAAAGAATCTCTGCTTATTTGAGCTACTTTATATAATAGTTTTTATATAATAATTATTTATTATACTATGGGTTCCAAATTATTGGTGTATAAATAAAAATGGAAGTGATGTGATTGACCGCTGTGCTTGCACACTGAGGAATTTGACCTCCGCATTTAACCCACCTATGCACTAAAACACGCACACACTAGTGAACCAACACACTCGGGGCAGTGAACACGTTTGTCCAGAGAGGTGGACAACCTGTTCATGGTGCCTGGGAAGCAGCCTTCCGGTCACAGGACTGGTTCCCTAGATATCTGATGGGTGGGAACTGGTCGCGTCCAAAATGGAAAAAATCACTGTATGTCTAAGTAAGCGTATCACAATCCTGTCTTAGTGTATCGTAGTGTGTACTATAGTAGTGTACCAGACAGCTCTGTGCTCCTGAAGTACAGCCTTTATGTACATTTAACTCATACGTTATATACACAAGAGCAACACAGTACTGGGTACTGGTTATTTCATGAATATTCTAACGCTGTTATAAATTGTAGAAAGGAAAAAGTGTTGTCTCACCACTGTCAAATGCTTTAGTGGTTCCCTTTAGGACCTCCAGGGTGAGTGCAGCAATGATATCAGCCTGTCTGGCGATGGACTCTGCTCTTTCTACAGCCTCTGCACCCATTGAGGTGATCATCTGTGTCCCATTAATCAGAGCCAGACCCTGCATATCAGGACATGTTGAATGTTCGAATAGTAATGTCATCCTTGAAATAACAATATCAACAATATTGTAACAAAAACGACTAGAATCAACAGGAATATTACACCGTTTTTTAAGAATTTCTATTTCCACTTCCCCATAGGGGGTTACAAAATCAAGCTTTAGATGGGCCGAGGGCACATTTTCTAGCTGAGGCCGTCGCCACTGTGTCAACACAAAGACTGATAAACATGGTTAAAGCCTGACTGAAATGATTAGAGTAATACCTCTTTTGGTTTCAGTGATATAGGCTTTAGCCCATGTGCCTCCAAAACCTGTGTGCGAGGCAAAGGTCAGACTTAAAAAGGATTGCTGCGAAAAGCAAATATATTTCTTAATGCTTTGATGGTTAACTTTGGTAAATACACTGCTGGAGTACAGGGATCTTACGTATTTTGCATCAGCCCACCCACTCTTAGGCGACCACATTTTCCCTTCTCCCATCAGCCCAAGAGCTAAGTGTGAGAGAGGAGCGAGGTCTCCACTGGCACCCACTGTCCCCTTTTCAGGAACGAAAGACAAACAGGATGCTGGGGAGACAGGAGGTAGCAGCATTGTATTTAAGCAATGAAAATAGAAGACACATTAAACAAGAAAGTTCTTTGTGTCTTTTTGCCTTGTGTTTTTTTGGAAGAAAAGAACAAACCGGTATCAATGAGGGCTTTCAGAGTGTAACATTACTAAAAGCTTTTATGTACCGTTAAATGCCTCTATCATACTGTGAAGGGTTTCCAGAGAGATCCCGCTGTGTCCCTTAGCAAGGACATTTATTCTGAGAGCCAGCAACATGCGAGTCCTCTCAGGGCTCAGAGGGCTGCCCACACCTACACACACACACAAACACACACAGACATGTGCACACAATACCACAATATAGTTCATTGACAAAAAAAGTTAATAAAATAAATAGCAAGATATTGAAATCTTAGATATCATCCCACCTGCTGAGTGTGAGCGAACAAGATTCTCCTGTAGTTCCCTATAAAAAAGAAAAATCTTACACATGCTTAATCAATTTATGCATGTAAATCTGTTCAGCTGAATTTTACAAAGCATGACTGTACTTGAGTTTGCTGATTGGGATGACAGTTCGGGCAAACTTCCCAAATCCAGTGGTGATCCCATACACAACTAGAGGGTACAGAAAAAAAAATTACTATAGGTATAGATTTCCTCCATTAAAAATAACTGTTTAGGAAGGCTTTAGTGCTGTAGTGTAGTGCTGTAGCATAGTGTTGCCGTGTAGTGCTGTGGTGCTGTAGTGCTCTAGTGTAGTGCTGTAGTGTTGTGCTGTAGCATAGTGCTGTAGTGTAGTGCTGTGGTAGTGTAGTGTCAGAGTGCTGTAGTGTAGTGCTGTGGTGCTGTAGTGTAGTACTGTAGTGCTGTGGTGCTGTAGTGTAGTATTGTAGTGTCGTAGTGTAGCACTGTAGCGCTGTAGTGCTATGGCGCTGTAGTGTAGTACTGTAGTGCTGTAGTGTAGTACTGTAGTGCTGTAGTGTAGCGCTGTAGTGCTGTGGTGCTGTAGTGTAGTACTGTAGTGCTGTAGTGTAG
>JAOVVF010000010.1:16598356-16612186 GCA_028565595.1 Duopalatinus emarginatus | reverse complement strand
ACTGTAGTGTAGTGCTGTAGTGCTGTGATGCTGTAGTGTAGTACTGTAGTGTAGTACTGTGGTGCTGTAGTGTAGTACTGTAGTGCTGTAGTGTAGCACTGTGGTGCTGTAGTGTAGCACTGTGGTGCTGTAGTGTAGTACTGTAGTGTAGCACTGTGGTGCTGTAGTGTAGCACTGTAGTGCTGTAGTGTAGTGCTGTAGTGCTGTGGTGCAGTAGTGTAGTACTGTAGTTTAGTACTGTGGTGCTGTAGTGTAGTACTGTAGTGCTGTAGTGTAGCACTGTGGTGCTGTAGTGTAGTACTGTAGTGCTGTAGTGTAGTACTGTAGTGCTGTAGTGTAGTACTGTAGTGCTGTAGTGTAGCACTGTAGTGCTGTAGTGTAGTACTGTAGTGCTGTAGTGTAGCACTGTGGTGCTGTAAGTACTGTAGTGCTGTAGTACTGTAGTGTCAGAGTGCTGTGGTGCTGTATAGTCAGAGTGTGCAGTGTAGTGCTGTAGTGTAGTACTGTAGTGCTGTAGTGTAGTACTGTAGTGCTGTAGTGTAGCACTGTAGTGCTGTAGTGTAGTACTGTAGTGCTGTAGTGTAGCACTGTAGTGCTGTAGTGTAGCACTGTGGTGCTGTAGTGTAGTGCTGTGATACTGTAGTGTCAGAGTGCTGTGGTGCTGTATAGTCAGAGTGTGCAGTGTAGTGCTGTAGTACTATAGTGTCAGAGTGTGCAGTGTAGTGCTGTAGTGTAGTACTGTAGTGCTGTAGTGTAGCACTGTAGTGCTGTAGTGTAGTACTGTAGTGCTGTAGTGTAGCACTGTAGTGCTGTAGTGTAGCACTGTGGTGCTGTAGTGTAGTACTGTAGTGCTGTAGTGTAGTACTGTGGTGCTGTAGTGTGGTACTGTGGTGCTGTAGTGTAGTACTGTGGTGCTGTAGTGTAGCACTGTGGTGCTGTAGTGTAGCACTGTGGTGCTGTATAGTCAGAATGTGCAGTGTAGTGCTGTAGTACTATAGTGTCAGAGTGCTGCAGTGTAGTGCTGTAGTGTAGTGCTGTGGTACTGTAGTGTCAGAGTGGGCAGTGTAGTGCTGTAGTGTAGTGCTGTGGTAATGTAGTGTCAGAGTGTTATGGTACTGTAGTGTCAGAGTGTGCAGTGTAGTGCAGTAGTGTAGTGCTGTAGTGTAGTGCTGTAGTGTAGTGCTGTGGTACTGTAGTGTCAGAGTGCTGTTGTGCTGGACAGTTAGAGTGTGCAGTGTAGTGCTGTAGTATTTTAGTGTCAGAGTGCTGTGGTACTGTAGTGTCAGAGTGTGCAGTGTAGTGCTGTAGTGTAGTGCTGTGGTACTGTAGTGTCAGAGTGCTGTTGTGCTGGGCAGTTAGAGTGTCCAGTGTAGTGCTGTAGTATTTTAGTGTCAGAGTGCTGTGGTACTGTAGTGTCAGAGTGCTGCAGTGTAGTGTTGTAGTGCAGTGCTGTAGTGTTGTACTCTAGTGCTGTAGTGTAGTACTGTGGTGCTGTAGTGTAGTACTGTAGTGCTGTGGTGTAGTGCTGTGGTACTGTAGTGTCAGAGTGCTGCAGAGTAGTGTTGTAGTGCAGTGCTGTAGTGTAGTCCTGTGGTGCTGTAGTGTTAGAGTGGTTGGTGTGGTACAGCGGTAACATCATTGGCTCCCATGTGAGAGACCTGGGTTCGATTCCTGGTCTGGGCAGCCAGTCTGTGCTACGCCAATAAGGGTCCTTGGGCAAGACTCCTAACACTACATTAGCCCACCTGTAATACCAGTAACCTTGTAAGTCGCTCTGGATAAGAGCGTCTGCCAAATGCCGTGAATGTGAATGTAAATGTAAATGTAGAGCAGTGTAATATAGGGCAGGTATTTCAGTTCACTTTAGAACACATTTCTTGTTCACCTGAATAGATGAAGCATATAAAGTATAACCTGCCTACCTTTGTTTTCTTTGACTATGGTGTCCAGAAGTTCTCTGGACTGCTCCACTTTTTTCTCAGCCTCAGGGGTCAACTGGTTATAATAAAAACATCACACATTTATAACTAACCATGCGTTAGTTCAGTGTGGAAGATTTTTTAAATGGGTTGGTAGTGCAACGGTTTTCACAACACAGTAATTATACTGCAATACATAATATTACAATATTCAAGAGATTTCACACCATGTCAAAAACTCCTGTACCTTAATCTTGTAACGGCCTCTTCCTAAGTTGACTAGATCAGTGGAATTCAGACTGTTTCCGTCTAGGAAAAGGTACTATACACAAATAAACAGGAGAAATGTCAGGATTATAATAAGGCCATCTCTTTTTGATCAGTTTGAAATATCTCATCAGCATTCATAATTTTTCAAATCTCATGTGTCATATTAATAACCATTTTTTTCTTGTCTAATGGATAATCTGACATTATAAATGAAAAATTCTCACCTCCTCTGGCTCTCTGTAGGCTCTCGTTCTGGTCATGCATGTTAAGGTTTCTTAATAAGCTTACCAGACTCACAGATTACAATTTGCATTGTCTGAATATATAATTTGATAAAATCATCACAATAGCAGTTTGTAAGGATACAGATATGCCATGCCAGGTTGGCTCGGAATGAAGTCAGAAGACATGGTGTCTCCTTTAATCTCTAAACAAATCAAAAATCACATACATTTATATAAATGTATAGGAAACCAAATCAATTCTTAGTTTAAAAAAATCTTAGTTCTTAATATTACCAAGCTCAACAAAATCATTGTCTTCCAAGACGTCATCTATGGTGTCATCAGCATCCAACAGTCCTTGTCCCTGACACCTCCTGGCCACAAAGCACACATCTTTGACGTGAGGGAATCCTCCATTATCGGGCTTGTTCTTGACATATCGCTTGAGAGCCTCCACTCCTAGCCACTTTATAGTGCAGGATGTATCCTTACAGGGCACAGTCAGCCACTCATCTCTTATATGCACAGTAAAACGGGGCATTTTGCCACTTTTCTCCTCCAGGTTTGATCTGTTTAATGTCAGGTTCTGAACTGACTGGGAAGATAAGTGACAAACCACATTTGGTGGAGGCCACTGGACGGAACAGACCAATCAAATGGCATCTGATGAACCCCTCCTCAGTGCGGGCGTTTGAACCCTAGGTTGTGTTTGAGCAAGTTATCTCTAGCCTTGTCAGATTTATCATTCAACACACACACACACACACACACTCACACACACACACACACACACACACACACACTTAACTGAACCTTAACTAAAGTAAACCTTATCAAACATTGTTCAGCATTGGCTCAAGATCTGCACTATCTCGTGTCTCTTTTTTACACACACACACACACACACACACACACACACACACACACACACACACACACACACGTGTCTCCTTATTTAATGTTATATAATCTTATAACCCCTACAAAGATTAAACATTGTGCACTTTGTGTGTGTGTGTGTGTGTGTGTGTGTGTGTGTGCAGGCATGTGTGTGATTTTTTTTAAGTAAAGTAGAAGTTTATACTTTAATTTACATAAATTATAAAATTTATGAATAAAGTAAATATCTCAAATTCTTCATGGGAACCAGCTATGGTATTAACAGGGCGAAAATATTTCATTATCTTCTCACATTATCTGCATTTTTTCTGTAGATTTATATATTTTCCCTGTTTTATATTCATTCTCCAGCTTCACAATAATGACATTTCAGTTACACCACTTTGTTTCATCTTCTCTGCTGGACCTGTCCTGCACAAAGTGAAGGCCACTGAGGGTGAGATGCCACCAGGTGTTACAGGCATCAGCAGCGTCCTTCGGGTTCTCAGCCTGTGTGAACTTTTTCAGCAAAACCTCACCTTGTCTACACCGTTTCCTCTGCCAAGCTACTGAATCTCAGCCATGCAACTCACCAGAAAACAATAGGTTCTAGGGCGTTCTAATAACAGGACCTAACCAGGATCATCAGTATTGAGTGATTACAGCCTCAATGCTTTTGCATTCTTAATAAATATGCCAGTTTGAGGCACACGGTCATGCCAAGTGAGCTGCAGTATCAGAAAGGTGTTATTTGCAGACGCTTGTGAAATGACGACATGGAGTTGCCTGTCTACATTTACCAGATTTTACAGAGTTCCTTACTGTAGCCTTGTTAATGTGATCCTCAGCTTTTTTCTTTAGAAACAGCATTACCTGCCAGAGCTGTGAAGTGACAGCGCTACCTGCTGTGCCACTATGTTACCAGATATTTCATCATAACAAACAGAGCATACCTTGAGAGAAGTAAAATCTTTATATAGTCATTTATATAGTCTTTATATACTGTAGGTTGGCTTGATATGAGAAACCGCATAACTGACTCCCAATATCATAATTGCCATGCATGCCTATCCTCCAGAGTAAGGAAAAATCCTGCGCTCCTCCCATGACTGATCTCCTGAATTCCTCCCCAGCTCAGGAACAAACTCCACCTCACACCAGACCCTGTATGTATTCCTGTATGGTTCCATTCTGTAGCTAGGACACAGGTCTAAAAATGTCTTGGATGCGCCCTGCATTGCTCACCTGTCTGGCTCTGCTCTTCGTCCTCACCTGTGAGTATGACCACAGGTGATGGAGAATGTATTTATTCTACACTTTGTATGGAGTGTCTTCTTTCTTCTTTCTGGATGTTACACATATGGACTAAAAAAAAACATCGGCGGTGCTATGAGCATGTAAGTCTGTCATATGAGGCCGAGTCGGAAACACTTACTTGTGACGTTCTTTCTGGTCTGTTCCAGTGTTTTGCGAGGTTGACACTGCGAGTGCGCCTGATGGCAAAGGGCATGAAAAAGCAGCCGGGCGACAAGGTGACAAAAACCAGCACAAAATAGCAGCTCTCATATTCATCCAACACTAATGATCATAAGCTCCACAGAACAAAAGTGCTGATACAGGGACATGTACAGACCAAAGGGGTCCATCGATTGCTCACATAGATGATACAAGTCATCCATGTTCCTCATTACTGTGTGTATTAATCCTAAGGTTGGCTGGGGAGGATTTTCATGGAGGACAGAGACGCCACCAACTTTTTCAAGCGCCGTGGCCGAAGGGCGGTGAAATCACAAGATGAGCTGAACGGTGAGTTTGTTTCTTCTGATGATCTTTCTGCTGCCATTGAATGTTGAATATGATGATGTATAAGGCATAGTTACTATGGATCATATTTCTAATGGTGGAACTCAATAGTGTTACATTAAAGGAATTAGTTTTGAGGTGGCATAGCAATAAGAAAATATGTTTTTGATGCTTTGACCAGTACATCTGTGTAGAATATTACATGCAGGGCTGGTTTGATCAACAGATATGTAGTTGACTTTAACTTGCCCTGAGAACACTTTTTCTAAACAGTTTATAATGCTACAAAAAAACGACAAATGCAAGTGTTTAAAGAGTTTTATAGTTTATAAGTCTCCCAGGTACTGGTGGGCTTGCACTCAGTCGAGGAATGTAGCTTGGGCTGAATGCAGCGGTGTGCAGGAACCAAAGGCCGTCACGGAGAAGCCAGGTTACATATCATTAGCTTTCAGTTCAAAGTGAAGCTGTGCACTACACTGTGTGCGACCCTGTTCACTATTTATAGATGTTATTTCCTGTTCAGACAACATTTCTTGACCTGTTTTGTTTTTTCCTTTTTTTTTGCAAATAAGTCATTTTTTAGCCGTAGACAGTCACTGTTCTCAGAGAAACGCCCTTAGGATCAATACTAACGATGACCAATTATATCAGAGGTTACTAATGTTATTTGGAAAGCAGCTCTTCCATGCCTGGATCTAGAAGGACACCATCTTTTTTCGCGCAAGAAGCATTTTTTATCTACTAAGACATAATGCCATGCACTTGGGTATTTCAGTATAACGTACCATTACATTTTATGGTCTGTAAGTCTGTGAGTTATTTCATTCGCTTAAGTAGAACTTTTGCAATGAGGAACAGAATGAAATATTATAATTACGGTACTATACTCTGAGTAATGTACAGAGTAATTATTTCACTTCATTTTTAGTCGAGCAGCAACAGAGGCTGGCGGCTGACGAGAGAAAGAGGGAATATCACGAGGAGCAGAGGAATGCGTTCGAAAATCATGCAGAGGAAGAGCATAATGGTAAATATATCTATCTATCTATCTATCTATCTATCTATCTATCTATCTATCTATCTGTCTGTCTCTGTCTGTCTGTCTGTCTGTCTGTTCACCTACCTACCTACCTACCTACCTACCTACCTACCTATCTATCTATCTATCTATCTATCTATCTATCTATCTATCTATCTATCTATCTATCTATCGAGAGATTCCCTACAGTTTATATCTATCTATCTAGTCTATCCTTATATTCTTCACAGAGCAGGAAGAGAGAACCCAGGAGAGCACAGAGCAGTGGAGAGAATTCCACCATGATGGCCTTGACCCTCCTTATGAGTACAACCGACACACAGTTTAAAGACATCCAAAGGACTTCAAGTCTTTATCATGGACGGAAACATATTCTTCCTCCCGAATGTGTAAAAACATCGTCATCAGTGTGGACTCATATACTGTAGGTTCAGGTCAGTTAGAGCAGAACGTCTGTGAAAACACAAGGTGTAAAGTTCACTTCCGTTTGCTGGACAAAAAAAATAAAAAAATACTCAGTGGTCCAATTACACACATATGTGTGGATACAGGTAGAAGGAAAGTAGAGGAAAGCTTATAGCTTTACCTTAATGGTCCTTTGCTTCTAAAAGGTGTGAAGCTGTGAAGGCGTTTTTATTCCAAATGTCTTCACATACATAGATACATCTGTCATATACGTTGCCTTATTTTCAGATACATAAGTAATATTTATGCATGCTGTATGATCAGCTGGCATGTTGGCATGTTATATTATTACATCACTGATAATCACGTTTTTAAACATGTGACTATAATATTTAACTATTCGTTGTAATTGTAGTAGCAGCTGTATTTATCCCATTCCACAGTGTAAAATCTGTACTTATACACGGGATCATATATTATGACATGAATGTAGCATTAGGCTGAAGTTACTGTACTCTTTCAGATGTACTGAGCTACATCAGTTAAATAAAAGCAATCGAATCCTGAGTTCTGTTATGACAACACTGACCTGAAACCTGCATGTGGGGGAAGAAAAACACGACCTCAGCATGAGACCGAGAGAAGCTGCACCTAGCTGCTAAATTCAAAGCATTACTATGAAGACTTCTGTGGAAAAAATGTACGAAGTAAAGTATGAGAGGTGCCTTTTCATCTCTTACAGCATGAAGCTGTAGAGAAAACTACCAGTGGACAGAGCTGAGCAAATACAAAGCACTTTTATTATGATTATTATTATTATTATTATTAAATGCTTCCTCATACAAATGGACTTCACTTAGAGATTCATCACTAAGTCAAGGTTTACAGTTTGCTGAGTGACAAGAATTGATTTTAGTTTACAATATTACACTTAAATAAAAATATAATAACAATACTTAATAAAAACGTATTTTTAAAAAAATGACTTTAAATGACTTTAAATCACTTCTGAAAGCACTGATACATTTCAGTAAGATGGAAAAAAATGGTAAAATAAATAAATAAATAAATAAATAAATAAATAAATAAATAAATAGTCATTTACATTTAAAAAAAACACCCATTTGATCACACTTTACAGCAGGTCTCTTAAGAGAATATTATGCTAAATATTTCCATCAGTACACACACACACACACACACACACACACACACACACGCACACTGAGAAGCAAGCAAAAAAAACTGTATATTTCAGTACTGCATTGCAAAGCTGAGATTTAAGCACAGATGAACAGGGGGAAAAATAAAACAAATATAATCCTTGTGTGCTCTTTAAGATCAAGTTTCATGTAGCACTATTAATACTTGAGCAAGTATCACTTTAGACACATGACAGGATGTACAGTACAATGCTTTGGGAAACTGGGGCTTGGCAATCTGCTTAGCCATATAATAAGGATTATCCATGCACTTATCATTGGAGTCGAATTTCTTGAGAGATTTTACCTACAAATGAAAGAATTACTTCTGTCTCTATATTGGCGTTTGATTACGGTGCGCACTCATAAAACCAGAACGCAGATAAAACCTGGAGAAAACCAGAATCTGTACACGACACAATCATCTAACATGACATTCAGTGGAAAAGGTGCTTCATTTGCTTGTTACGTTAGAATGGAAAAAAACAAGGACCAGATAAATAATATGAACTACAGACCAATATTAAAGCAACTCTATACAACTCCTCTACTCTCTGTTTACTACGTGCTTCTAAAAAGCAGCTTTAAATAGTCACACACTCCATATGGAATCACTTCATGAATTAATCCACCAGGCGAACGCAACGCTAAAAATCCAGAGGACATCCCACTGGGGTCTTCAGCAGCAGTGCCGATCAATAACAGAGGTCTTCTGTCACGTCACATCACATCACATCACGGACTTGGTTGAACTTCTCAAGTAGGACTCGCACCTTCTGTTATTCTGTTGCCGTCATGCAGAACCGTGTGCTACTGACTGGTGACTAGCACAACAAGGATTGAACAAGGTGCATGAAGGTGGCGAGAAGTGACCAAGGAATTGTGTAAGTACAGTGGCCTTCGAATGGCTCTCAGGGGAAAGCAGATTCATTTGGATCCAGTGATGATGGTGGTGACGGTGGAAGGGCGCGTGCATCGCTTCTCCTTCGCCCCTGTGTTTGAGCTTCTACGGGACGGATCTACACCAAAATAACACCCTGCTAAGTACAAGATCACGAGAAATATTATGCATAGAAAATATCAGTCGCAGATTAACTTACAGTCCTTGTGGTTGATGGAGGAGACATCGATAGACTGGCTTTTGACAGGCATGGGTGCTGGGTTCTCACTCCTATGCAGGGGAGTGTCCATGCTGCTGCCTAAACTGCTGCCCAGCTGCAGGCGCTTCATATGTCGGATCACCGCTGTCGCATTAAAGGCTTGCTGTAAAACAAGATGCATGTTGTTTGTTACATATTGTACCAATTTAAAGCAAATGGCTTCGCTTCGTTCTCCTTTATAATGACAGCAGAGACCAATTCACCCTCCATTTGGCTTTAGCAAAGTTCTTCTTCATCTGGCGGCTGACTGACTCATGGATGTTCTTACAGAGCGCCGTGTCTCCAGCTATCCTAAGGGAGGAAACAAATAAAATAACCTTTGTGTGTGTGTGTGTGTGTGTGTGTGTGTGTGTGTGTGGGTGTTTCGGATTTTTGCCAAAAGCTGAAAATGTATAAAAGCTTTAATTCACATATTGGTGGGCTGAATTCGTTTTTTCTGCTCTTTCATAAAATATAACACTTAATGTACACTGTGAATTGCCAGAAAAACAAAATGCAGGCTGGTGGTGTCTTTATAATTGTATGGGGTTTGTTTAGCTGGCACACAATAAGACCTCTGGTACATCTACAAACATCTCTGACAGGTGAACGCTATGTGCCTCCTTTCTGACAAGTTCATGTCCTGCATTCATTCTGATGGGTTCGGGCTCTTCCGACAGAACAATGCACTCCACACACATCTAGAAACGTGAAACTGTGGTTAGAGGAACACTCATGTGAGTTTAGGGTTCTCACCTAAGTCACCAGATTTGAACGTTACTGGACACGTCTGGGGTGCAATGCAATGTGCTGTGGAACTCGGAAATCCTACACCTCGGTATACAACAGAATTGTGGAGCGTTCTGCAGGACGTCTGGTGTCTATTGGCTACAGAATATTTCCACAAGCTTGTGGAGTCCATGCCGTGGCACTGTAACCAGCATTTGCATAAGCCCATGACTTCCATCACCCTTTAGATAATTATATTTGTAATAATTTGTGTGCATTATCTAGCTGCACCCATTCATTTTTACAATCTCTAAAATCAACCTACAGTATGACGCCGTGTAGATCTGTACTAACCAGGGATGCCGAAGGGCCTCTTCACATGTGAACCTCTTCTCTGGATCCTTCTGCATCAGATTACTGATGAAATGTTTAGCTGTTTGAGACCAGGATACTTTCACAATGGATACTTACACAAAAGTCACATATACAATAATCAACGGCAAACAAATCTTTACAATACAGGATGCTTCCTCACCTGAGTCTGAGATATCATCCCAGTAGGGTGAATCAAATTCATACTCAGCCCTGAGGATCTGCTCGAACAGTTTGGAATCGTTCTCGTCGTAAAAAGGAGGATAGCCGCATAACCTGGAAGGTAGAGAACGCCAATTTGTACATGGTGCTGTTGGGTTATTGTATTCACGATGAAGGAGACTCTACTGGATATAGCTACTCACAAGATGTAAGAAATAACTCCAATAGACCAACAGTCTACTGCTTTACTGTACGGCTTCTGTGCCAGGACCTCTGGAGCTGGTGGTGCAGCACAAAATACTCAATGCTCAACATACTGAATGAAGAGTGCAAGTGATTATTAAAATATCTAACTGCATACCGCCACCTAGTGCACATACTTATATCGAGAAATAGTGTTACTACATAGCAGAATATGTTTGACGTCCTCACCAACATATCCTGGAGTCCCACAGGCGGTGGACATGATGTCATTTGCTGCCCCTTCCATCTTCGATAAGCCAAAGTCACTTATCATTATTTTAGACTCGTCATGTGGGTTGAAATATAACAAATTCTCCGGCTGACAGACAGACAGAAGACAAAACTTCGTCAACAGCTTTATGTAACATCATTAAGTCAAACCCTTGAATTTCGATCCCTATACCAACCTTTAGATCTCTGTGGACGATGCCCAGTGAGTGGAGGTAGTTAACTGCATCCAGAACTTGTTTGATTAAAGCGCTGGCATCCTTCTCCGTGTAGAAACCCTTCTCCACAATACGGTCGAACAATTCTCCTCCGGACACACTGGAAAAGACAGAGGACGCAGTATATAGTTTCTGGAGCTTTACAAGCCTTAAACGTATATATGTATGGATCTGGTAGGAACTTATGCGGTTATGTGGTTGCTTTGGACAGATTTTTCTTATTGAAAATGGTACTTCTCACAGTCCCATATGTAAACCTGCACACTCTTTAGATTTGGTTACTATAGAATTTGGTATATTTACTTTGAATTAGTCCAAAAATCAGTAGTATTAGTAGTATTAGTTGTGAAAATTAATTATATGCTTTTTAATATATATTTGTTAGTTTTGTCCTGCAAAACATTCAGACACATGTGTACAAAATGTCAATTGACATGTCAGAAAATATAGGGAAATAGTCCAGAAATAGCAGATTAAAAATTGGAAACTACTTTCAGATGTAAGATTACACATCATACAGTGGTGCTTGAAAGTTTGTGAACCCTTTAAAATTGTCCATATTTCTGCATAAAGTCCTAAAACTAGATTAAGAGAACTAAATCAAACAAATGAGACAAAAAGATTAGATTAGACTGTGGGTGACAAAAGTATGTGAACTTTCAGTATCTGATGTGCATATCCTTTATTTCTAGAAATTGTTGATTAGTTCTGCACATCGTCTTGGAGGATTTTTATCCCACCCCTCCATAAAAACACAGCTTTAATGTTATGTTGTTGGGTTTTCTTCTCATAAACTGCTTTCTTCAACCCATGTTTGTCATGCCATTGATTGACACCTGACTTAAATTTCACTGTCAATTTATCTGCTAATCCTAAAGCTTCACATACTTTTGCAACTCACAGATACTGTATGTAATACAGTATGATATTGATATTGATGATATTGATATGAAACATGATATTGATATTTTATATCTGATATTTTTGTCTCATTTGTTTGATTTGGTTCTCTTTATCTACTTTTAGATAAAGACGTGTGTGACAATCTGATGAGGTTTTAGGTCAAAAATTATGCATAATTGTAGAAAATTCTATATTATATATTCACAAACTTTCAAGCACCACTGTATATTTCATACATATACATTGTATAGATCGTAGTCATTACATAGTCATACATATTCATTTTATAGAACGTCTAAGCATATATACATGGAAGTGCCAGTCTAACATCTGGTCGGTCCCAAACAGGAGCGTAGGACTGCAGAAATACTTAAAGAATCTGAATGGAATGAAAACCAAAATTCCAATTCTATTGTATTCTAAAGTGTAGGATTTCTCCTTTTTTTTTTTACAGCATGTTACATGGCATCCCAGATACAGTTGATAACATTAAGATCTGGTGACTTAGGTGTGAATGACAACCCCAAACTCACATGAGTGTTCCTCTAACTATAATTTGGCATCTGTAGACGTGTGTGTTGGTGCATTATCATGCTGGAAGAGGCCAAACCCATTAGAATGACTGCAGGACATGGATGGGTGTGTCTTGTAAAAGCAGGCACACATAGTGTTTATCTGTTGGAGACGTCTGTAGACGTACCAGGGGTCTCGTAAAATGCCAGCTATACAAACCCTATACCATTATAGAGCCACCACTTGACTATTATTTTACAGTGTGTACCACTGTGAGTTGATACATTTCAATACTTATTGCATATAGTAGGAATTTAGAGTATAAATTCATGTTGAATGAACATTTTGACTGCTGTGTCTCTATGCAACAATTCACATATTTCACATTTTGGTGCCATTGACTAAACGGCTGACATGAAAATTGCATTTTGAGATTTGAATGAAAGGTTTTGAATGAATGACTTTGCTGTTTGGCTGTTTTGAGCAATGCACAGGCAGTTCAGAGAATTTCTAGATTGTTTGGCAAAACTGTTCAAAGCAACCAAGAAAAAAAAAAAACCCATGGCAACAGCTGACAAGCCATCCTTAATTCACAGGTTGAAAAGGTCTACTCGTAGATGTGACCTCCTTGTCTGCTCTTTAGTATAAAGCAATCAGCATTCTGATTAGTGTTGCACTTTATTCTTTAAGAGTGAAGAGGAAAGCTGGTCTTATGTTCCTGGTAAGAGGAAGGTTTCTTCTAAGACTGAGCTCTAAATGGCCACTTTCATTATGCTCACAGCTGCATGATGAGGTACAGATGGCTGGGGCTTTCATAGATGTCCTCAAGTGCAACAATGTTCTCATGCTTGATCCTGTGGACAGAAAAAAACAAACACAATTAGCTTCAGCTATTGTATACACAGATCAGCCATAACATTAAAACTGCCTAAACATCTGTCAAGACAGGCTCCAGATTTCACCCCACACATATCAGTGAGTCTTTGGCTCCTCTGACCCATTTGCCAGTTCAGTGGATGTCCTTCGTTGGACCACTTTTGTTAGGTACTAACCACTGCATACTGAAAACTGTATGCAGAAGACCTGCAGTTTTGAAGATGCTCTGATTCAGTTGTCAAGACATCACAGTTTGGTCAAAAAGTTACCTTTTACACTTGCCCATTTTTTCCTACTTTCAACACATCCACTTTGGGAACTGATACTTGCTGCCTAATATATCCCACCCTTTGGCAGGTGAAATTGTCAGCAATTTTGTGATTTTAATGTTATGGCTGATCGACTGATTTGACTAATAAATGAAGCAGAACATTTGGTAACAGTTTACATAAAGGCAGTGTTCATATGGATAAATGACTCCTGAATAATAAATAAATAATGACCACTGGTGTGAAGGGCAGCCGTGGCTCAATGTTAGGGAACTGGTCTTGTAACTGGAAGGTTGCCGGTTTGATCCCCTATACTGACAAGTCAAGTGCTCTTGAGCATGGATAGGGTTCCCCCCATATACACACACACACACACACAAGTCATGTGACACAGACACTATGTTTGTTGAGCCGACCTAGTTTAAAACGTCATGGAA
>JAOVVF010000010.1:16585194-16598256 GCA_028565595.1 Duopalatinus emarginatus | reverse complement strand
CAAATTACGGTTAGAGGAACACTCATCTGAGTTTGGGGTTTTACCATTTACACCTAAGTCACCAGATCAGAATTGTGCATTGCTTATATATTTTCGCAATCTGTCGTATTTTTAAAGTGCTCCCAGTACCAGTTTTTTACACTACGGCAATTCGGTGTATCTTGAAAGGTAATAAAAAGGTCATAATAACCTGACATAAAAATACTTTTATAGCTAAATTAAACCTAAACAAAATGTTGGTTATATAAGTATATGTCAGCTAGGGGTGCTGAAAAAAATTGATTCTTTAAAGAATCACAGTTTCTAGTCGATTAAAATTGATTAGTCGATTAAAGTCGATTAAAAATGCCCAAAAATTCTTCCAAGCTGCATATCTGCATTACGTGTCCACACAGCTACTGTAGAAGAAGGACGTCTAGGCCACTGTACAGCAAGCTAGTTAGCCAGCTCCCTTGCTAATGGACTCCATTCTGGCAAAATTATACAAAATATAAATGCAGTAATGCACTATGACTTTAAAGTCTGTGTTTTATTCAGTTAAAGGTTAATGCACTGTGGTAGACTGAAGTCTACGTTTACTCTTGTATTAATATATTTTGAGTTATTTGTTCATTGATTAGCTAGATTTGTTTTATTTAAGGAAAAGCCAGGCAGCTAAACTAACCTAATACTGGTCATTTAAGTTACAGCATTTTATCACAATCCTATTTTTGGTATAAATATAAAATGATGCAAAAAGATTTGATACAGTATGAAACCTAAAAGTATTGTTTTAAATAAATGTTCTATTTGTTTACTTTGTCGTTTCATATTTTCATCTTGTTAATCACATAATTTAAACAAAATTTATATGTCATTTGAATAGAAAAATTGTTCCTGTATCAAAAATCGATTCTGAATCGAATCGTGCCCCAAATATCAGAATCGAATCTCCAGACACTAAGAGATTCGCACCCCTAATGTCAGCTGTTCCAAAGAGCTTATGGAGCCTTATAAACACTACCTTTAGGTAATGCATTAATAAGCATTGTGGCTTTCTATGTGAAAGTCATATTCTAAGTGATGGTGGATCAAAAAAGGAAAACCTGAGGTGACATAAGAGGTACTGTCTTTATATAAAACAGAGAAGACAAACAGACTTAAATTATTATTATTGACCAAGCTGAGATCATTTTTACCTAACAGCACATTCACGGCATTCAAAAAGCTCATAACAGGTGTAGACGATGCTTCACTAATGTAAATGGACATTTGATTACTCCTTTCGGTTGAAGGCATTCAAATGATTCACTTGGCATTTGAAATATGGGCTTCTTGGTATTTCATGATAGTTTTTAATGCAAAAGAATGGATGACAGGGACACGTCATATCTCAGTACTTCATGAATGTGCTGTTTGTGAAGAAAAAAATATTAACTCCAGGTAAAGATAAGGTTAAAAATGACAGATGGGACCGTCTCAAACTGTTGACCTATAACAGCAGAACGGATTGAGGTTCTTTACAGGATTTGCAATAATACTTGCATAAACCCTACAGTACTGCTGGAGTAACACTAATGAATGTAAATGACCTGTGTAGGTACCCTTCATATCAAATGCTACTCAATTTATTAACCATAGTTGGTTCTTAAGGTGCACCTTTATATAACTGAACTGTGGTATAATAAAACAATCCTTTGTGCAATAGGTCCCTTTTTTCTCCATCCAATTTAAAAGAAGCAGCCCTGTTCAGTGTTCTCTTGGGTTGTCATCTGTCTCGGCATCGTTCGTTCAGGAACAAAACAGCAGCAGATGTTTATGATGGGGTTGCTTTGGAGTCAGCTGGTGTTATCTCTCAACAAAGAACTCTTAATAGCATGATAAAAATAAAAAAAAATACCAGCATCCATATAAAATCAGACTACTGTGTGTTGATGTAATGGTAAAAAGAAAACTGTATTGTGGTTTGGCAAATATTAAAAAGAACACCGGGTCTATGTTAATGGTTAAAAGTGGTGGCCCCGATAGAACTGATTTTGCCTGTAGTGACTACAGAGTGACTGCTGATGGCAGCAGGATGAATCCAGAAGTCGACAGAAACATCCAATTTGCAATCCAACCTAACGGCCGCAGTATGAATAAATCTGAATGCATTATCTTGCACCACTGAAACCTGCTACTAAGGAGATTTTTAAGGATCAAAAAAGGGATTGTTGAATAAAAACTGACACAATCAATAGACTCAAACACAACACAGCATCATAATAAAATACCCAAGATACCAAACAAGATACCATGAACTGACACGATTTATGGCTCATTGATCTCAGAAAAAAAAATAGACAGTCACTTCTCTGTTATACACATTTATTTCCTCATGATGTTATCAATATGATAAAACAGGAAACAACGACCTGTGCTAGTATGTGTAGAAACGACATCAGGCACTGTACACACTTTTCGGATAGCAGTATGTAATTGATTATATAGTGGCGTTACCTGTGGAGACAGTTAGGGAGCACCCATCCCTGTATAAGTTATAAGGTGTTATCTTGTGGGTGAGGCTAAACACTAGCCAGCGTGCCCATGGCAAGGTGACATGAATTATCCGAGTTTAAATCAGGGCATGATAGGGAGCCTCAGATGCATGGGACATTCCATTTCCGAAGCTGTGGACGCATTTAACATTCTCTGACCCACAGTGCCACGCGTGTACTGAGAATATGTCATAGCAGGCGAACAGACAAGCGACTCTGACAGTAACCACATACACATTCAGTGCAGGAGGCCCGACCCAGAGGTCAGTGCAGCGTTCCTTCCATGGGATCAGAAGACCCACCGCTGTCTATTAACACAACAGCACCGGAAAAACAGTGCCTCACCTAGGTTTGCGAGGCTGCTAACTGGGCCCTAGAGGACTGACGTGCGGGTTGTGGCGTGGTCCAATGTGTGACAGTACCAATTGTTTCAGGCTGATGGTAGGATTTGTGTGTCAGTGGTTCCATACTGTTGGGGGGCGTGTTCTCATGACATGGGTTGGGTCCACTGGTCATTGATACAGTTTACTTTTGGTGACCATACTCTGCCCTTCATAGTCTTCATGTACCCCCACAATGATATTCCAGCAGGATAATACACAGTGCCATCAGGTCCAAGTAGTCCAGGATTGGTTCAAGGACCATTCCGAGAGCTCTGATGAACGTTGTGGCCTGCATGTTTGTGTGACATAAGAACAATTAAGCATTTATGGGATGTGGTGAAGATGTCCATTCATACCCGAGATGCTGCACCTACAAATACCACTGAGCTGTCGGTGGCTCAACATCCCTCTAGACGTCTTCTGACCACTAGTGGAATCATGTCTACGTCAGGTTGCGGCATCTAGCGGCCGGGCCAGAGGGGGTCCCACACAATACTGGTTCCTGTCCAATGATGTTTGGCATGCCAGTGTACATTTGACTCTATGTGACTAGATACATTATAACAGTTATAAATTATATAAATTACAGTCTAGCACTAAGAGTTGTAGCTACTGCTGAGTACATTTGTTTATAATAAAGGTGAGGCGATAGAGCAGGACCAATGGGGGAGCAGCAGGTTCGGTCATGGCAGCCAGACTCCTGCAGTCAGTTTCTCTAAAAGTGTTCAATCAAATATAAACAACGGAATTTGCAAATGATCAGTCTGTACAAAATGACCTCTAATAATGCCTGAGGGTCAATTTTAGCTAAAAATAAACCTCCAATTTTTGCTAAAATACCCAAAATCCATGGCATCTTTCTCAGGCACAGTAGATCACAGAAATGCACAGCTGGTGTCATTTACAAGCTACTGAAGAGCTCTTTTTACCAGTTAGAACACAACATGTGCCAGTTGTTGTGCTCAGGCGGTATCGGGCACTTATCCTCCTTGCAGAGGATTCCCATTTTGGTAATGGCTCATGCTCTTCACGTGATCATGTGACCGGTCCACTCGATCTTTTCTCACAGTCAGTCAGTCACTCATTTCCTTATCCACTCCTATCCATCATAGTCACATTTTGTCCACAGCCAACCTGGAATTATTAGGCGCAAGACAGGAATACCTCCTTTACAGGGCACCAATCCATCACAGACTACCACACATGCACACACATTACCTTCCACACTCACACTTCCTAGAGCAATTCAGCACATCCAGTTCACCTAACATTTCCGGGACAGGTGGGAGAAAAAAAACAAAAAACCCACATGAGAGAAACATAGGAAGAACACACCAAACTCCTCACAGACAGAGACCAGAATGAGAATCTAACCCACAACCTCAGATCCATGGAGCTGTGCACCACACATGATATCTGCGGTGCCACCATGCCACCCTTAACTCACAATTCAATTATTATTAAATTAATTATCAACTAGGGCTGTGTGATATCACGATATATATGGTGTAGACTGGACTGATTCTGAAACAGGAGAAGGACCCTGAACAGCGAGCACAAAATGAGGAGCTTGTACCTGAAGGGTCTGTGTATCTTTTGGTCATTTGATTTTCATTTCAGAAACAGAAATTAAAAAAGAAAAACAAATGATTGTTTGATTTTCACTTCAAAATCCAAATACAAGAAACAGAAATAAGTAATTTTTCATTTTCCTTGCCAGAAATCACAAATACAAAATGTAAACGCAAAACATATCTCTTTTCTTTCTTCACAAAACAGAAAATAAAATCGCAATTAAACAAAACCAGAAAAATTTTCCTGTTTTTTTTTTTTTCATTTTTCTCAAACCGGAAGTTTACGCTCACAAGGCCATTGTCAAGGTAACCGAAGGCGCGTAAAACTTTTAAGCTGCAGACCCAGACGTTGAAAGAGTTGTTGTCCTGCGGTACACTGTACGACAGATGATATCTTAAATTGTTTGACTTTCTATAATTCAGCGTATAGTAATTGTTTTTCATCAATTTAGAGAAAATGTGCTTTATCGTGATATGTATCGTCATAGCGATATGAAGGAACCTATATCATATAATTTTGGTCATATCGCACAGCCCTATTATCAACATTTTTTTTTTTGTCAAAGAAAATGAAGGATATGATTTCTATGGGGTTTATCTGTGTCAAAGGAAACAAACATGCTCCCTGAAGTTGACTCCTTACTCACAGCTTCCTTACAAGTTAAATATACCAAGCAAACAAACAAACAAACAAACAAACACAAAACTGTTCAGGTTTGTCTGCTGACACCTAGTCCTACAAACACACGCACACCACTCTGAGCAGCTGATCCTCAGCTGTCTGCACAGGCCCTCTTCTTCATCATAACCAGCCCTGCTCCTCTTTTACCATGACAACCATCAGGTTGGAGTCGGGCACAAACGTGTGTGGAATAGCGAGGTCTGCAGAGGAGGCAGCATGAGTCATTGCTGAGGGAGGGAAATAGGCTGTGCACGGGAGAACACCACACAGGTTAGGGAAAAAAAAAAAAAATTACCCGCTACAGTGTTGTAACCCTAAAGCACTACACACACGTAGTGCTGTGCAGCTGATTTGCATACACAAGTTCCCAGCTAGTGACAATTTGTATAACGCATGCAGTCCTTTATGGACACATGCAGTCCTACACTGGCCGCTTGCAGACTGTTAATAGAAGATGGAGGAGGGTGTGGGGGACGGCCTGACTCATCGCAAGCTTTTAGAGCAGAATGGAAGCAAGAGTTAGCGAAAACAACCATGACTCCCATTCTGCTAGGGGTTTTGTTTTTCTGCTTAATACCTGATTGGATAATGAAGTCGTTGATTGTGTTTTTGCTCCATTTACTTACATGCGCACCAGGCCAGGTTTTCCCCCCTGACAATTTCCCTGCTCTCTCATGCAGAAATATGCTGAGCAACACTTACTTCCTGAGCACAGCGATTTCATTCTCGATGCTGCTTTCTTTTCCTCTTAGAGCTTTCTTCGGGATGCATTTCACCGCATACATCTTTCCCGTGGCCCTCTCCTGAGCGAGGACCACCTCGGAGAAAGCGCCCCTAAGAAAAATTCAAAGGAAGAAAACCACACTTTTCAGTTGAAATGGAGATACTGTATTCACTGTAGATGTTATGGTTCTATTAAAATACACCCAGTTCTGCCTTGGCTGTTCATAACACTTATTATTGTATCCACTGAGCGTGTGCAGTTGCTCACATGTTCTTAAGTCATCTGCAGTGTACAGCCTGTAGCTAAGCCTTCCATGGGGACTGAAAATCCTCAGTAATCCCTCACACCAGACACAGGGAAACATGCACACCCGACTACCAGCACAAGGTCAGAGGAGTGCAGGTCAGACCTCACAAAAGGCCAATGCTCTGTTCAGTCGTGTGTGTTGTATGTCATAATGACAGCAAGGCAGCAATCCTTTACACTTTAAAGTCTTTTTGTGCTGCTAAAATATTTATTACTTTTATTATTATTATTATTATTATTATTATTATTAAACTCCCTTAAACTCCAGCTCCCAGAATCCCCAGCCTCCAGGCAAGATGGCCACACCCATGTCTGACATTTCATTCCACACCTATTCTCAGTCTTCAGAGATCTGGTTGTGTTTACTTCAACCTGTTTTATGTTCTTGATTATGTTCGTTATTTTCACTTAAGACGTGTCCTGTTTCTGTTATTTAAGCCTTTTGGTGTTCCCATTTGAGTCGTGAACTATCTGGATACCAAGCCGTTCCCCTTAGTTTAGTGTTTAGGTTTATGGTTGTTGACTTTTGCCTGTACTCTGACCCTGTTTTAACTCTATCTAGCCTGTTTGCTCTGTGTGTTTTAGATTTGAAACTGTGTCATTAAATGTCTTGTATTTATGTCCTACCTATGCCTTGGGAAGTTTGTGTTTTCCTCACACAAGTCAGTCAGTTGCGGTTTGTCCGGGACAAAGCAAGAATACTCCTGGACAGGGTACTAAATCATCACAGGGTACCATACACACACCCATTCACTGATACAATCGCAGCTACAATTTGCTTACTTCGTGTGATTTTTTTGGGAAGTGGGAGGAAACTGGAGCACCTGGCAAAAACCTACATGGACACGGGGAGAATAAGCCAAACTCCTAGCTCACACGAGTATGATTTGTAGAATAAACAAGGAATAAAACACAATAGGGTGAATGCTTAACTGGAAAATAACTAATAAAATAATAAGTGTACTAATAAATGTGCATATAATAAAACAAATTCCTCTAGTATTATAGTGATCTACAACCAGTTAAATTTGTATCCATTTGGAGTTACACTAAAATTTATGAAATAATAAGACACAAATAATTCACAATATGAAAAAAATAAAGAAAATGATCAATTTCAGGTTTTATTATTATCTTATAACAGCACTTAAAAAAACAATACCCACATTCTTTCTCTGACTGATCTGACAAGCTCAGCAGTTCAATAGAATCTGACCTTCATGAACACAGGAGATGCAGTTAGACAGATTAAAAGAAAAAAGTTGCAGCTTTGCTCAGCGACCACAATATTCTAACCTTGTATTTCTAAACACAAACAGTGTAATTACACACACACCTACTACCTCAATGAATCCAAACACAAAGAACCCACATCAATGAAGTCATGAATTCACACATAAGGCAGAAATACAGCAGGATGTTGCTATACAGCATTACTCTACAAATCCAAAGCAGTATGTGATCATTATGGTCTGCAACTGTCGAACCAATAGAAACCCAGTTCTTTTTTTATTTTGCTGGTTGCAAACAACTGCAGCCCGGCATTCTGAAATTTCTCTCACTTATCTTTTAACACCTTCGCAGCTCCAGTTGTATTATGGGATAGATTATCGGACCACAGTGTGCTGTGTTTGCATACTTCAAAATGTTTTCCAATGCAGTACGTTATCTGGGTGCTTTTTTGCATAATGTTTAATTATGTATAACACTACATATTTGGACACACTACCAGTTCTAGTTTACTGCTTTTATGTACTATGTTTGGTATAGATGTGCACAATTCCAAATGCAGCCTTTGAATAAAACGAACAAAACAAAGCGTCCTTAAATAGTGTAATATAATCGGAGTGTAAGCAATCAGAAGCTCGGTGAACTTGAGTATGACAATCAGGAGACGAAGATCTTAGCTTCCCTGGTTGCAGTTTGTGAAGGATTCTGGGAAGTTTGAGTTTGGTGTTCAAAACCTGAAAGGTCATGAGTTCAAATCTCAGCATCACCAAGCTGCCAATGAGGCTCTTAACCCCCAACTGCTCAGATATATAAACGAGATAAGTTAATCTGCATAAAAGTGTTAAATGCTGTAATTATAACACATTTAGCTCTTAACTCTGCCACATATACACACGTAACTCTATCATCTATTTCAGCATTGACAAGCCAAGCACCGCAGCCATAAACAAACCAGCAACACCTGCTGAAATGAATTATAGCGAGTTCATAAATCCTATTTTATGAAAGGATGTATTGATGCTCCTCGACTGTCTGATAGTCTGATGTTTCAGCAGCCGGCCATCTACGGCCTCGTGCCTACGACTGCGCCACACCAGTGCCAATATCCCACAATATAGCACTCCCTCTCGTGTATTATTGCTTAAATATAATGTCATTATTTAGGTGAATTAAGCTACAATAACAGATATTTATATGACACCAATAAATAAAGCACTAAATAAAGCTGTTGTGCTATTAAAAACTTTTCAACTTTTGTCCCTCTATCTTCATAATATTATATTAATTTGCCTCTCCTAATGAAACAGTTGACTACCCAAACTGTAATAAAGGTGGTGCTAATATTTCTGTTGTTAGAATTTGTACTAGCTGTATAATTGGCACTGAAATCTCTGCAGTTTCACAAAAGTTCCCCAATTTGTTTGAAACATGGAGAGAAAACATTGTTATTTTTAGGATACTGAGCAAAACACCGCAATAAAACTACAGGAATCTTCCATCTGTTGTCTCTATGAGCAATGTGCATCATGGCATAATATACCAAAAACAGTCAGTATATTACTGCAGTACGTGGTGGTGGTGGTGTTGTGCTACATTCAGAGCATCAGCTTCTTTATCATTCGAATATAACGTCAGTTTATAAATACACTGGGCTTGTTGATTAGAAATGCACCAGTAAATGCTGCACTTGGATCTAAAAAATTTTACTAATGCATAAAATGCAGTATAGTGTACAATATAGTGTTGTATACTATTATACTATATAGTGTATACTACACTGAGGTGCCAGAATAACTACAACTATACTACAAACTGGTACAGATTGATGGTGGCCAAGTTGCGGTTAGAGGAACACTCATCTGAGTTTGGGACCTCACAAGATCCCAACATTATCGAACACATCTGGGATGCTATGCAACATGTGGTGAAACACAGAAATCCTACAACTTGGTAATACAATAGATTTGTGGACCGTTCTGGATGGTGGATGGTGTTTATTGCCTACAAGCTTGTGGAGTCCATGCCCTGTGAGGGACCTACCAGGTATTAGTCTGATGTACCAGTTTTCCAGTGTATTTTGCATTCTATTACACAGTGTAATATACAGTGTAATATACTACTAATGATCCAATCGGCCCATGCTGTGTCAGTGTCTGTATTGTGTCCTACAGTGCCTGGGGTTTGTGAATGAAATAGGACCTGTTACACATTTTATTTGCCTGACAACAAGAAGCAGAGCAACAATTGTCCGAACACTCTACATATACTACAAAGGTGCCTTCTGGTACCAGCGTGAACATCCGAAGGATTAAAAATAATCTAAACATGTTGCAGGATTAAAAAGTAGCCCGATTAAACAACATGCCAGAGGACAGGGATGAGGAGGAGGGGCGGAGGAGGAGGTGTGTGCCTAAGTGTGTACTGGATTGAGAATAGATTTCTGTTGAGTCACCACTGCAGGGAACAAATGAGCTATTTTTGACAGGCGGACAAAGTTATCCACATGCTTCACAGGCTTCATGTTTTGGTATGGACAAGAAAAACATCTGATATGAACAATCAGTAGTTTGACATTTAAATGACATTTTGGCAGAGTTAAAAAGATGCCACCGGTTTCTCAGTTTGCTGAATGATCAGACAGAAGTACCTCGTATAGGACGCATTAACGGCTTCTTATATAAGAGACAGTACAGGAAATCCCCAGGACATAATCCTAATTCGGAGTTCTGTTTGTTCTTTATGTAACTCAGCCTTTGGTTTAACAGAGACTAATCTGACTTTTTTAAAACAAAAGGTTACTTCTGTTTTTTTTTTTTTTTTATGGCTCGGAAACGAATGTTTCAAGGAGAAAGAGAGGGAGAGAACTCATATAATTATAGACCTCACAGCTCTAAAGCCTCTCATGCATCAGCATGATTCTAATCCACACTGGAGGCAGTGATGCTGCGGAGGGGAGAGGGGGTGGTGCGGTCGGACGCCGGTGGATGAATGGTGAATGGTGATTCATAACTTGAAGACTCAATTAGCAATCAATGGGGTGGTGATTTTGTGCTAATGTTTTCAGTTAAAGCTTTATTACTAGAGACTGTAGGCAAAACAACATAAAAAGAAGGTCCAGAAGATACATAACCAACTTTGGAAAATAAAGCCAAACTGTGTGATTTTATCATGGGGTTTTATCATGTATGAATGAATGAGTAATCACATCCCGCATTAATATGAATGCAATATGCTGGGAAGTTCTGGAGAACGTGTTTTTATGAATGTATTATGAAGGTCTTTTTGGAATAAGGCCAGATGAGCCTGAAGGCCAAGGCTGGAAACAGTGTATTTAGTATATATAAGTATTAAAGAGATACTGTCCATAAATTACTTTTCTCCATTACACAAATCAGAGCTTAGACATGAAGGAAATGCTAATCAGTTGAGGAAATTACCCTTCTTAATGCTTAATGATGATGTAGTTTCATCTCAGTATTACTGATGCTTTTATTCATGATAGAAGTAAAACTGCTCAAAATTTGACTGAAGTGAAACAAATTAAATAAAGTACACTAACGCTATCTAACACATGCATACATAAAGCACATGGGCAAATCTTTACCAATGCATTTGTGCTTAACCAGCCCAGTCTAAATTTCTATAGACATTGATACAGACTCCAAAGTGAACCACTCATTGATCACTGAGCTTGTACACACAAAGGAATTTGACCTCTGCATTTATTCTATCCATGCAGTAAAACACAAACTAGAGGGCGGTGAATAGACATGCCCTCTGTACTGCCTTGGTCATGTCTTGTCTGTACTGGGGATCAAAAGAAGGATCTGGTGTCTTAGACACAAGCCTGCGGCTGCCCCAGTTCCAGTGTAGGGAAACTGTAATTTCACAACATAGACCTTTTGTAGAGTTTTGTGTTTCTGACTTTGTAACAGCCCTGTCCAGGAGGTGTTCCTGCGTTGTGTCCAGTGATTCCAGGTGGGCTCTGGACAAAACGCGACCCTGATGGACTACATATAATAAACTGAGTTGTCTCGGAGAGCACTTCCTGGGAGCTTATACTCTTCTTCTACTCTTCTTTAGGTTGTGTGGGCAGATTTCTCATTGGCTATTAATCTCCACATGCCATTTGTAACTTTAAACCTAACACTATCTGTCTACCATTGTCTATGTGTCTGTCACATAGGTATCATTTTCACTATTTTCTTTTTTTCCCTATCTATGTCATTTCTAAATCAACCCTTTCTTCTACATTTTTAGTTTACTCCTGCTTGTCCAGGATTCTCAGATTTTCATGGTTTACGCATCAGCATGTACTATGCAAACTACTAAAGTGAGTTATAACAAAATGCATAATAAGATGTTTGTGCTATTGTGAAAATATAATATTAATGTGGTTATGCACTGTAATTACAGTAACACATTAATATGCTCAAATTATATATATGTTTATGTTTATGTTTGTGTGTATGTAAGTGTGTGCTCTAATCCCGTGTTGTCCTAACACACATACATTGCCATTCATCACTACTACAGTGATATTTCCCCCACAGTCTCCACAGGCTCTGATTGACAGAGCTCTGAATGCATGAATGAAGCATCAGTTACTTGTGCACAGTGGAGCAATTACAAATGTCTCATCAAGAAAACAATATGAATACACAATAAACAACAACAACAATAAAAAGAATATCAATATTAATATTAACAACCATTATGATGATGATGATGATAATAATAATAACAATAATAATAATTATAAGAAGAAGAATACAACTAATAATAATAATAATAATAATAATAATTATTATTATTATTATTATTATTATTATTATTATTATTACAACACTAATAATAATAGTATTATTATTGTTATTATTATTATTAATAATAATAATAATAATAATAATAATAATAATAATAATAACAAGAAAAAGAAGAAGAAGAAGAAGAAAAAGAAGAAATAATTAAAAAAATAATAATAAATGATAAATGACTCTGGCTTGCTGTCAGTCTCCTGGGGTGAGCCGACATTCCTCAAGTGTGTCATTACTCTCTGTGTGTTAATGCACAAGTGATGCGGTGTGTGTATAAAACACCAGATCATGCTAAGACCCAGGAATGACCGGGTACAGGACGTGTACGTGTACGTGTACATGTGTGTGTGCGCGTGTGAATGGAGGTGATGCAGCACCACTCGTCTACTCACGTCCCGAGGATCTCCTTAAACTCGAAAATCTTCTTAATGTCATCGACCTGCTTCTTCCACGAGCCTTTCACCGAGTCTTCGTTTCCCCTGGCCATGGGAGCAGCCGTGCGCAGATAAATGCCCTCGTTACCGGGTAGAAACACAGCCGCCGTGGTGTTAGCCGGAGGGGAAATGAAGCGCTGAATGCAGGACTCACAATGTGCGTGTCTGCGCGCGCCTGCGCGTGTGCGCGCGCGTGTGTCTCACAGATGATTTACCTGCACTAATCCATCCAACTGCATGGCTCTACTGCAGCTACCCCATGTGTGTTGTCCTCAGAGGAAACTCTGCATTAAGGTGCATGACAGCTGGAACACACAGACACACACACACACTCTCTCTCTCTCTCTCTCTCTCTCTCTCTCTCTCTCTCTCTCTCTCTCTCTTTATATATGATCA
>JAOVVF010000010.1:16561088-16583871 GCA_028565595.1 Duopalatinus emarginatus | reverse complement strand
ACACACACACACACACTCTCTCTCTCTCTCTCTCTCTCTCTCTCTCTCTCTCTCTCTCTCTCTCTCTCTCTCTCTTTATATATGATCAAGTAAGCTCTGCAGTACAGGACCAGTGTGAACTGCATGAGTCAGTCTCCAGGACACACACACACACACACACACACACACACACAGATAAAGTAAATGCTCATGTCAGCATTGTGTGCAGGACACACCGGTGAACACAACACACTTGAGGGCAGTGAAGACACATGCCCTGTGTAGTGCCTTGAACAAGGGCGCTTCAGTCATGTCTTGTCTGTACTGTGGATTGAACATCCCAGTCACATGACTGTGGTTCCTTAAGTCTACAGTGTAGGAATACTGTAAAGTTACATTAGACAACGTTGGGCAGCCGTGGTTTTGTGGTTAGGGAACTGGTCTTGTGACCGGATGGTTCTGGATTTGATCCCTGCAACAGACGAAATAGGACTGAAGTTCACTTAAACCCCAACTGCTCCCCTGGTGCCATGGTTGAGGGCTGCCCTCCCTCTGCTCTGGGCAAGTGTGTTCACTGCCCCTAGTGTTTACTAAGTGTGTGTTTCAGTGCACGGCTGGGTTAAATGAGGTCAAACACAGTAGGCGAATATTTCACTTTCACTTCAAAGCCCTTCTGTACACTTTTTGTGTTTCTGAACATTAGCCATACATACCTGATACCAATCACTGATGTACCAGATGTTTTTTTAGTCTGTAAACACACACACACACACACACACACACACACACACACACACAGTAGGGGGCAGTTAACACACTGGCCCGGAGCTAGGGAGCACCTCTATCCATGGCGCCCGGAGAGCAAATGGGTCCTATGTGCCTTAAGGCCACTTCGGTCACGTCTTTTCAGTACAGGGGATCGAACCAAGGACCCTCCGGTTACCAGACTTTTTCCTTAACCACAAGCCTACGACTGCCCCAATTCCAGTGAAAGGAAATTGTAATGTTACAGCATACAAAGACATTTTATACATATTTAAACTCAGAAATCTTTTTGATGTCACTGACTTCCACGAAAGCTCACCAATTGAGGAAATTACTTTTCATAATACCTTTAATGGCAACGCTGATATTTGTCAGTGTTACTAATGATACCGTGGGAGGAAACTACAGCTCCTAGAGGAAACCAACACAGACACAGAGAGAACATGCAAACTCTACAGAGGAAGGACTCTGTTTGCAGGCCAGAGAATCAAAACCAGACCCTGGTTACTGTGGGGCGACAGTCCTACCCAACTGCATCACCGGGTGCAGGTTACACATATATAATAATTAAAGAACAGGCAGAAGAAAGTCATAGCTAGAGCTGGTGGGCGGTAAGGGAGCAGGTGTTAGGGAGTAAGGTGCCTTGCTGAAGGGTACTTCAGCCGAGTCTTGTCTGTTGTGGGGCTCAAACCTGGGACTTCCAGCCTACGGCTGCTCCAACAACATGTGCACCCAGACCGTACTGACATTTTGGGTGTTTTTTTTGGGGGGGGTTAATGCAAACTCTTCTGGTCCGATCCCACTGAAGATCCACAGAATGATCTGTTGCTAACATCTTGGTGTCGAATAACACAGAACTCCCTTATGGAGTTCATGTCGTGTTGGATCAGAGCTGTTTGGGCAGGTGGTTATAATGTTATGGCTGGTTGGTGTACATGTGCATCTGGATTGCTGTAAAGCTGCTTGGTTACAATATGCATTGTTAAAGGTTTTATACAGTTCAAGCAACAACCAGAGCAAAATAAAGATATACAATAATGAACAAAATTCTAGCACTGTACTAAACTCACCAATCCAAATGTTAGCGCATGTATGAGAATTCTCTGTAAGACAAAAATAGCTTCCCATATTTCATTTTGTAACCAAAATCTGAACCAGCAGGTAGGCACATACTACATGTGAAGTCACATACAATCTTAAAGTATAATATTTTAATTTCAATAAAATAATTAATTAATACAAGATTATAATCTTATTTATAATAAATTTATTTATGTTTTTCCCCAGTGTTTAATTTCTTGAAATGTACAGCAGTGGTTCTCAACCGACAGTAGAAAGAATGTCACAAGTCAAAGTATAGTCAGTTAAAGCTGAATTGAAAATGAAATACTGTAAATAAAGTGTTGTTCCCGAAAGCACGTTTTCATAAGTGATTCTTAACTCCACCACAGACAGTATGACTTACTCAAGGACAGGACTTGGGTGCTGAACGTTCACATCTCACATTTAAAACCCAAAAGAAGTTTGTTCAAAGTTCCAGTGTTGGCTTGGTTCTAATCATTTATAAAACATACAGCAAGTCGTGAAATTCGAGGGCGAGCCAAAAATGATCTGCACTCCAGTTCTAATAAAACATCTTTTAGCCTCACAGTCTTATATTAATGCTTTCTGTACTAGGTCTCCATCTCCCCAATCACTGCTGTGCAGGTTTGAACATGTTACATCAGTTGATTTGTGACTGAAGTGCCGGAAAAAAATGGCTACACTTGTAATTTGCGTAAAAGAAGAGCAGCGTGTAGTGAGAACGGTTCAACAGTCCTCATTACAGTGAGATGCTCACTGATGAGCTGAAGCCTGAAATTCAGACCAAACCCAAACGACTGCTATCCAAATGTGTTGTGCTGTTACATACACGTCCACACACCTCTGCTCATACCGTTAACACTCCACAAACTTTGTTTTGAGGTGTTAAATCCTCCTCACATCTTTTCTTAATGTTAAATAAATTATATTTTACATCCAGAGTGTGAATAACTGTTGACTCACCCTTGCATAAGACACATCAAATATAATAACGTATATTTATAACCGGACATTCGGCTGCACCTCGAGAAAAATTGATTTGCAAAACAGGTATGCTTGTCTCTTATACTTGTTGTTCATGTTCATCTCTGCTGTTTTATTAGACACATGCATCTGTCACACAAGGGTTGAACATCAGAGCGGTAAAACGCGACATTCATTAAAAACTGATTTAGCCCTGTCTTACATTGTTAATGTACTTTGACAGTTCAGTACCAGCTGCTTTATAAATATATAAAATCATGTAATTACTAATAAACATTTCACTTTCTCATGTAAACTATAGGAAGACAAATTGAACATTTCTTCAAGATGGACAAATTAACGATATGTCATCAGTTTAAAACAAGAAACACTGTTGATTCTGATGTTCTAGTAATAATTTCACTTCGTTTTGTTTTGAGTAAAACTAATGTAAAGGTATATACACATCATACGGATTGTCTTGTGTAATCTGCAACGGTTTCATTTCAAAAAAAAAAAAAAAAAAAAAAAAAAAAATCAAATACCACGCACCTGTACAGATGTATTTTCATATTAAAACTTGATCCTAATCAGCCTTTTAACACTGATATTCAGAGTGCCCACCATTTACCAGTATTCCAAAAAAATGACCTATACAGTACTGTTTACATTACAGCTTTCACAGACTTCTCACTGTAGATCTAAAGATCATCAACACCCGTAAAACATTCATGAAAACTTATAAAAATAGGGCACAGAGGCTGGCTGGAAGAAGTGCTTTATGGCAGCTCAACCATACATTAGGTGCTCAGTTGGGCTAATGCTGAATGTACATCAGGAGAAGGAGGCTGTAAGAATGGCCTCGTGTTGCTGATGGTGGAGAGTGCCGATGCCTACGGCAGGGGCGGGCAGAGGAGGTCTACTGACCAACCGCAGCTAGGAGCAGAAAATAAGTATGTAAATGAATGAATACATGCATACATGAATACATACCAGCCCATTACTAAGAACTAAGTGGTATACATTAAAAAGGCTGAGACAAGTGGAGTAAAGAAGGAAGAAAAAGAGGGAATGAAAGAAGGAAAGAAAGGAAAAAAAAAAGAAAATGTACACATCCTCACCTTACAGGCGAGCTGCTTTTCAAATCTAGGGGACACAAAAAACCAGCATCCCATGTTCTGTGGCTCTTCTTGGCTCCAAATAAACTCTACAAGCAAAGCATTGGAATAAATTTTAAAACGGACTAGAAATGACTGTGTTACTGCACCACACGTTAATCCATTCTCTGTGCATCACATTTTTTCAGCTGATGCACTACAAAGCCAAATGTTTGTGCACACTTGATCATCACACCCATATACGTTCCTTCCACAAACTTGAACACCTTTGAGATAAACTGAAACTGCACCCAACAGCAGTGTCTGATCTCATTAAGGCTTTCATTAAAACAAATCCCAATTAACACTTCAAAATCTAGTTGGTTCAATTAATTACATTAAATTAATATATATTTAAGTATAACTAGTGCAGATTGAAAATAAAAACTGGTACAGGTTGGTGGTAGCTTCATAATTGTATTGGGTTTGTTTAGCTGACATTCCATAGGACACCAGTTTCACCCATTCATGCCCTGCATTTCACCCATTCATGCCCTTATGGGTTTGGCATCTTCCAACAGGACAATGCGCTGATACACATATATCTCAGAATTGTGGAGGAAGTACGGTGTTTACTGCCTACAGAATGTTTTCACAAGCTCGTGGAGTCCATGTCCAGTAGCGGACCTACTAAGTAGTACATTTACATTTAGGGCATTTGGCAGACGCTCTTATGCAGAGCGACTTACAAGGTTATTGGAATTACAGGTAGGTCAATATAGTGTTAGGAGTCTTGCCCAAGGACCCTTATTGGTGTAGCACAGATTGTCTGCCCAGACTGGGAATCGAACCCAGGTTTTTCACATGAGAGCCAATGATGTTACCACTGTACCACACCAACCACTGGTGTACCAACTTTTTGGTACTTGAATTTGAGCGCATTAATCTCAAAAACATTTTTCAGGAACACTTACAAGAGCAAAATAGAATAAAGTCTGTAGATTTTCTCATTGTTCTACTGATGTGGGCGAAACACATGCGAGCAGAATGTAATATCATGGCCAGGCTTCACCTTTGGCATTGCTGTATTTGCGGAGCTCCTGCTGAAGAGCGTCTGTGGGAAAAGGGCAAAGCTCCTCTACTCTGATCAGTGCCGTGTTCTTACATGCCTCAGGCAGTGTCTCTCTCTGTTTCAGCAGTGCATAATAGTGCTTGCCTGAGCAGAGCAGGACTCGCTGAACACTAGAGTCACAGATCCGAGAAAAAAATGTGAGATTATTACACAAATACAGGCAGATTGGATTATTCTACAGGACTAAATGTGTTTATCAAACACAAGGCTCACCTCTCCGGCTTTACGGAGGTGTCACCTATTACAGGCTTGAAGGCAGTTCCAGGTCCCATTTCTTCTAAGCTCGACACTGCCCCCTAGTGTTACACAGAATAACAAGTAGGTTTTTATTCTCAGTGCTCTAATATAGCTTTAATACAAAGTATGGAAGGATAATACAGACATAGAACAATAAGCACACAGAACATGTAGGCTGTAAACTATTCACAGGATAGCAGCAATACATTTAGTGTTTCATAAAGTGTCTAATCAGCTGGTATACACTGGCAGCCACCAGTAAAAATAAACTCACAGAAAAACGTAACAGTGTTTTGGGTGATGCCACAATGAGCGGTTTGCGGAAGTTTCGGATCATTTGTCTCCTTAGCAGGTGGAAGTACTGCGCCGGAGTTGTTGGATTCACCACAGCCATGTTTACCATGTCACCATCAACGCCTTCCTCCTTACTGTCACATAGCTGTTAGGACAAAAATAAGAGATTATTTACAAACCCAACCTGCTAATATGCCAATCAGTAAAAAATAAACTGTAATAAACCGCTCACTTGTAAGAAACGCTCAATGCGGCAGGACGAGTGCTCCGGTCCGGCTCCGTCATAACCGTGTGGAAGAAGGATGACCATGCCACTCTGAAGCAACCACTTTGCCTCACCTAAAAGAAACAAAAAAAAAGCACTTTTTACATATAGATGTACTGCTAAAAGATTAATTGGGATGATTTTCAGGAGAAAGCACTTTTTACAAGGTGAAACCTAACAAACCTTGTATTTTTCAGAACTTTATAATGAACAAAATAAGCTCTGGTTTACCCTCAAAAGTAAAAAAGAATTTGATGATTTAATTCCAGCACAGCATAAGAACAGCACAGACATTCTAAAGGTAAGTATGTTGCTATGCGCAAGTTAATTTTTTTCCTACAGCACACACTGTAGCTATCCAACAGGAACAACTACATAATAAATATCATAGATAGCTAGCAGTGTTTCAGGCATCTTAACAAAACATGATCTTTGCACGAAGGACTGAATAAAAACATATAGTCTGATACATTTATGGTGTCCTAAAATGTAAAGTGTATAGTAGTGCATCTAAAAAGATAGAATATCAGGAAAATGTTCAGATTTGCTTATAATTTAATTTAAAAAGATAAATCGTATTGTTTACATATAAAGTGACATTTCAAACCTTTTTAAGATACAATTGACACATTTCAAGCCTTTTTGGTTTTACTTTAGCTAATGAAAATGAGAAATTCAGTATCTCACATTATTAGAATATTCTGGCTTGTCCTAATTATTGGGAAAACAGAGTGCTGCATTAAAGCATATTTATGGAAAAGCAGACTAGAAGTGGACATTTTGGTAGGAAAAGGTCCATGAGCAACAGGGATGCGATGATTGTCAAGAAAAATTCATTCAAGAAGTTCACAAGGAGTGAACTCAAGTTGGTGTCTGTGCATCAAGAGCCACGAGACATAGACAGAGTGGAGTGGAGATGACCAGAATGCAAGGTGTCTGTAGTTTTAGCAGTCTGTGATGGTTTGGGGTGCTATGTTGTCTGTGGTCCATTGTGTTCCATCAAGTCCAAAGCCAGATTTTAGATCACTACATCCTTCCATCTGCTGACAAGTTTTATGCAGATGCTGATTCTCATCGTCAGGAATCAGAAACTGGAAACAATGCCAAAACTACTACCAAATGGTTTGCTGACCATGATATTACTGTGCTTGATTGCTGAGCCATCTCTCTGGACCTGAACCCCATAGAGTATATTTTGGGGTATTGGACATCAGAGGACGATGATCAGGAACATCTCAGTAGTGCCACAAGCTGATGCACACTGATGCAGTGATTTGTGCTAAAGAAGTGCCAGCTGTGTATTGAGTGTGTAAATAAACATACTAATTAGACGGTGGACATTTCTGCATTCTACAACCTTTTTTTGTTGGAAGTATACTAATAATTGTAGATAATGGATTCCTAGTTTTCATGTGCAACAATAAAACACAAAAAGGCTTAATATATGACTGTGTGTGTAATGAATATAACATATATGACAAATTATCTTACGGAATTAAATTATGAACAAGCATGAACTCTTTCTCTCTTACTAATATGAAGACCATGTATGATTACAGGCACATTTTAATTTATTAATTATGACCTCCGGTGGGTTTTCCCCAGGCCTGGACACAATGATGATGATTATTACAGACTTTTTTTTTTTTTTTACCTCCAGTGATAAAGGTATCAAAGATGATTTGTGCTCCATTGAAGAAATCCCCAAACTGAGCTTCCCATATGGGCAGCAGTTTTGGCTGTTCGATACTCATCCCATACTCGAACCCCAACACTGCCTCTTCAGACAGTGCACTGTTACACACCTGGAACAAAACACACACACAGATTATACACAATATCCACGTTACTGATGCAGTACTATAAATAACAAATAATTCACTGCCAGCAGAATAAACTGGTGGTTAAACAGTAGTCAATGATTTAAATCATTACAGGCTTGATTTGTCAGACTAAGCTAATCTGACCTCCAGATGGCCTTTTTGGTGAGGGTCAATGCGGTTGAGAGGGATATACATGTCATTGGACTCCTGACATACGACCATGGCATGACGCTGACTAAAGGTACCACGACCAACATCCTGGCCACTGATCCGCACGTTGAAGCCTGTGTTAAAGCCAGCAGAAAATAAAAAGGGTTTGCATAACAAACATGACAAAATCCAGGAGTGAAAGTAGACGTGACACACGTCCACCTTAACTCTTCCCAAGTGAATGTGTAGTTTTAACACTACATCAGTTAGTAAGGCCTGCTTACCCTGACAGAGAAGAGTGCCTAATGCCAGCGCCTCAGCAGTGGACCAGTCCAGTGCAGTTCCCGCTTCAAGTTTCTGCAGTCTCGACTGTGGAGTAAACACGATTCAGTCACTAACACCAGAGAAGGTAGTCTACATCAAATACAGATTTAAACCTTTTTCTATTCCTTATATGTTATATAATAACTTGTAATACAAGGACGTAATTGAATCACAGTTTTAAAACTCTTAATAAATCGGCACATCAACAATAATAATGTACAAGTTAAAGTGAACCAGTGGGCAACCCCCATCCATGGCACCTGGGGAGCAGTTGGGGTTCGGTGCCTTGCTCAAGGGCACTTTAGTCACGTCTTGTCGGTTGTTGGGATCGAACCAGCAACCTTCCAGTCACGAGGTCGGTTCCTTAACCACAAGCCTACAGCTGCCTCTGGTGTAAGTAGTATTCAGTGGTGTAAATCATTCATGAGAGTTCATGCCAGGTTCCAGCATTAAAATGAGGCATAAAAAAAAAAAAAAAAAAAAAGTCTACAAACATGTTAAAACTACTTCACCATTTTGGTGGCTGCTATCTGATTATGCAATATTTGCTGAAGCATTACTATCAGTGGTATCTTTGGCACAGAAAGCTTGGTGTGGCAAAATAAACTCTGCCTGAGCAAGATCTGACTCGTCAGTGAAACTACACACACCTACTTGCTCAATGAATCCAAACTTAAATGCACTTTAACAAGGAAGTAATGAATTTTATTGGCTGATCTCAGCATGAGGACAATGCGATTATGCCCCACGGTTCATTATTGCACATGTACACAGCTATCTTAAACTGCTCACTTAAATCGTAATTGTAAATTACCATGTATGACTATGTATGTAAGAAACTTGGAAACTGACATGCTGACCCCCTGCCCACCAAATGAAGACTGCTAGGGGAAGTACTGGACTTTACGCAATAATTACAGGAGGTACGTTTGGAATGTATTGGACAGCGAGACTGTGGTTATATGTAATTAATATTAGAAAACAACACATGCTGTGAATTCATGAGCATAAGTCATGTTGTGTACTGCTCCAACGTGACCTGTGGTGGAGCACGGCCCCACTGGCCCCTAGTTTATAGATGCACTTAGGCTGCTTTCAAATCAGTTAGGCCTCCGTTTCCCCCTTTACACATTCTTAAAGAAAAAATTTAAAATTGGCCACTGACAAGTGTCACATGGAGTTAAAAGTCCTCACAAGTCCTCACAAAACTCATTCTCATTTCATTCCTTGGTAAAAAATATGGTCATTTTAAATTTAAATTAAATGTTAAATGGTAAATTCCTATATAATTGTCTGTGCAAAACATTCAAGCATGCATTCATCCACACTGCTGATTTTTTTTTTTAATCCATTTTGTCCATCCAAACATGCCCAACTCCAGCACTTCCACAGCTCTTCTTGTTCTTTGGCTCGATCTTTGCTTCACGTCTAAAGTTAGCAGCTCACAACTACAGAAAAATGCTGCTCACAACCTCAAAAAAAAACAAAAAACAATGCTTGCTTCACTCCCTAAACGATTCAGGATTGAATTGCTTTCACTCTGCAGTAGAACCATGCTATTGAGTTCAGCTGGAACCGGAATGACCAGCTTACTGACAGAGACAGAGTGCAATTGTTCTCATGTGACCATAAAATTGCACCAACAAGGAAAACGCTCCACGGTTTAAATGCTGAATGCTTTTGTATCCAATGTTTGCAGAGAGAAAGAGAGATCTATTTTACATTTTTCTAAGGAAGAGATAGACTGTATGGCCAAATGTTTGTGGACACCAGACTGTTACACTCATATGTGTTTTTAATAATCCCATTCTAGATTTAGTTCCTCTCCATCCTTTCCACTTGATTCTGGAACATTACTGGGATTTTGAGAACTTTCAGCTACAAGACCATTAGTGATGTCAGGCACTGAACCTGGGGTCAGTGTTCCAGTTTATACCAAAGGTGATCAGGTCAGTTCCACCTTAGTTCCACTGTACAGTATACATAAGACTTTTTACACAATCGTGTGCTTCCAATGTTATGCTAACAGTTTGCGTAGGGAAGATTTATGGGTGCCACAAACATTAGGCCATATAGTGTTAATCCAGAAAAACCTTCCCAAGACATGAGAATCCCCTAATGGTTTTCTCCAGACCCCCACAAACTCCATAAAACTTTTACCTGTACATGTGTCTTCACTAGGTGACTATGCACCTGGATCTCATCTGGGATCTCCACTGACTTTGCTCCCACATACTGAAGCAGAGGAACAGCCACACCAGTATCCCAGGATGAAATTCTGTCCTGTGGCTCCACCAGATCCCCCCAGCGGCCTTGCAGGTTGGTAGGTGGAGGGCTGTAGAAAGTCATGTTGGCCAGACGATCACTTAGCATGGAGTAGTGGGCTGTTTTAATCTGACGGCATTCTTCCTCAGTCATCAATCCCTCGGAGATCAGCTGGTCAGTGTAGGAATCAGGGACGCTCTTCCTTGAGCTACCGAATGGAGTTGGCATATCGTTATAATGTATATTTATTTCATGTGTTATAATATAACGGCCTAAATTACTGAAGTCAGGACAGAGTTAGAGCTCACCGGATAATTCTGTACATGGCAGGGTTTGTGAAGAACGGCTCGTCCAGCTCATTGTGACCCCACTGACGGTAACACAGCAGGTCAACTATGACGTCCTTCCTGAAGCGTCTTTGATACTCCACGGCTAACCGCGTTGCTCTGAGAACCTCCTCAGCATCGTCGCCATTTACATGGATCACGGCACAACCCACCATCTTACCTGAAAGAGAAAGCAAAGCAGTCTATCAAGTCATACTGCATGTGGTGATTAGTACGTAAAGCCTTTTCTTAGGACTGTGTGGTGCAGTAGAGGACAAATAAAGGTATATTAGTGTAAAGGTATTATTCACTGTCATTTCTCAAGTCTCTTTCATCTATGACATCCATTTATTCTTCAAATCTCCTGACCTACACATAACTAGTCTATATATACACACACACTACAGCATTGGTGGTCAAACCTACCAATATCACTGCAGTACAAAGATGAGCGAGCTCTCTCGGGAGGAGTGGTATAGCCGACTTGATTGTTCACGATAAGATGGATGCTTCCTCCAACTCTGAAGTGAGGGAGATTTGACAGGGTGAATGTTTCTGGTACAATGCCTTGCCCTGAGAATGAGGCATCACCATGAACCTGAAGTTATAACACAAGACAAGAGAATATTAAAAGTCACTCCACAGTTAAGATTCTTAGGCAAACTAAGACATGCAAATGCATAATCTACCTCAGTAAGGGGTATTTTGACCTGAAATCTACATGCCAAACCAAAACAAAGCTGATAAATGATTAAATTTGTGTAGTCAAGGCCAAAGGTGTACATAAACCAAGGCTAAAGCTATTCAGTCACAGCATTTCACCTTCATGCATTTCGTATTACCAGATATTTTTTGTGGCATGTCAATTGCCATCTATAATCAAATAGAGACAAAATGCTTCCAGTTTTAAACTACTGTGAACTGACTGTGGGGAAGATTGCAAAAGTTAATGTAAAAAATTAATGTAATGAATTTTAGCTTCTTATTGTCCAAATGTCATAATTACAAGTTAACTGGGAGAGCAGTTATCTAGACTGACACAATATAACTTACGGTTCATATAACTTATGTTAGCCACCATTTTTTAACTTGGTCAATTAAGTTTCTGTGCCGCCAAAACATGGCTCTGGATATGCACATTACAGCTTTCATTTGTCTGGTAGACTACCTAATAAATGTATTATTTGTCCACCAAACAGGAAAAACAGAAACAAAAGTACATTTAACTCAGTCATACGTGAACATTGAGCATCTCAGCTTCAGCTAAGGGCTAATAATAATCTGTCTTTAATCTGACCTTGACAATATATGCATTATTTAATTTTGTGTGGTTTATTGTAAACAGGTCTCCATTTTGTTCAATGCGAGTGTTCTAGCAATTAAGAAGTGTCTAGATTCCTCTTTAAAAATTCTCCTGTTGCGTGTGCACCATCTGCTGCACTACTTCCTCCAACCGGAAGGCCATTCTACCCAATGCCTTTTTTATGTGGTTCAAAAACAGGATCTTGCTGATTGCTGAGATGACTCATGTAGGATTACAGCTGTGTAGAGCCTGTTTCTCCAGTTTATGTTAAAAAAAAATTATGTCAGTTTGAATAAAACTGGTCAAAAATTAGGACATGATAATATTCTTATTCCATTCCAGATATAGAACAGACAAAAACCAAACATTAGGTGTAGCTCTAAGAAACTATCCAGACCGGTTTACTCCCACATACTTAATTTGATGTTCAGACTAACTGGAAAAACATTGCCTTAAAGATCTATAAAAAAAATCCACAATGTATGCTGATTCCATACTATAAAGACAAATTGGGAACAATTTTGCCAATATTTTCCATTGTTACTGCTCCTGAAGCTACAACCTTGGCTAAATCTTTTCTAGAAAAACTCCACTGATACCTGCAAACAGATGACTTTGTCTCCGGGCCTAGCGTGACTGTCGTTAGAATAATCCCCATCCTGTTTGATCTGTTGTCTGCCACGTGTTTTTCCCTGAGTAACAGGGTTAATTGCCTCTAAATGGGATGGGTTGGGTAGCATGTTCACATGTATAGAGAGGCCAGGGCCTACTTCCACGTCTACAGAAGAGCTGAGGTGAGAGAGGACATCCCCGATGGCAGGAGAGTTCTCTGGAAATTCACTGAGGCCTCTCATTTTACGAAACATCAACTGGAGCGAAAAGAAAAAAGAAGAAAGAAAGTAAGAGAAGTAGAGAATGCGAATGAGACCGTGCCAAAAGCAATTCATAACATATTATTTAACACACAGAGAATAATTTAACAAAAATGACAAATTATAGTTCTTCAACAAGCAGCAGTTTGCTCTGTAACAGTAATGAAGTCCACTCACTCACTGTACAGCCTGCAGCTAATTCTCCAGCTCCTTACATTGACCAGCACATTCAACTCTGTTTCCCACTCACTTTTTTTCTTGTCCATTTCTTTGTTGTGTAATTTTGCCCAGTTATCTTATTCTTTTTTACTTGGTTCATTATCAGCTTTATAGTTTTGATCCCCTAATTCCGGTCTTACTTCGGTTGTCTTAGCTAACTGATGCAATGTTGGTGAAAACCAATTAGTATGGCTGGAGCTAACCAGTGTATAATGTTAAACCGAATACACCAAGTCACCATTTTATTGTTGTTTTCCAACACTTCAGCTCCAATTGTGGTTAATGATAAACCTCATCAAAAGAATCAGTGGAAACTGAAGGGTTTAAAGCATTATAGGATTAACTAATTTCTGAAAAACACTGAAAACCCCAAAAGTTCAGTACAGCTGAAAAATGTTTTAACTATATAGTTATAAAGTATTAACTGACAATAGATTCAGAATGGATATTTTTTTATTATTATTGTTTAGAAAATGCTGAACTAACCTTCTGCACTTAACATAAAAAAAATGTAAAAAATAAATAAATAAATAAATAATTCAATCCTCCTGTGAGGTTTTCTGCGATTTCTAAAAACATTTATTTTGGTACATCCAAATGAGCACAGGTAGCCTATATGTAGCCTAGCTGTTCCTTATTTCTCCTCATATTTTACAGTGCATTGCTGCCAGCTTGTTGCTTGCTTCTGTTGTTAAAACTGTAGTCAGGTTTCTGGTTTGTGAGAAACAGAAGAACAGTAAGATTAGATTAGAGTATATACCTGGCTCAGACTACAAATTTTGAATCTGTCCATCTAATAAGGAATTGATTAAAACTGAGAATGTGTGTGGTTATGTACTTTATTACCGCATCTTCTAGAGTAAAACTAATCCAGCTTGAACAGAGTCATTCTTTTTAATTCATTTTCGTGTCATTTTGTAGTCGTAGTGATATGGTGAAATGAGGTGTACTACTCTTTTATTCCTTTAATATCTCATCCTCCTGTGTGCAAGCTTGTTGACAGACTTTGCCCGCTGCGCATCGCTGCATGCTAGCTCATCAAACTCACAAAGATTTGCAACCTTTCTGTACAGGACAGTGGTTCTGTGACAGTACACAAGTGGTTCAGTGCTCTGCAACTGCTGTTACAATGCAAAATTTCACTTGGATTAAAATGGTTTTGTTAATATTGCTGATAGATCTTATTGCAGATGCTCTGGTAAAATACTGCATGTGTAAATGTTATGTAGCTACACTGGAACTGGACAAAATGGGCCTGTTATATGAAATCAAATTAGAATATTTTGCGCTTGTGCAACCATGTTCACAAATATTTTCATGCCTTGAAGTTGCAGTTATTGGTATGTGGTTAAGAAACCAGCCTTGTGACCAGAAGGTCCCTGGTTTGATCCATGCAACCGACAAGACTAAACTGAAATGCTCTTGAGCAAGGCGCCTAATCCTTAGCTGCTTCCTGGGAACTGCAGACATGGGCCGCCCACAATTCCGGCCATTTGACCTCACAGCCGCTTAGTGTGTATTTGTGTGTTGCGCTGCACAGATGGGTCAAATGCAGTATTCAATCCCACTGCACAGTGATCAAAAGAGGTGGTCACTCCCTGCACTCACTAACATGAAAAAATTGCATGTGTTCATGTCTGCAAATGTGTAATAAAGATTTACAGCCCCATAAATATGTTGTGAAAAGATTTTGTCAGCTGAGATACAAGTTCCATATATGTAAAAATAAATAAATAAATCAGGCATTATGACCCAGGCGTATGACCCTGATTTCCATACTGGTCCATACAGTTACTCCCAGTATGTGTTACAGCTTTTCAAACATGCCCAAAATGTAAAATCCCTAAACTTTAGGATACCAGTGCACATAAAGGAAACTACACAGCATTTAGAGCCAACAGACCAAAAGTTTTTATACAAAAATGAAATGGTATAAGACCTTGAGGTTCCCATCAGAATGGGAATACATATTCTTAATTTGCACATGGTAGCAGTTTTCTACTGAGGCTCTAGTACCGTTATGATGATATTTATTCTGAATGCTATCATGAACAACAGTACATCCTGTGTGTCTTTGCCACTCCTGATTGTGGATGGACAAACCTGGTGACGGTGTGTTATAGAACATACGGTTAAACACAACACCTTACACCTGTTTTGCACTCACCTCAGGTGGGAAGTGCAAAAGTCCAGTAAGCAAGTTGAGGCGTCCACGGTGAGGCATTCCCATGACCACATCTGTTACTCCACCCTTTGCTGCGGAATAGAAAAGCTCAAGGAAAAATCCCATCATGCTCTCCGCTCCTTCTCCTCCATACCGCTTCACGGTGGCAAACTTAGTGCCTAGAAAGTGGTCAAATTCCTATAATGGTTAAAAAAAAAAAGTGTCAGTTTTCACATTAATGCAATCGTCTTTATGAGACGTGACTTTACACAATAGACCCTATGTTTTCCCTCTAACTAGTAAGAAACAAAATACATTCGCATGACATAATGCTGGATCTCACAATGTAAAAATTTCCATGGCCATGAAAAATACTAATTTCTGCTTGTCTGGCAGATGTCTTAACAGCTCTGACTTGCACAAGGCCTCAGTTTTGATAAAACAGCCACGACAAGATAACATTTACATTTATGGCATTTGGCAGACGCTCTTATCCAGAGTGACTTACAAGGTTACTGGTATTACAGGTAGGCCAACATAGTGTTAGGAGTCTTGCCCATGGACCCTTACTGGTGTAGCACAGACTGGCTGCCCAGATCAGGAATCGAACCCGGGTCTCTCACATGGGAGCCCAGTGATGTTACCACTGTACCACACCAACCATAAGCACCCTTATTCACACTGTGGTTTCCTTAAAGCCATCACTACCTGTTATCAGCAAGCATTGGCCTGTGTTTTGGTTTAGTTATATCCCAAAGTCAGACTTAAAACAAATGCAAACTGCCTTTTTTTATATTAATACACTTGTTAAGTTAAAGACTAAACCGATCAGCCATAACATTAAAATCTTACAAGACCTACAAGACCTACGACAGTGTGCTGTATAATCTGGTGCCATGACGTTAGCAACTGATTCTGTTGATCTTTTGTGGGATTGGACCAGTTAGGCTAGGCTTCACACATCTACACATATGAACGCGTGCACAAACACAGACATGTGCATGTGTGCACGCATACACGAAGACACACACGCACGCAGGTTCAATATGAGAACTCTGGGAACCCAGAGAATCCCACACGGATACGGAGAGAACATGCATCGGAATGTCATTCTTCAGAATTGACAGATTGAAAATTGACAGCCAAAGAGGTGATTACCTCAAACCGGCTTTATTACCTATCCTTACTTCAGATTACACTTAGGAGTCAAGCACACACGTCTTTGTGATCCTGATACGTCTGTGTACTCAAATTATTCATGAGGTCAAAACACAAGGCCTGGATATCTACAGTGAATCGTAATACCAAACAGCTTCCTACAGCTCACTACAGAGGCTTTATTACTGCATATACAGTACAAGTGAAACTCAGACTTTAACCAAGGTATAATTTAGTTGATGAAATATTAACCAAAATCATGATCGATCAGACTGTTTAAAGAAACTGTTTGTTGATACTGTTTGACGCCATGTCTGTTCTGATGGAATAAATAAAATTTCTATCCATCTAACGAATACGGAGATCTTCAGTGTTCGGCACAAAAGCTACACTTTCCTAAAAGCCGGCATAAGATCACTGAGGAGAGACACAAGTTTATAAAGCGGTTACATCCTAGAACAGCACATTCTGATCAATCCAAAGAGAACCTGAACAGAGCTAGAGAGCTAGGTAGTACTATTTTAAAATAAGGGATTTATTTAAGGTGGGGGAATCTACTGTAAAATTGCTGGGATCAAATTAGGAATATTCAAGTCACAAGGCTGGATCCTTAACCACAAGCCTACAGCTGGGCCATGAAACACATTTCAAAAAATTAAAATAGCATAAAAATCAATCACGTTGTAATTTGCATACTGTAATTTAAATACTGGTGCCAATCAGCCGGCAGTGCTTACAACAACAGTTTGTGCGAAGCTGTTGGGTTTGGTTAAACAAGAGCCCAAGAAGAGAGGGTTCAGCTAAAACAATGGAAAGGATCATGCAACTCGTTTAAGAAGGAAATGAAACATGGAGTGTGGTTAAAGATGTTGCGTGGCAGTCAGATGGGTCTAAAATCTGGTGCAAGTATGTAAAGTACACCAAGAAAGACGTCAAAGAATCAGGATCAAAAACTCAAAGATAAGAAAAAAGAAGAAGGAAAGAGAAAGAGAACTGTAAAAAATTGGCTGTGTGAAATAGGATTTATAGGAAAGCCAACACTTAAGCACCTAAACGAACAAAAACAAGTTAGCAAAGAAGTTATGCAATCAAGTTATGCAATCGTGGGGCAAAAAATGTGCATTTAATATAAAATAATTTTAGCCAATTTGTCTGAGGTATGGAACCTCGCTCCAGTCTCTGCCTGAGTGGGTTTTCCCTGGGTGCACCAGTTTTTTCCCCATCTCGTGAAAAAGTGAAGTGAAAGTGAACTATTGACCTATTGCACACATTGAGGAATGTGACCTCCGCATTTAACCCATCGGTGCAGTGAACACTAGAGACAGTAAACACACCACCCCTAGCTGCAAACCGTGATGCCTGGGGTGCAGTTGGGGGACAAGGTGCCCTTGCTCAAGTTGTGTCTTGCCCTGTGGGGGGATCAAACCTAGGACCTTCCGTTCACAAGACCGGTTCCCTAACTATTTGACCACGGCTGCCTCACACACAGAGTAGGCAAAACGGCCCCTAGGTTTAAGTGTATGAGTGAACAGATGTGTGTGTTTGTATTTGGTATCCTGCAATGAATAGGTACCCTGTCTGGGGGTATTCCTGCCCTGCACCTAGTGATTCCGGGCGGGCCCCGGACAAACTGCGACCCTGACGGACTGAGCAGATCGGAAAATGTCTGACTGACCGACCGACTTGCCTCCGAAAGCAACAATGCGAGTAAACATCCTCCAGGTGCTGCATTTCTATACCATATACCCCGGCGGCTGTGCTGGCACGTGTACCTGTGATTCCAGCATGAGTCTTGCCAACTGTCTCCTCTCATCACTCGTAAAGCTCTCTTTCTTGAGCTCCTCGAACCGATCAGCAAGCCACACTCTCTCCTCCAGACTCTGCAGCTGACCGGTCTCTACAGAGATCCTCCCGCAGTAGACGTCCTCCAAATACGCCACCACCTCCTCCGTCCTGGCCTCGGCTTTCCCGAAGTGCCTCAAACCTGCGAGGAACCAGAGACACGGATGATACGAAGCGTACATGACTTTTGGATCACAGGTGCTTTATATGGTATGATTAGGTTAAGAGATACCAGATGTGCTGAGGGTTCCTGGAAGGCTGTTATTGAGGATGCTGATCTCCGGGACCTTGTCCATAAGAGGCATGTTGGGCATTAAAGGGTTAATTTGAGCAGCTTTGTGTCCATGAGTTCGATAGGCCTCTACCAGCCGGGCCAGGCCATGGTCTGTGTAATGTCAGGAGGTAACAGAGTCAGGTGGGTCATATGTGACATGGACAAACACGTGTTCACATTCAACACCTGATCATATTTCATATTAGAGCTGTTATTAATGCACAGTAAAGAGCATCTACACACTATAACAGAGGATCATCCTCATGTCACCAGGATGTCTTTAATGCTGATTAATTGTTAAATAAGTGAAGCAACACTGACCTTGGTTGAGGCAGGAGTGTGCGTTCAAGAGCGCCTGCAGTTCTGAGTCCAGCTGCTCCGAGGTCCGTCTGCGGGGTCTGTACCCGAATACACTTTTCTCCGTGTGGTAACAGGCGGCTAACCTCGCCCTCGAGAGCGCCAACGAACATCTACTAACTTTCTGCAACGTCTTTAACATAACCCCGGCAGACATTTTGACATGGAGTCCTTTAAATAACAGAGAGAGAGCCAGCCGGGTGAAACCTGGAAGCGTTATAGGAAGCGGCCATAGGAAGTACTGAGGGGCGGTGTCTGTTTCCTCGCTTCCTATTGGGTGCAAATATGGTGGCGCGTCTCTGATTGGACGGCGGAGTCGCCATATTAACCAATGATCAGGTCAAATAAGAGCAAACAATACAGAGTTACAGGGATATTCTGGGGACGCAGTTTGACGTTCAGCAGAGCTGTAAGGACACCTTATAGATCACAGCCATTCCTAACTGCTCGAGTCACATGACTTACAGTCATGCTGTAGGATTAATATTTCACGTCACTATCATTAAAGGAGCAAATCCAAAGCAAGAAAATGCACCTGTCTGTAAAACATGGTCTATGTAGACCGTATGTGGTTAAGGAAACAGTCTTGAGAGACCAGAAGGTCTCAGGTTCGAGCCCCACAACTGACTGGACTGGAGTCCCTTGAGCATGGCGCAGGAGATAGGGGATGCCCATCGCCTCCTATTGCATGTTCTACAGCCTGGTGGTTGAAATAGTACTTCATGCTCAAGTCCGACAATCAAGACCGTATTTGGAGCAGCTGTAGATTTGTGATTAAGGAACCTGTTTTGAGAGACCAGAAGGTCTCAGGTTCGAACCCCACAACCGACAAGTCTGGACTGGAGTGCCCTTGAGCATGGCGCTGGAGATAGGGGCTGCCCATCGCCTCCTATTGCATGTTCTGCTGCCTGGTGGTCAAAATAGTACTTCACGCTCAAGTCTGACAATAGTCCGACAATCAAGCCCGTATGTGGACCGTATTTGGAGCAGCTGTAGATTTGTGTTTAAGGAACCTGTTTTGAGAGACCAGAAGGTCTCAGGGTTGAGCCCCACGACTGACAAATCTGGACTGAAATGAGCAAGGCGCTGAAGTAGGGGCTGCCCATCGCCTCCTTTTGCATGCTCTACTGCCTGGTGGTCAAAATAGTACTTCACACTCAAGTGTGACAATAGTCCGACAATCAAGCCCGTATGTGGACCGTATTTGGAGCAGCTGTAGATTTGTGATTAAGGAACCTGTTTTGAGAGACCAGAAGGTCTCAGGGTCAAGCCCCACAACTAAAAAGACTGGACTGAAGTGCCCTTGAGCAAGGGTGCTGGAGATAGGGGCTGCCCAGCAACTCCTATTGCGTGTTAAATCAGAGGTCAATTCTACTGCATGGTGGTCTGAAGAGTACTTCACTCTCACGTCTGACAATAGTCTGACAATAGTCTGACAATTGCACCCATATGTGGACCGTATGTTGAGCAGTTGTAGGCTTGTGCTTAAGGAACCAGTTTTGAGACCAGAAAGTCTCAACTGACAAGACTGGACTGAAGTTTTCGTTACATGTGTGTTTGTAAGTTTCACTGCACAGATGGGTTAAATGCAGAGGTCGATTCCACTGCACAGCGGTCAAAAGAGTAGCTCACGTTCACATTCCTGAATCTGTTCACAAAATTGGAAGGAGACAACAGTATAGAATGACTTTGTATGCTGTTGCTTTACCACAGACAATTTTCCTTCACTGGAAGTAAGAGTCCAGACCTGTTCCAGCATGATAATAACCCTGTCTATAGTAGATGGTCTGAAATCCCACCCTGGTTAAGTAACCAGGCTTGAGAGACCACAAGGTCCCAGGTTTGAGCCCCACAAATGGCAAGACTCAACTGAAGTGCCCTTGAGCTGATAGCGGCTGCCCAATGCCTTCTATTGCATAATAAATCATTGGTCAGTTCCACTGCACGTTGGTCAAAAGAGTATGTTCACATTCCCAATCCATGACAGGTGCCCCTGTATGAGATAATTAATGTAATTTACTTCACTTTTTAATGGTTTGGTGGTTCAAATGTTATGGTTGATCAGTGTATGTGTAGCAGGAGAGTATAGGATGTTGACTGTAATACTGAATTGATCATTATACATAATCGAGTAATGGATTCTACAAGACCTCTTAAGGTGTGCTGTGGTATCTGACAACAAAACATTACTGACAAATCCTTCTGTAGACCAGATGGACTAGACTTTACTGCCAAGCACATCAGTGAGTCTCACGCTTCCATCATCCTGTTGCTGAGTCACCGGTTGTCCGTCCTTGGACCATTTTTGGTAGGTATAAACCAATGAAAACACCCTACAAGAACTGCTGTTTTGGAGATGATCTGACCTAGTCACCTAACTATCAGAATTTGGCCCTTGCCAATGTCACACAGATCTTTACACTTTCCCATTTTTCTACTTCAAACACATTTGTTTTGAGAACTGACTGTTAGCCTGCTGCCTGATACGTCCCAGTCATTGACAGGTGCCACATGATAATCTTATGATCATGCACTGGTGTGAACTTTAGAGGGACAGGGACAGCTGACCATTGCTCCTTCCACCAATTACACAATAGGGACAGTACTGAAACTGAAGCACTGTCAGTTTTCATGTTTAGCAATAAATCACTGCACCATAGTGGTGTGATGAAAGTCTCCATCTTGTTCAGATCTGTTACTCACTGTTAAATATCTCTATTTGTTTTTACACTACATGGTTGGCTGTAATAAAGGGCCACTGTAGAGTCCTACTTAAAAGTTTGTGCACACTTCAAAGTTGTCATTATTTTTCATTGTTATTTTACAGATAGAAAGGCTGTGTATGTCATGGAAAAGTATTGAACCCTATTAGAGTCATCTGATTTGTCTGGAATACAAATGACACAGCCAATACTTTTATTGCGCTTTTTTTTTTTTTGTAAAGTAAATTTTGAAAGTCATAAATCAATGTTTGTCAACAGCTTGTATACATATTCAGCCCCTTGCACTTTTTTTGCTACAACAGCTGTTGGGGTTTGGACCAGTTTTGCACATTGTTCTTTAAATCCTGCAACCACATTGCAATAGCATAATCAATAGCAGAATTAATAATTCTCTTAGTATAATTAATAATACTCTTTATGTAACTACTATTAAATTTAAATGAAAATTTAACTGCATATTGGTTGTGAACTGAGGATTAGCAAAGTAAGAATTTCACTGTCCACTGTGATGTGTGTTTACACTGTACAACAATAAAATTCATAAATATTGAACAGTAAGATTTAGGTCAGATCTCTGGCTTAGCCAAAGCCTTTTCATTCTAAGCCAATCTCTGGTGGACATACATGATTATGTAGGATTACAATCGAGTTTGTGCTTAACTTAATATTTTGAATTGGCACTTTTCCAGATATCTTTTTACGATTCTTTTTATTGCTGATTTTTGCACTGCTTGTAGATCTTCTTATGATTTTTTACTACATTGTTATATTTTTTCTCATGAAGAAAGTCCATTTCTTGTTGTGAATGCCTTACTTGTATACTATTTGTCTCATTGTGGATTAGTGTAGTCCAAATGGCTTTTAAATGGCCTAATAACCTTGTCTGGATCCATAGCATCCATTAGCTGTGTCTTAGCTCTTCTTATACAACCTTAGTTCAATTACCATAATGGTATTGACTCATAGGCAGTATAACTGACCTACATTCTTGCAATTATTTGTTTCTTTCTCACTAATATATCCCTTTAGATAGCTATAATTGTTTAACAATCTGTCACTGACACCTGTGTTTCTGCTTTACTTTATATAAAAAAAAAACCTTTAAAACTTAAAAAAAACATTATACGTTATTTTCCCACTGGAACCATATATATATTATATATTCAGC
>JAOVVF010000010.1:16545825-16556588 GCA_028565595.1 Duopalatinus emarginatus | reverse complement strand
CCCCCCCCCCCTTCCTCCACCCAACACACTCACACACACACGCACACACACACACACACACACGGGTACGTGCTCCAGGCTCCAGCACAGACGCGCTGGTGTTTTTTCTCGAACACTGAACCAAGGGTAAAAGGTGTGAATATAAACTCATCCCCCGTGGGGCTGTGGGGCATCAACCCCAGTGATCTCTGCGTATAGACCTAACGTCGGTTTGGTGATCACGTGACTTACGGCGCTCAACCTGCTGCGGGAATCTGAATGCGCGTCGAGCGGTGCGTAATGAACGCGTGAATTCATACTTTCATCAAATCCCAGATACGAGCCGGAGATCGGGAGCGGGTCCGAATTATTATTATTATTATTATTATTATTATTATTATTATTCATGGCGGGGCTCTGACAGGAGAGGACACCTGCTCTAAAGGAGGACGGCGGAATGATGAAGGCGCGACGGCAGCACCGCCACAGTCACCTTGCGCCGAATGACACTGAGATCCGAGACGACCGGCCAGTGATGCAGTGTAAATAACGCTCTCAGTCCGCTCCTTTAGATATCACACATGCGGTTCGTCTCTGCACTGTACGCTTTTGAATCTACACGCTGAAGACCAGACTGTCCGCGTCTCCACGTCCCTACAGGTGTACGTCTGGTTATAGCAGCCGTGCGCTTTGTTTTCTGGACGCTTTTCTCTGAACGGCTCTGTAGATGCGTGTCTTGCATAAGTACGAGCGGTGCTGGCCTGTTGGCATTCCTCTCACTCCCACCCCTCTTTCCCGGTAGCCATGCCCGTGGTGGGGGGCAGATAATGCCCAGGGCGCCGCGATGGGCCACCACGGCGACGAGAAGGACCGCATTGTGATCAACGTGGGCGGCATCAAGCACCAGACGTACCGCGGCACGCTACGCACGCTGCCCGGCACGCGTCTCTCGTGGCTCGCTGAACCCGACGCCGCAAGTCACTTTGACTACGACGCGACGGCTGGAGAGTTCTTCTTCGACCGGCACCCGGGTGTCTTTGCGCACATCCTGAACTACTACCGCACGGGCAAGCTGCACTGCCCGGCGGACGTGTGCGGTCCGCTCTACGAGGAGGAGCTCGCCTTCTGGGGCATCGACGAGACGGACGTGGAGCCGTGCTGCTGGATGACCTATAGGCAGCACCGCGAGGCCGAGGAGGCGCTGGTCAGTTTCGGCGGCGGCGCCCTGCTCGATAGCGGAGGCGCACACGATGAAACCGAGGCAGAAGGCGGCACGCACGATGCGCCTGCCGAAGGGGACGAGGGAGCGGAAATGACGAGGCGCCTGGCGCACGGAGACTCTCCCGAAAGCCGCTCAGGCCGGTGGAACCGATGGCAGAAGAAGATGTGGGCGCTCTTCGAGGACCCTTATTCCTCCAAATACGCACGGGTGAGTGCAGGCTTGTGCAGGCAGCGTTCAATATTGCACGGGTAAACCTGACGGTATGTCTTATAATAACTGAGAAATAAAAGTGAGCAATGATGGGCAGTAGGACCAGTTTATCATAATATGCTTAGGTGCTTAGGATGCTGTTGCTTAGGCAACTTCCAGAGCTCCCACTCCAGTAGCCTACTCAATGACCTTGAAGAGCAAGACATCAATATTTTACCCTCCTCTGCCTACTAAAGTGATAGACCTATGCTGCATAATGTACATATTAAAACACCATAATATCAGCTCATGAATGAATCTTCATCATGGAATTTATCTTCCAAAATGAGTGCTTAACGAGTCATTCGGACCGTTTCCCATGTTCGTTCATCCCTACTGTCAATCACTTCAGCTTTCCTGTCTCATACCTAACCATAATATTATAGTCCTGCTGATGTCTATAACTGTGAGGCTCTTATCCATTGTCACCAAGTGCTGTGCATTCACTTTGACGTTCTGTAAGCTGTGGAGAAACACACACACACACACACACACACACACACACACACACACCCCAAAAGATAAGACTGGCCCATATCCAAGCACTCTTCTTAATATTATCCCAGCAGCAGTCTCACCATGTGGCCAGTAAAAGCTTCTAAGTAGGTCTGAATGTCACCACAGCGTTCACACCAGTTTTGGTAAACAGGTCAGGTGAAATAGCTTTACTATGACCTGAAGGTCTGGCACAGGAAAGGCACAAGATGGCAGGCTTCCAGACCCAAAATGAACAGGATGCTGTCTAATCAAGAAGCCAGTGTGTGAGAAAGAGAGGAAGGATGCTTTGACAGAAAGACAGAAACGTGTGAAAGTCTTATATAGAAAGAGCATTGGCACAGGCTGCACGCATCTGTTCCTGAACAATAGTGGTGATGCTAAGCTGTTGGAAGAAGATGTTTTATTAATTTCCCTGTAACCAGGGCTGTCCTGCTTCACTGCTGCGTGTCAGGCTGGACTGTGTGTCTGCTATGCTGGAGCTGCTGATCCAACCACCAAGAATGATGAACTGCCCAATCTAAAGCATAAACCATTATGCTAATGAGGTTTTTTACGTCTAGAAATAAGATCAAGCCAGTGTTTAAAACTGATTGTGTTTCCATTAACACAAGATGAAATAAGAATACATCACTAAGCTTTATTATTATTATTATTATTATTATTATTATTATTATTATTATTATTATTGTGCTCTCACTCTTACTGATGCTCAGTGTTATGTGCCTATAAGGAATGTTTTATTGAAAGTGAACTATGACAAGTGACTGCAGTTATGCTGTGGGTGCTATCAAACACACTAAAGGTTTGAATCTTTATACGGTCTGTTGCTGGTTCTATTTCCAGACTTACGTTCTAGGACCTCATGTATTGCATACTGAAAGCATCTGTGTTAATGATTTAGGGTCGTTTCTCAGCACGGAGGAACTGGACTGGGTGTGTTTTTCCTGAGCCAATTCAATTGTGTGCAAGTTATTTTTAGTCTCTTTCCATCAAACTGTAGATCTTAATTACATTACCACTTGACAACTCAATTACTTGCTGTGATCACCGTCAACGTATCTTTTTTATCTCTACTTAAAGAATGGAAGCCTCTGAGGGACGTCTCCAGTGAGGTGTGAGACTCATTTGGGCAATCGGGAGATCAGAGAAGGGGGGAAAAATGGATTCAGGAGTGCCCTTCAAGGTCCAATGGTGACCGGTGTTGTTCTGATTCCACTTAAAACACATCTGCCTCAAACAGAGATTAGCTTTTCTATCCAAGTACTTTCATTCATTTACTTGTTTGTTCGTCTGTTTTAAGTAATTACATCATCCAGGCTAGAGTTACTGTGGATCCTAGGGGCGATTTAACACAGCCAATCTGCCTATTAGCCTGTAATTGGTGGAAGGTAATCAGAGGTAACCAGAGAACCTGGAGGAAATTCACAAGGACACAGGAAGAACATATGAAACTCCACACAGTGAGTTCAGTATCGAACTGGGGGCCCTGAGGCTGTAAGATTGCAATGTTACACCATGTCACCCTATCCGAGGACAATATCACAGTAAATTGTAGGACACTCAAGGTCCCCTCTATTAGGAACACGATGGTAGGTAGGACTCACCATTCCCTTAGAACAGCTCCTGGTTTTTCGTGACACCGATTCCACAAGGTGTTGTAAAGATACCTAATGAGATTGTGGTCCATGTTGATGCGACTGCATCTCATAAATGATACAGATTTCTCAATCTTTGATGTAGGTTCTGAGATGATTTTCAGCTCAACACGGTTGTAAATGGTAGTCATTTGAGTTGCTGTTAACTTCTTGTCATCTTTGACTAGTCTAGCCATTCTCATTTGACCTCTCTAGAGAACTCTAGAGTCCTGTGTAAAATCATAGGGGGTCAGCAATTACCAGCCTTTTGACACTTTTAACAGTTTCTAAGGGTGGGAAAAACACAACAAAGATAGACCAAGTGCAGATCAGGTGAAATTGCTGTGCTGTAGCATTAATGGAGAATAAGAGCTAGCCTGGAATTTGATATGTGTAAAAGACGTCTGACGTTGGTTTGTAATGTCTGCTTTCTGTGACCTGATATATACACATACATACACAAGGTGTATTATAAGCACTTCTAACACTTTGTAATATAGGGTGTTATAGTATTGTCGGTTTTGGTTGCACGTGTAAAAGCCAGCTGGCTGTAAATGTGTGTGTTGAGAAGCTGGTTGATTGAACTGTGGGCCTGAGTATGGGCTTGTCCAGACTCGCTTTCTCAGTAATTATCCTCCCACATGTCATTCATTAGCCTGCTTTGCTGGAGTGTGTATGTGTGTGTGAGTGTGTGTGGTGAGGGGGTAAACAATATTCAGCATTAATAGCACAACATCAGCCAAAGACCTGGGCCCCATTTTTCATACATGACTTGACAAATACAAGTTCAGAGGACGCACGTAAGGCTCAAAGTACATTTGGTTTGGTTCTTGGACTGCAAGTGTAAATTGGATTATAGGACCTTTATAAGAAACTATTTCTAATAAGGTAATTGTGCACAGATACCCCATGTGGCCAATATGTTGACAATAACAAGCACTTTGTGACTGTTGACACAAAGTTGAAAGGAGAAGATTGTATAGAATTTCCACTGATAAAAAAATTAGGATATGAGTAAAGATATGATTCAGTAAGTTTATAAGTAGAAGAATTTGAGTGTCCTGTAACTGGAACACTGACTGCACCCCAGACCCCTTTAACCAACGTCACTACCCAGACTCCTGTGCATGAATAAACACAAATCCTTTCAGACATTTTGCAAAATCTACTGTATGTTAATATACCACTACAATCAATACGCCCATTGCAAATCAGGATTACTAGCAACATTTACAAACTTTCAGCCTGTTTGCATTAAACCAATTAAACAACAACAATTTGAATAGCCCAACACAACTAATATAACAAGTGATTTCTCCAAATTTAATATTTTAAATGCCACTTTTAATGGCTATTGTAGTCAGCAGTATTCATCCCCTTTATAACAAGTGTCTTTGGTAGTTAGCATAATCAGACACCAGCTTCTGGCAGTGGTCCTGAGGAATCATATTCAATTCCCCATGGGCAATGGCCTCCAGATCACTAATACTCTTGGGTTTGTGTGCTGCAGCTGCCTTCATCAAATCCCACCAAAGATTTTCTATTTTTTTTAAAAGCAGGTGACTGTGACAGCCACTCCACAATCTTCCAGGACTTCTGAAACCAAGCCTTGGTGAAATCTGAGGAATGCTTGGGATCAGTATCCAGTGACACATTTTGATTTGATTTCATTTTGGAGTGACTTTTTTATGCTTTTTGGTCAAAAGTATAAAGAATAAGGCATACATTAAAAACAACATCCTACCAAAGTGAAGCATGGCGGGGGATTGGTGATGTCGTGGGGCAATTTTGCTTCCACTTCAGGAAACCTGCATCATGTGGAGGGCAAGATGGATTCAATCGTTCTATGACAAAGCTGAAGCTTGGGCATCATTGGACCTTCCAACAGGACAATAATCGCAAGCATATCTCAAAGTCCACCAAGACTTGGTTTCAGAAGAATCCTGGAAGATTCTGGACTGGCCACCACAGTCGCCTGACTGAAACCCTATAGAAAATCCTTTGTGGGATTTGAAGAAGGCGGTTACAGACCCAAGACTGTTAGTGACCTCAAGGCCATTACCCCTGAGGAATGGGCTTAGATTTCTCAGTAATGCTGCCAGAAGCTAATATCTTGCTATCCATCACATTTGCAGCAAATCATAACAGCAAATGTGTCTTTTAAGTAGAAAAGACACTTGTCATGAGGGGGTTGAATAATTCTGAGAATGAAGTCATCATTAAAAGTGGCATCTTGTGCTCAATTTAGAGCAACCACTTATTATATTAGTTGTGTTGAGCTATTTATATTGTTTGTTTGATTGGTTTCTTGCAAACACCTATACATTTTGCTTATAAATTTTAATTTGCAATGGGGGTTGGATGGGTTTGATTGGAACTATAGCAGCAGGAAAGGGGGGAAGTTTGTGGGACCACTTCCATATTAATGCCCATGGCTTTGGTGAGTCAGGTGTCCACATACTCTTGGCCATATAGTGCATAGTGAGCTCCACTGAGAAGCACAGCAATCACTTAGCTAATAGAAAGGCACCAAGCCATTCAGAGGTTTTTTTGGACAGTGGAATGCTCAATCAAAATCATAAAATGTGCTGCTATATTCTTTTATAACTGTTCTTTTATATGTTTAGAAGATTTTTACATGATGTAACAGATAAACATTTCAATAGCAATAAGTCTTTGTATGTCTCTATGACACAATCCCGTGCCAAAGTTTATTTTAATCCAAAATGTCTGTTTGAAGTAGAAAACCAAACTGTAACCTGTTAATTCAGTCTATTCAGGATGCATATTTTCACACATACACAGCACACACTAATAAAGCAAAGCAAGGGTTAAGTTTCAGGACTTTTGTATAGAACTAAGATGAGGTAATAGAGAGAACACTTAGAGAGAATAGAAAGAACACCATGTTTCATTGTCTCATATATATATATATATATATATATAAAAGCATTTCAGTCTAGAAGATCACTACAGCTCGAAAAACACAATAGAGCCTTAATAAAGATAAAACATCCGCAGTTGATATTGTAATCATCAGCAGTCTATGTACGTTTATATCGTTTTGTTTCAAAATTAAAACAAATGCAAATAAGATGCAAATGAGAAACGGTTTTTGGCTTTAAAACAATAAATTTAGGTCTATAAAAAGCTCCTTGCTTGTTTTTCAGATTCATTTTGGGACTAAAAATGAATGAATCTTGAATAAGCCGGATGTGTATCAGTAATTACTGGCTATATTAAAGACTGCTGTTAGTGTCTGATGTAGTGCTAATGGTTTACAAATAACAAGGGGGATTGTAAAGGAGGCAAAAATTGCCAATTTATTACAGGGGCAATATTTAATGTTTAAATATACTCGATGTCTGAACTTGTTGAAGCAATTCAAAACAAGTCAATATTCTGTTATTTATACATATTGTAATATTTTTAGTTTGTGAAAAAAAACCCCAATAAAAATCAAAAGCTGTCCGAAATCAGTTTGTCCTTGGCAGAAGGTTTTCTGTGAAGCAGGATGGCCTTATTTTTGCGTCTTACCATACGACCAGTCCATTAGTTCAGCATCTCGGAAATGTCTGCGTGACGGTCTCGCTTAGTAATTCATCAGATCCCAGCACATTATGGTAACACCTGGTGAGGTCACTGCTGTGGCACAGCAGGGTAAAGAGTGCAGAGAGATATCACGTGGCAACCCAGACGTGGATGATCAAATATTTCGTGTCTCACACTGTGCTGAATTAGATTGTAGGGCAATATTAGATAAAGTGAGATCACGAAGTGCTTTTAAGACTATATACACACGCACTGATGTAACTGCAAGTCTGATTATATAATGAAAAAAAAACCCTCACAGATGCCTGAGCATTTCTTCGGAGGGTCAAAAGTTAACAACTTGTCAATTATATATCCAGAGAACGACGGGCTTGAAGAGCGTTCTTATCGACTTGGCTCTATTTATGCTGATGGTGGTTAAGAAACTCTTTTCTTACCAGAATCAATTATTAAAAGCATTTTTATGGTCTGTGTGGTTATGCCGAGCTATGGATATCAGCATGTACAGTATATATGTCTCTCTCTATAATTCATTCTGCTCCCCATCATCGTCTCTTTCCACATACTTCACTTCACTTTGCTTCATTTAATTCCAAAGATAGCATAATTCTCCTCTCCAGCTTCCATTTTTACAAACTCCTCCTGCTTTGACATATTCAGTGACGTGCGCCGGTTTGAGTCCTTTCCCCAGCAGATTACTCCCCCTCTGCCTTTCTCTCTCACTTCATGAGAAACCTATCATCTCCCTTGTCCTTCAGCATACACGTCCTTCATTTTCCCCCCTCCCTATTCTTCTCGATTTTGCACTCCGTCTCTCCTCCTTCTTCCCTTCCCCTTTTAAAATGTAATGCAGTTTTCTCTCTGGCTATTCAGTTCCGCCGCTGAAAGCACGGAGCTGCCTTAAACAGCCAGACGAGTCAGGCTCAGAGCAAATGCAGGCTTACCGCTCCAGTGCACAGAGGAGGGTGATCCTAATGATAAATGAAAAGGTCCTATTTGTGTATATATGTGTGTGTGTGTGTGTGTGTGTGTGAAACAAAACATCTCAGCAAATAACCAAGAAAGCACATCCAGGAAATTTTGATGTCTGTTTGATTAAGTACCGGGTGACCCAGATATAAAGCTCCTGTGGAGAGAGAGAGAGAGAGAGAGAGAGAGAGAGAGATGCAATATGCTGTGGAAAGACTCTCAAACATAGCATTTGGATAGCTTTCAGGAGAATGCCTGTGTAAATGTTTGCAGGGCGATCCAGCTTTTGGATGATCCATTAAATGTTAATTTATAATTAAATCAATAGCCTAAAGCGTGCCATTGTTGCCAATTACAATCGAATAAAATTGACTGACTGCACGACTTAACTCGCTTCCAGAGAAATAAAAAAACATTAAATATTCGATTGACTTCACTTCATTCAGATGTGCGCCACGCAATTAAGTTACAGTGACACGCGGGTTGTTTTCATACAGACGACATCAGGATGTATTTTCAAAGCCCTGGATAACTAACTTACTTTGTATAGTCACCCATGCTCAGGATTGAGCCCAGAGCCCTGGCACTGTGAGGTGGCAGTAGCATTACTCAATCATGCCAAACACAGTTTAATCAAGTTAAATTTATTTCGACTGTACTCGTTTGTTCTAGTCAGGGTCAACATCCTCATGAGATTTTTATAAGGTAATCGGATCATATTAATTCTATGTGAATTGAATGAAATCAAAAGCAATGAAATCATGCCTGGAAAAGCAAAAAAAAAAAAAAAAAGGATTTCTTTTTACCTATGCAAATGATTTTATCTCAAATCTGAACGACTGCGTAGTCTTTTTTCAAGCATAGTGCTGTACAAAGTATTAGATGGTCTAGTGTTACCGCCTCACAGCTCTACGCCCCAGGTTCGACCCTGCGCTCAGGTTACTGTCTGTGCAGAGTTTTCTCATGTTCTCTGTGTGTCTACACGGGTTTCCCCATATTCTCCGGTTTCCTTCTACCTCCCAGAGAACATGCCAGTAGGTGGATTGGTTTCACTAAATTGCCTGTTTGAGTGTGAATGAATGTGTGATCCGCTGGGATGGACTGGTGTCCCATACAAGGTGTTATTCTGTCTCATGGTGTTCCAGGGATTGGCTCTAAATCTACTGCGACCCTGACCAGGATAAAGCTGTTACTAAAGACGAACAAATGAGCACATAAGGCATTACTTACATTATATGGACAGGAATTAGGTTGATGCTAATAATAATAATAATAATAATAACAATAATAATAATAATAATAATAATAATAATAATAATAATAATGGTTTAAAAGTGCATATGTATGCGCTAAAGTGCCCGAAAAACTGTTACACCAGTCTAATACTTGGTAGGATTATAGGGCTGCAGAAACATGATGGGGCATGGACTCTGAGAGCTTGTGGAAATATTCTGTAGGCAATGAACACCATAGTTCCTGCAGAATGGTTCACAATTCTGATAACTGGTGACTAAGGTGTGAATGGCAAAACCACAAACTTAGATGAGTGTTCCTCTAACCATAATTTGGCATGTCAAACCTATCAGAAAGAATGCAGGACATGAGCTGGTGTCACTTGTCAGACAGTAGGGACACATTGTGTTCACCTGTCAGAGACATTTGTAGATGTATCTGGGGTCCAATGGAATGCCAGCTAAACAAACCTCCATTACAAAGCGTCTATAGATGTCTGTTGCTTCATATACAGACTGGTGGATGTGTTGCTATGTATTTTGTATATGCTCGTCTATACCAGTTTTTCTTGCACTTCAATCTGTATATCATAAATGCAGAGCTTTTATTATATTGGTATGTCCATCATTAATGGTTGTTAATGTGCTGTAAAATGTCTATTCAGTCTATCCAGTTGTCTGCCATGTTTCTACAAAAAGCTAGATAGACATCCAAATCTGGACTCCACTCATGTTTCAGTATAAGAGGGGGTTAAAACCCCACCGGGCTGATCATCAGTCCTCCAGGATGAATCAATGTGCCCTTGCTGACCTTGCCATAGGCAGTCCTGCAGTCCCCAGTGAGAGGGGCTCACAGGTAAAATTAGCCCAGAGAGCTGGCCTGGCACCACTTTCTCCACTGTCCTTGGGCTCGAGTGGTGACCTTGAGCATCAGTAGCAGCAGGAGAAGGAGAACGGCTTAAGTGACACACTCCAGTTGACACGGCAGTATTGTGTGGCTCATAGAGAAACTGAAGCAGCAACATTATCCTTCTGAACTCCTTCAAATTCTGCTGAGACAGCTGTTTAGTGGCAATTAGTATTGGTATGATGGTGCATTTCATCCATTTACTCCATTGTCCTCTTTGCAGTTGGCAGAGGACGAAGTGGATTTGAGGACGTGAATTAGTAAATGAACATTCAGTTGATAAGGGAAGTGAGAGTGTAGTGCAGTGAACGCAATACAACAGGAAGTGAATCAGTCATTAGATGTAACTGATTCCAGTTCAGACCTGTAACACATTTACGCCCTACACACACACACACACACACACACACACACACACTTACACTTGGTAATTTCTTGCTTCTCTTTCTTCTCCACACAGTGGGTGGCTTTTGCATCTCTGTTCTTTATCCTGGTGTCCATCACTACATTTTGTCTGGAGA
>JAOVVF010000010.1:16529375-16545725 GCA_028565595.1 Duopalatinus emarginatus | reverse complement strand
TTTCTTCTCCACACAGTGGGTGGCTTTTGCATCTCTGTTCTTTATCCTGGTGTCCATCACTACATTTTGTCTGGAGACTCACGAGGCCTTTAACCCCATCATCAACCGCACAGAGATCGAAATTGTGGACAATGAAACCGTGGTGCATGTTTACCCAGAGACCGAGACCATGGTGCAGCTCACATACATCGAGGGGGTCTGTGTGATTTGGTTCACCTTTGAGTTTTTAATACGAGTCACTTTCTGCCCTGACAAATTCAAATTCATCAGAAATGCCCTGAACATCATTGATTTTGTGGCCATTCTGCCTTTCTACCTGGAAGTAGGACTGAGCGGCTTGTCCTCCAAAGCCGCAAAAGACGTGCTAGGGTTCCTGCGTGTTGTGCGCTTTGTTAGGATTCTCCGCATCTTCAAACTGACACGGCATTTCGTTGGTCTGCGAGTGCTGGGACACACACTTCGTGCCAGCACCAATGAGTTCATCCTCCTCATCATCTTCTTGGCCCTGGGCGTCCTCATATTCGCCACCATGATCTACTATGCGGAACGCATTGGTGCCAACCCTAACGATCCCCGTGCTAGTGACCACACACATTTCAAAAACATCCCCATTGGTTTCTGGTGGGCTGTGGTCACCATGACGACGCTTGGCTACGGTGACATGTTTCCTCAGACGACGTCAGGCATGTTGGTTGGGGCGCTTTGTGCTCTGGCTGGTGTGCTCACCATCGCCATGCCCGTGCCTGTGATTGTCAACAACTTCGGCATGTATTATTCTTTGGCAATGGCGAAACAGAAACTACCAAAAAAAAAGAACAAGCATATCCCACGGGCACCTCAGCTGGGGTCCCCCAACTACTGTAAGTCAGCTATTAACTCGCCAAGACCCAGCACTCACAGTGATACCTGCCCTCTGGCCCAGGAAGAAGTCTCTGAGATTAGATACCAAGGTAGGACATCCTATAACATACCTGATTCACAAAAACCAGTAAGTTTACACAGTACCCAGTTTTTCTCTTAAATATTGTTCGCAAATTTGTCTAAATCTGTGTTAGTGAGCACTTCTCCTTTGCCGAGATAATCCACCACCTCACAGATGTGGCATATCAAGATGCTGATTAGCCAGCACGACTATTGCACAGGTGTGCCTCAGGCTGGCCACAATAAAAGGCCACTCTAAAATGTGTAGTTTTATCATACAGCACAATGCCACAGATGTCGCAAGTTGAGAGAATGTGCAATTAGCATGCTGACTGCAGGAATGTCAGAGCTGTTGCCTGTGAATTGAATGTTCATTTCTCTACCATAATCCGTCTCCAAAGGCGTTTCAGAGAATTTGGCAGTACATCCAAACGGCCTCACAATGTAGACCACACAAGCCAACATCCAACATCTTCATCTCCAAGATTGGCTGAGACCAGCCAGATTTAGACATATTTGTGAACAATATTGAAAAGGGCCTTTTGTGTACAGTCTATATATATATATATATATATATATTCCGTTTTAGTATTTTAGAAATAATATAGTGTATTTGCCAAATAAAATACATAGATTTTGAACATTATGCAACACTACTGTTTTGTGACCAATTGTATACGTTATATTGTAATAAATATTGTGTATTAAGAAATCGTATGCTATTTTTTATATCCCAGCTGATGTTATACCTAAATTTAGGTTCAATATCAGCTGGACCTATATGAGATTTTAAATGATTTAGAGGTTAAAATAGTTAGTTAAAGAATTTGGAGGAAACCCACCATTTAATTGCATAATCTCATATGATAAGGTGCTAAACTTATACTTCAATTTAACGCCATTATGCAATTTAAGGTCTAAAATGTATTTATGCTGTATTTTATGTCATTTCTAATACGCAAATCAGTTCTGTCATTCTGCAAGCATTAATGCTTTGGTTTGTATATCAATGTACTATATTCAACTCCCCAGGTTTATTATATTATATTGAGAAAATGAGGTGCTATAATCCGTGACTTCATATTCCATCATATTCATGCAGTCATGTGAGTGTGCGCCGATTTTTAATGGTAAATTTTACATTTAATAAAGATCTAATAGTATTGCATGTTTGTCATAAAGGGTCACATGTAAGCATACAAAATCTATGTACACACAGTGGTGTCCAAAATTCTGAAGGCACTAGTGAAAACGCATTCGTTTCTAATTTAATAAAAGTCTATTTATTAATAGAGGAGTATTTTAAATTTGCATGAATTTCTAAGGTTCCTCAGTATTTGTCCCCTTTGTTGCTCTAATGACAGTGTGAACTCGAGCTAACATGGATTCAACAGGTTTGTGAAAAAACCCTGTAATCCGTTTTATATCAAATACATCACGTGTTTCATCTGATCACATGATTCAGTAGAGAAGATTAGACATGAGGAAAATCCGACCTTTTATATAAAGCAGCTAACATGGCCGATATCACACATTTGCTTACATTTAAATAAGGGACCTAGGAATAGTGCATGTTAAATACATAGTCAAGATATTGAACTTTTACTGTCTTTGTTTCAAATATTTCAAATGTCAACCTTCTATTTGATTAAAAAACAAAGAAACAAGCAAAAAATTATTTATTATTAATTCACTGGACCCCACTGTAGGTTGTGTAACACACCGGATTTGATAAATCAATGAATACAGCGTTAAAGTACACTATCAGCTTTAATCCAAAGAAATATAAGAATGACAAACAGTGGCATACAGTTGACATTAAGCTTAATTTGACCTCCGAATTCCTTTGCCTGCAACTTGTAACTTAGCAGATCAAAAATGTCCATGTCCTACCCTGTGTGTCCGGTCTGTCTCTGTTTGTAATTGCAGATTTTAAAGTGAATGGAGAGCCGTCTAAAGCTGCGCTGGCCAACGAAGACTGTCCCCACATCGACCAGGCTGTATCACCCGAGGAAGTGTTCAGCCCTGTAGACCGTGAGAGACCCTGTTTCCTGCTCACGTCTGCAGATCGGGGCAATCACATAGGGGCAAGAGTCAGGAAGGGTACGTAACCGGCCAGTCCCCGTCGACCGTGCCTAGATTAATAAGAGCACGCAAGGTGCTTACTGTGAAATGGAGCAGCTGGACGCCTTTTTCACTGCAGATAGATTTACTAGCTAGCAGTTACACACAGGCTATGCCTCAGCCATTGAGATTTTGCTCAGAGAGTTGAAGTATGAGTCGTAGTTTTAACAGAAATAACCTTTTATTGGCACGGTTGCATTTCTCTTCTCTGACCTAACATGTTGGTGGCATGGAAAAGGCTAATAGTTTAATAGCACATATCACAGTTTACTGTTATGAACTACAAGGGTTGATATTTTAAACATATTACACTACTTCCTCAAGCGGAGATGCGGGTCCATAACGTCAGTCAGATTCAAAATCGGGTTGGTAATATAATCATTGTATAAAATTGTTCTTTTAAAATGAATGAAAATGAATTACAGGGACCTTAATATATGTTCTTGCCTTGTAATAAGTCATGCATGCAGATTTACTATGGCAGGTGGGATTGGTGATGGTGAACCTCAGAGAGGTCCAGCATGGGGGTATGAGGCATGTGGTCACATGACAAGAACACAGCCAGTGCAAGGCTCTTAGGCTACAATGACATTATTACAGGGTGACATGGCGCTCACTTCTGATGTTTTGCTCAAGTCCAATCCTCCTGCTATTTGTATTTTTCATTAATGTAGTCAGATCTCTGTTGTCATTCTGATTTCATGGCCATATAGGACTTGGACTTGATTGGGAAAAGTGGCTCAAATCTTTTCATTCATCCTCAGTAGCTGCTTTATCCTAATTAGTGTTGTGGTGAATTCAAGTCTATACGTAAAACACTGGGAGCAAGACAGGAATACACCAGTGATGGGCTGCCAGGCTTATGTCATATCTCTCTTTTGAGCCCAGAAATGTGACATTTGTGTGCAAAACATCAGATCTGTGTCACTTAAACCCTGTAATGTGATGGTGATCTTAGCTCATAGCCTCTGTAATAATATTATATGTCTCACTGCACAACCAAACCAGCAATACTTTAAGGTAAGGTGACATAATGATTCACTTCTGAGTGTGTTATTTCATTCTGGAGAATCACCCAACTCCAAAGCAGCGACCAAAAGCTGACTCAGACCGCTTTCCTGTTGCTTGCGCAGGATGACTGCGATTATATCGTACCTCATTTGATGCCAAGGTGAGATTGTTTTCACTGTGAAACACAGTCAGCTCTGATGTTAGGATCTAATTGGAGCAGACACAAGCTTGAACATTCCAGTGAAAGCCACATAACAGCACATGGAACGACTGTGATTTTTACTCCACACGATGACACGGACACGCTAATGATTCCGCTGTGATTTTTCATGTTCAACTTTACTAGCCTGATACTTTGGCATGTGGTTTCATCAAGCTGGTGTGTCTGGCTGTGTTCTTTGGTGTCTCTTTAAAGCTGTGTTGTTATGGTTAGCACTGTGATACCACCCCGTGCATGCAGTAGACAGTCTAATGCATAACGCATAACACGCATGGAGGATGACGCGGTTGACTTGGTGAATGGTCACTGTCAACTGGTTCACCATGAGCATAACTACATGACGGGTCTAACATACTAATGCGCCCCCAATTGCTTAAATATGCTCTTAGTCCATGAAATATGTCCATGAACATAAACACACACACACACACACACACACACATACACATACAAACACTCACAACACTCACATACATGTCTGGAGTTCGAGACTGCACTTTGGTGTACTGAAAGCCCTTTCTCTCTTCAAATGAAGGTTATGAAAAGCCATGGAGCCATAGCAGCATGTCTGGAGGCGTGGCCTCAGTGTCGGCCCTCCCCTGCAGCCCGCCCTGTCTCATGCAGCAGGCCCACTCCCCCATCCCATCCATCCTGTAGCATGGACAAGCAAACTAACCAATCAGAGGCTCCGCTCTGCAGCGCTGCGCTGAGACGCCCGCCCACACTGTGTACCATCCGTCTCTCATCAGCCTTCAGTTCTTCAGTATCACTTTCCCGGCATTTACATCCTCTTCTGTCTGTCTGTCTGTCTGTCTTTGTCATCACTCTTCTGGTTTCTGGTCAAACATCTACTGACATGGTGTTATTTTTCCATACCTGTAGCTTTTCTTTTATTTTGTCTCCTCATCATGTCTTATCTTCTGTCCTCTGTCCAAACCCCGCACTACCATGCGTTTCCTTTTCTCTGTCTCACCTTCCCTTTCTTACCCCCAACCTCCCTTCCCTCTTTCACTGTTTATAAACCTGTGGTTTTTCATCGGGTGCTATCGGACACCATTTTGAAAAAAAAAAGACAATGGCTATTTCATATAGTAAAATATAAAGCATTGAGAAAACAGCCATGGATTAGAAACCGTTAGTAACCACTAACCAGTCATGATTTTAGTGATGCACACACCACCAACATTAAACTATGACTGAAGAAAACTCATTTGCATTGCATGCCTTGCATGGGAAACTGAGAAAAACAAATGTAAGTCTAATGAAATCATGTAAGGAAACTATTTTGTTTTACATCGAACATCCAGAGCTTCTTTACAAACTTAATGCAGATACAGTATGTTATCATAGAAGATGAACTAAATGACATGTAGCAATCAGGACCTTTTCTTTGCTGACATTTTTTTGCCTTTCCCCAAACCGCCAACTTGTGTGCGTTTTCAGCACACGCCATATTTCTAATAGTAGCAGTGGTCTGGTTTGACCATCCAGTTTTTCTTCTTGGGTAAAAAAAAAAAAAATGCAGATAGTGAAATAACAATGCACTTTAACTTTGATAACCATCATTCCACGGTTACTCCAGTCCAGCTTTAAGAAATACATTTTTTTGAGTTATAAATACAGTTTTCGTGCTATTTGAAGTAATATTTGTTGTTCTCTGTAGCAAATCAAATATCTAAAAAAAAAAGATCATGTAAGAATATGTGCACTAAACAGAAAATAAAAAAATTAATATACATATATGTACTTTTGGAGTTATTTGGGGAAAGGTAAATGCATGCAGTTTTATGCAAAATAATAAGTACCCTATGCGAATGACACTGTAAATAAAAACATTGCATGAAATAAATTTTGTATTGAATCCATGTTTGGACTCTGTTTTTATTTTACAGAACACACATACAAATCACTCTCGTTGCCTGGCAACAAGCTCCGCACCTCCATTACAATGGCTTCTCTTTGACCTTTCACCTCTTTCTTTCAATGGCGCTGGTATATGCTTAATTCCTAAGAGCCGTAGTCGTAGTAGTGGTGTCTGAGACGTGTCATTGGACCCTATAAGAGGTCAGCAAGGTCAAAGAGTGTGTGACCTTTCCAGTGGGGTGTAACAAGTGAGAGAAAGCAGGAGCGGTGACTTGACTTGACTTTGCCCTGCTTCTTACACACTAGCATGACTCACAGCATTTCCTGAGCATGCAAGAAAAAAAACACAAAAACAAGTGCACTTCCCAACTAATGTCCCGTCCTAACGTTCAGTTGACACGGCATGTTGAGACCTAATGGACGTCCTTACCATAACATATGTCTGCGTACACATTGCCTGGGTGGTGAATGCTGCTTTTTTTGGCCGAGCATGGCGCAGTGCATGGGAAAAAACTCATGTCTTTGGCAAAGCACATGTTCACCAGTGTCCATGTCACTGCCTTGGTATGTCCCGTTGTGTCCGCTTGCATGCTTTTACTCCCCCCGTCCCCTCCATCTGTCTTCTTCTTTTTTGTGTGCTCGTTTGGTGTATTAATATGATTTCTCCTTGTTGTTTGTCGTTGTTGTTTTCTCTTCTTTATGTGTTTTTAGAAGCCCAGCGAGTGAGCCGAAGCAGACAACCAACAGAGTCAGTGTGTGTTATGAACCATGGTGTGCCAACCACTATGTGTGTCAACCATAAAGCCACCTCTCCCACCTGATAGTGCTCTAGCGTGCGTGTATGTGTGCGTGTGTGTGTGTCTGTACGCATGTGGATGTAAGTGCGCGTGGACGGCTCGGTTCACGTGTGTGTGTGTGATCAGCATTATTAGACCAGCATTATTTCTGAGCTCAGCATAGATGTAGCACATTAGCACAGAGAAGTTGTCGTCGTTCAGCTGTATGTACTGTTCTGTTCTTCCCGTGACTGATTATTGTGCTGTTGTATTGTGTAAAGTGCCTATTGTTTTTGTGTTCATGTGTGTATGTATGTGTGTGTATGTGTGTGTGTGTGTGTGTGTGTTCGGTGTATATAGTGCTTTGTGTGCTGCTTCAAAAAACGTGACTATTTTTTTGTTTGAGTAGCAAATATTTGTTTTTTGCCGTGTTTCAATGTTGTGAAATGTTCCTCCGGTCCTTTTCAAGTGATTAGACTTAGTAGTCTGCAGTCATGTCCGTGTAGGGGGGAAATAATTATAAGAAAAAAAATAAAGCAATGATTGAACTTTTTTTTTGTACTTACATAGTAAACGCATTTATTTGCACTGTTTGCACCTGTTCACCTCTTTCTTTATCTAGAATAGATAAGAGTTGGAAACCCAGGCTTCTCATTCTCCAGTTTGAAGTGAAGCGAATAATTGAATTCGGCTGACATCACCAGAGGACCAAACTTCCTATTCTACATGAATAATAAAAAAAAGACCCTTATTATGTCACCTGAGGTGCTTTTGAAAATTCATTAAGGATTTCCTAGGAAGCCGTAGTGTGTCTGGATTGTTCTCTTTATCTAAAAAATTACTTTTAGACCTTTTTCACCTGACAATCCAGCACAACTAGGTCATTCTGATACACTTGATTATCTATAGCAATGTCAGAAACATACAGGGTTTTTAACGGACAGGTGCACGCTAGAAAGGAAACAACACCGTGTCTTAGGTTTAGTCCAATATTTATTTTTCATATTTGTGGAAATGTACAGTACGCCCAGTTCTTTGGGACCAACCTGAAACACTGCCAGTCGTAACTTTGGCGATGTCGACATCACACTGTAACCAATATGCTGGACTCTTTGTACACCCAACACCACTAGAGCACATGTATGTCAGTGATAAGATGTTTCAGAGTGCAACTGTTTGGTTGACATAGTGTGTAGTGTGATTTAGTGATTCAAAAGACAAAAAAATGTTGTTTTCATTGATGGTTTGATTTGTTAAAGCAAATTTGTGTCTTTTTCCTGAGGAAAAAAAATTACAATAAAAAAAAAGCCTAAACAGTAATAAAAAATATATGAATAAAGTGTTTTTGTGTGTGTTGTGTTTCACAGATATGAGATTAAAGGTATTAAGGGTGCAGTTATATATGCAATATACAATACAACATATATAGAAAAAAATATTAGAAAATTATTATTACACAAAATGTGAACACAAAATGAAAAGAAACTCGATCAAATTGTTTTACGTGTTTTATTTTTGTACTATTGCTGAGATTAGTGTACAGCTTGATCTCTACAGAGTTATAGCTTAAACTGTCACCTTTCAACATGATAAATCCTATAATATACGGTGATAATCACACTTATATGTTCTCATTGAACATCCCATTTCAGAGTTTGGTCTCTTTTTCTGTTATAACAGCCTCCACTCTTCTGGGAAGGCTTTCCACTAAATTTTGGAGTGTGACTCTAGGAGCACAAGTGAGATCAGACACCGATGATAAGTGACGAGGTCTGGGTGCAGTCGGGGTTCCAGTTCATCCCAAAGATGATCATTTGGGTTAAATGCAGGACACCCAAGTGCTTCCACTTCAATTATGACTTCTTATGTCTCAGCTTACTGTAAAGGTTGATGTAATACAGTATACAAAGACATTCTAAACAATTGTGTAGCAACAGTTTGGCAGAAAATCACATAAGGGTGTGATGGTGGGTTGTCCACATACTTTTGGTTATATAGTGTACATTTTAACATTCAGCTCAATTTCCTGAGTCCGACAGAGAGAAGTTAATGAGTGCACACATAATGGTTTTTATTTCATTTATTTTAACCACATTTTAACCTTGAAGGTCAGCAAGGCTGAGAGATACGTGATCCTTTTACTATCTTTGGATTTTTATCCAGTGGTTCCTGGAATGCAGGCAGCTGTGACGATTTGCACTTTCCCCAAACACTTTATACCAACCAGCCATAACATTCACACCACAAAACCACTGATAGGTGACAAGGATATTAACTAAGGATATTACTTTACAGTGGCATATATCAAGCGTTAGGACATATTGGATAGCAAGTAATTTCTCAAAGCTGATGTGAAGCAGAAAAATAGAAAGACCTGAGACTTAAACAAGGGCCAAATTGTGATGTGGTTAGTACCTATGAAAAGTTGTCCAAAGAAGGTCAACCAGTGAACCAGCAACAGGATCAAGGGCACGTAAGACTCTCTGCTGTGCTTGGGGAGCAAAGGTAGCTTGTCTAATTTGATCCCACAGGAGATCCACAGACGGATCTATTGGTAATGTAGTGGTGCCAGTTATTACAGAACACCTTATAACACCTATTACAGAACGTCTTATAAAGTCCATACTTAAATGAGTCAGCTGGTGTTAATGTTATGGCTGATCGGTGTATGCCCAAGTCACACCCTTGCTTTAGATACAGAAATATCTTAGATACTTTGGGTTGTATATGTAACTGCTATGTTTAACACAGTAGTACATTAAAGAGATGACATCATTTTGAAAAGTGTTTGCTGGGAAAATGTAATCCTGGGCTGCTGTGATAAAATAAATGACAGTGGCATACAGTATGTGAATATGAGAAAATAATGCAGTTAATAGAAGACGTTTGGTCATTTGAGTGTCGCCACTCCAGCGGTTCAGCAGTTCAGCAGACGAGAGAGAGCGAGAGATAGAGAGAGAAAGAAAGAGACAGAGAAATAAAGAGAGATACATCTACAAATACCGTAATGGGTATAAAGGCACTATACACCATAACAAGCTCATAACTGATCCAGTGTTTCACAGGTGAACTCTAAAATATCAGTTTACACAGTCTGTGAAACAGTCTATGAATTCAGTATCAGGTTGTATATCAGTCGTCCGTACACATACAGTGAGAAATAAAAGACAAATGAAATGAAGAGGTCCTAAATTCTTTCTAAATCCTGGTCAGTTTCCGGCGTCTTCATAGCTCTTCAAACAACAAAGTGCAAAAGAATGTCCTGCTCCACAGCCAATCAGGAGAGTTCTGGCATTCTGGAGATCAAGGATTGGCTTCGGTTGGATGACATCACAAACAGACCCATCTCCGCACATTCCATGGTCATTCCAACCCCAGGAAAAGACCTGATTCCCTAAAACGATAGATCAAATTAAATAATGTCTAGCATTAAAATCCAAAAGTGTTCCACAGCAGAGTCTCATTAGAAAGCTGGAGCCATTAACCACTTAAAGAGCCTTCAGGAGTTCAACAGTGGGCAGTTGGGTCTAAATTAACATAACAGTTATGACTGATGCAATTAAGTATACTACATTCTACTACACACAATACTGTGCTGAAACAGTATATAGCCTATGACATATATAACAATATATAGTGTCATTATAGTTCATCCCACTGTCAAGTTTAGCCTCTTCCACCAGGCCAAATTATGGTTAGAGGAACACTGATCTTTGGGGGGATTGTCATTCCCACCTACAACACCGGATCTCAGTTATCGAACACACCTGGGATGCCATAGAACACGCTGTGTAACACAGAAATCCTACACCTTGGAATACAGTAGATTAGTGGAAGATTACAGGAAGTATGGTGTTTATTGTCTACAGAAAATTTCCACAGGCTTGTTAAATCCATACTCCATGGGGGACCGGCGGCCAAGGATTAGACTGGTGTACTTACATCAGCTTCGTGTCCTATTTAGAAACAGTCACAGAAACTGGTGTGAAATAATCAGTTCTCTAAAGTGCTATTAAATCATATAAGAAATTCATATATTTCTTAGATACTTTATATTATATGTATATGTTCATTCATCAATATACAAAAACATAGAAAACTCTGTTCATGTAGTGACCCATCATAACGTCAAACCGCAGAACCTAGATCAGGAAGACACTAATATTACCAGTATTACTACACTGCCATGGTGTGGAGGTTTTTAACATAGGTTCAGCACCACTGTTGACTAGTAGACAAGACCAGGCAACTTCATGTTCCCAGTACTTATCAGTTAGCTAATCAACCGTACTGAACCAAAAAAACTGAAAGAACCTGTTTGTGCTCCATGACTCCTTACCTGAATCAGTCCTGGGTGTTGGCGTGTTTAATCCTCAGACTTTTCTCATAAGTAAGATTTTTACAACATCAACTCAAAAACATTAGAAGTGTTTGCCATGTCCCAGGCAACACCAGGCTCGTACACCAGGCTCGTACTAGCTAACTAGACTATAATAAACAACATTTTTAAAATACACACAAAAATATGGATACTGAGCAGTCCCAGACTCTACCATTTACTGACTGTTGCCAATATGTCTGAGTTTAAAATGCTGTCAGTTATGTTTATTACCGATCAACGATTAGCTGTCAGATACAGGGTTCAGCACTTTTGGATGGACTTCAAATTGTCATTATGGACAAGCTGTACATATGGGCGGAACCAAAATGCCAATACAAAGCATATACTGTCTGATAAACATTGAGATATTTTTCCTCTGCCAAACACACCTCAAATATATTCTCACTGACTACCAGTGTAGTGTCTGAATCATTGCTGTATCTATGGACTCATAAAGGGTGTGTTGTCTAACAATTCTAACATACTGAATTTATATTCATACTGAGTCATAAATAATATACACCAATCAGCCATAACATTAAAAACACAAAACCACTGAGAGATGAAGGGAATAACATTGATGAGCTTACTTTAGAGGCACCTGTTGATTGGGGTTAAGCAAATAAAGAGTCAGTTCTTAAATCTGATGTGTTGGAAGCAGGAAAAATGGGCAAGCGTAAGGTTCTGAGTGACTGTGACAGAGACCAGATGCCTGTGTCAGATCATCATCAAAACAACAGGTCCTGTGGAGTGTTCCAAGTATGCAGCAGTAAATACCACTAAAAGTGGTCCAAGGAAGGACGACCGATGAGCCAACAACAGGGTCATGGGTACCCGATGGTTACTGTTACACTATAGCACATGGGTACTGACGGTTATGAGGTGTGAAGGCTATGCAACTTGTAACGCCTGTTATCCACCACCCAAAAACCCCAGAAAAAATGGCTAAGATGAAGGAGGTAGTTACTGAATAAAGCAAGGAATAAAGCAAAGAGCCCACAGTACCTACTGCTTTGGTTCTAATTAAACAAACTGATGTGTTTTACAGATATGAGTATAAAAATCCAGCATATCAGTATAGTGAACGTTTGTGAATAAGCTGTATCTAGTATTTTGTACTCATTGTAGTGAATAAATACATTGATTCTGTGTCACTCATTAACACAGTAAAGCGTACTGGACATGAGGACTCCGAGTTCATCCAGCCGGTGGGCGTGACCGAGCCTGCGCCACCATGGAAACACGTGCAGCGGCAACATGTGCCATGGCAACACGGTTACATAACTGCCTCATTGCCATGGCAACCTGAAGTGTGCTTGCTTTTGTCAAAGGGAGACGAGTTTTCTCAGATTTCTCACTCCGGGTGTTTACTTCACACCCCTCACAATGATGCGTTCCAAAACATGAACCACACAACAACTTACTATAGGATCATACTCACTGACAACAAAAGACACTGACAAAATATTTGCTTATGCCTGTCTGTATCAGTCATAAGGCATAAGCCAGTGGTAATAATAGTAGTAGAATGGTTTCTGAAAGGATAAAAAGCTCACTGGGAGAACAGAAAAAATCTTCAAGAGCACAATTCATTCAACAACAGAGCAGCATTCAGTCACTGCAAGGTAGTGCACTGCTGTTGCCATAGCAACGAACATATAGACAACATACGGCATATAATATACCAATCTTCAATAATGGGGAAAACGTGTCTCTCCTACAGTCACATGAGAGATCCTCTTCTGAATTATACCTATATAAAAATGGAGCTACGGACAAATTTCATTATCATAAAAATGTAAAAATAAAAGACCTGTGACATTTAAAAAGCACAGGAATATAAAAAGGTTCATAAGAAAGGTTGGATATATGCAGTGCAAAGTCTTTACAAGCTTAAGAGAAACGCTGAAGTCTGAGCCTCTAATCCAAAATTCAGCAGCACTGTCTACAAAATTTTTACAAACTATTATTTTCCCAACCTCTATCACTACAATAGTACAATAGAAATAGAAACAAGGGAAAGGGCAGCTAGGGATAAGTGATATGACAAAACATATAACAAAACAATATGGAAAAATTATATATACGACATATTTTACATATGACATATTTTGCAGTTTCATATATATATATATATTCGTGCTATAGTGTATCAGATGGTGAAGGATCTGTTTTGTATTCATGCGGGTGGTGCTTCATTAGAGGAATGCAGTCCTGAGCAGTCAGACTTGCGCTCCCTGAGCAAGAACAAGATGTTTTTCATGAGAATGAAAATTGCAGCCAATTTTATATTTTACAGCAGCCAATTATGGCCAGTAGTCTAAAGCACGATTGGCCCTGGGTAATAAAGCTGGGTTTTGTCTTTTCCCCATCAGCTCTGAGTGTCTGTTATATCATATTTAGAGACAAAGAAAGCATCAGTGTCTGTCATTTACAGGAACAGGATATTGCAACTAAAGTAAAAGGAAAAAACGTGTCACAAATACTGATGTGTGATAACCTACTAAAGATGCCATATATATAATGCCTTATTTAAATTAAGGTCATAACTCGTAATTCCCGACCTCCACAAACAGCCTGTATATTACCGCCTATATTTACTCAGAATACTTTCTCGGTAAGTCTGTTTAAAAGGTCGTATTGATTCTGGTACTGGCTACTTATCTATAGCTCTTTCGCTATCCCTGTGGTAAAAACAGGAAATCTAGACATTGATCTCCCCATGTCCTCTAACTGAAAGCAGGTTGGTATATGCTGGGATATATTCATGGTACATTTACAGGCAAACGTACAATATCCAGAATGACTAACATTTATCTCATTTATACAATCGAGAGGTTGAGGGTTGAGGGCCTTGCTCAAGGGCCCAGCAGGGTGGCAGCTTGGTGTTGGTGGGATTTGAACACACAACCTTCTGCTCAGAAGCCCAACATGTTAATCACTCTGAGGTTAGAAAGTGATGGCAAATCAACATGGCCTCTCACATCATCAGCAGTAAACTAAGTATATAAAGTATAACTTTATTTACCTGTTTACTTTGAAATGCCAGAAAATCTACAATAAACATCATTCCTTCCTGCACAATGGTTCACAATTCTGAGATCTGGTGACTAGTACTGACAAAACCCCAAACTCACATGAGTGTTCCTTTAACCATTATTTGGCGTCACTAGACGTGTGATGGTGTATTGCTCTGTTAGAAGAGACCAAACCTATAAGAATGAATGCAGGACATGAACTGGTGTAACTCGTCATAAATGAGGCACACTTATAGATCACTTGTCAGAGACGTTTGTAGACGCAGTACCAGGGGTCCTGTGGAGTGCCAGCTAAACAAACTCTATACTATTAAGCTTCCACAGATGTCTGTTGCTTTATATACGCACTGGTGGACACAACCAATGATGTGCATAGGTGGCAGTGCTGTGTATTTAGCAAAGGCTCACCTGTACCAGTTTTTCCATCCATCCATCCATCCATCCATCCATCCACTCCTCACAGTAGTGGTTTCTGCCTCTATTTGCAGTTTGAATGCAAGTTGAAAATGACATAATTCTGAGCCGCAACTTTTGAAGTATGTGAGCGTCTGTGTTATCTCCTCACAGGTCTATCACATCAGTGCACTCACTGAGTAAGTACTTAGTCTAGGCCGAGTCTGAGTGCTTCTTATTAAAGTGAAGTGATTGACCTACAATGATCGCACAAAGAGGAATTTGACCTCTGCGTTTAACCTATCAGTGCAGTAAAACACACACACTCATGAAGACACACACTAAGAGGCAGATAACAAACATCTCTGGAGCAGAAGAGCAGACGCTATCCACACTGCCTGTTGTAAAGTTTGGGGGGTGGGGTGGGTTGGGGTAAGCCGTATTGCTCAAGGGCGCTTCAGTCATGTCTTGTGATCAAAATGGCAATCTTCCTATCACAAGGCTGGTTCCTAAACCCCGAGCTACGGCATTAACATTCACATTGCAAAATCTACACAGTGTGAACACGTGACAAATGTACTCACCTACGATGGCGAGGTTGTGCTCGGAGCCGCACGCGATCTGTATCCAGAAAAGAAAAACAATTAGCAGGTGTAGATTCAGGATACCAACACATGTCACTTACATGATAACCTTTATTAAAATCACAGCCTCTGTCAATGCCCTGTACAGGAGTCATGTTTATACTTCAGTGTTCCTCTCGCTAGAGTTTTACTTCATTTTTTTTTAAATAAAACTGTCAATTTATTATTTAAATTTACTGTAAATATTAAAAGTTTATAAAACATTATGAATAATAATTAGGGGTAAAAATTACCGGGCATGTCAGGATACAATATCACAACCAACATAAGAATTAAGTATAGGTTTAATATGAATCAGTCATTTTCTTATCTGCTCCGGCCTTCGAGTTCAGAGCCCACCCAGAATCATTGGGAGCAAGACCGGAATAACCCCAGGTCAAGACAGGGTGCCAATCCAACGCAAAGCACCACGTACACACCAACAGTTTTGGGTGCAATTTAGCACGTTCAATTTGCCTACCATGTGTGTTTTTTCAGGAGGTGGAAGGAAACCTGATCACCTGATAAAAGACCACACATACACAGAGAGAACACACCAAACTCCTCACGAGGTTCGACCGCACAACCCCAGATCTCTGGAGCTGTGTAGCACACACACTATCTGCAGCACCACCGTCCTGCCCTTACTGAACAGGTGTTGGCAAAACATATGATAGTTTATAAAGTGTGTTTTTTATACACTTTATTCAGAATTCATAATATTCAGGAAGGCAGGAAACCTGAAACCTGTCTTAACACCAGTTAGAACAGGCTGTCCATTTGCCAAGCACACAGCTTTACAGAGCACAGCATGAAAAAAATCAGTGTGTGTGTGTAAACAATCCCTGGACATTGAATAAAACACGAAAACAGCTGCCTGAAACAAGATGAACACTGATTCTGCCAACCTTTTACCAAGCAATTTACAAACTGGATTCCAAAAAAGTTGGGACACTAAACAAATTGTGAATAAAAACTGAATGCAATGATGTGGAGATGG
>JAOVVF010000010.1:16483832-16494601 GCA_028565595.1 Duopalatinus emarginatus | reverse complement strand
AAAATATAATAATTTGCTATTACCATTTTACAGCAAAAAAAATCTAATTCAATATGCTTTTAGTTGTCTAGAGCAAGTCTAGTGCAACACTTAATCTATTCAATCCAATGTTGTGTCACAAAATGTTTCTGAATTAACTGCATGCAGTTAATTTCTTATTGTCCTAATTAGCAGTGAGATTAGTTTATACTCTATACAGTGAGCATAAATAGTGACAGAATTTCAGGTTTTTATTTTGTGGATGTTGGGTGAGAAATTGAACATGTAGCTAAACATCGGCAATAAATCATCAATTTTTTAACTCCTTCCTACACTTACAAACTCCTTTCCAATACACAGCAAAACTACTGCCCACACTTGGTTTATTTTACACTATTTATACTCACAATTACACTGTATGCTTAATCACTGTACATAATTCTGTATATTAGTATTATGTATAATTAAGCTGATTTTAGGATAAAGAGGACAGAAAAATATGATCTGTTTATAAACATTCCTCAAGGTAAAATAGTTCTATTTTATCAGACAGCCCGCTGCTAAAACATCTAGTGTTATATATCTAAACGTCTCGCTGCTGAAAAATCAGACTATAACAGTCGAGGACCATCATTAACTACCCAATAATTATTATACAGATAATGAACACAAATACATCCATTCATAAAATAGGATTTATGAACTCGCTATAATACAATTAGGCAGATGTTGCTGGTTTGTTTATGGCTGCAGTGTTTGACTTATAAACGCTGGTATCGTTGTCAGGGTTACGCATGTATGTGGCGAAGTGATATTTGGAGAGCTTCGGTCCAGTGCCGTTATCGTGAAATGGCGGCACTCATGAAACTTCTCTCGGCCAATCACATTGCAGGGTCGGAACTAACTGTGGTATAATATAGTATATATATAGCAATAGTCTATGCTTCATATATTATATATTAATACAATCTATTCAATTTTATTTTACATACCTCAATAGAAACACTACTCTCTTTATGTTGTGTGTGTGTGTGTGTGTATACATATACAGTTTCATACATATACAGATATATTTATTTTACACCCTTATTCTTGAAATATTGACATATTTATTACACTCTGTTCTGTATTTGCACTAATACTGCATTACTCATATTTGTACTTCTGGTAGATGTTAATTATAGTAATGATAAAGTTCAATCTATACAACCTTGTGCAAGGCAAGTGTTTACTTAATACAACACAGAGACATAGCTGTACTCATAATGTTCTTCCTGTTTATATTGATATAATATTACAGGCTAAACATTTCAATACTACATGTTTTAATAACTATATGCTGAGAACAGCAGTAAGTAGATTATGGGTAATTTGGGTTCAGTAACCCGACCATACAGTCTGTATATCTCACCACGGGCAGATCTGTGAGAAGAGTGGTAAGTAACTCTGCTGCTATTTCAGCCAACACCTGGAGCTGCATATCGCGGCCCTTGTCCGTCTTGTCGTCCGTCGAACCATCTCCTGACTCCCGCTGCACCCCCTGCTGATTTTCATTATCAAAATACAGGATGCGAAGAAGACTAGCCACCAATGCTGAACCTGCACCTAAAACACCAAAATATACATTTATGATAAAAACAGGCCAATTGTGTGACATTAATTTTGGTGTGTGTGTGTGTCCTTACTGATGTCTGTTTGCAAGTTGGTGTATAAGGTAGATAGCAGAGCAAGGGCAGGGGCTAGGAGTGCCTTCTGCTCCTGCAGGATGAGAGGAGGGTCATCTGGCTGGCACAGATCCTCACACACCACTTCACACACCATGTTCCATACTGACACACCACACCCTCCGTCCAAAACTGCACATACATGCAAAGAGAGAAAGAGAGGGGCTTATTAGCAAGCCATAATTCGGTCAAAGCCGTCAAAGAGTTGAGTTCTTTTAATGTATACAGCATATACATGATCAGCCATGACATTAAAACCAACTTTGATCTGTCGACGCATGGATTGCACAAGCCATCTAAAGGGGTTCTGTGGTATTTGTTTGTTTATTTTTCAACAAACAACATCAAAACTGATTTACAACATCAACTTAAAGGCCTGACTGTTCACTTGCTGCTTAATATATCCCACCTCTTTGCAGGTGCTACTGTAATGATATAATCACTTTACTTATGGAGTGGTTTTAATGTTATAGCTGATCGGTGTGAGTGTACATGTCATTGGTGACAACATATTTTAAAATCTTTTGACTCAGAGTGATCAGAAATGTGAAAACCACAGGCTTATTTTATTATGACAACAGATTCCTAGCCTGTTTAATTAGGTGATAGTGTCTATCTACAACTCTTAGCTCCAGGTGTTAATGTAAAGTACACATAATGTAATCAGTAATAAGATTTGTAATTAAGCCTTAACAGTGATTGCATAGGTGGCTCCTGAATGGCTCAACAACAAAAAAGTGCACAATTAAGTAAACAGTGCATCCCCCCAAAAGTCTTCATGTTTGTAAAACATGTGGCCTTTGTAACATGCTCTTTACATGCGTTATTTAGTAACCGAGTGGATTAAAAAGTAGAAATTTCTTGTTTACACTCAATATTCTTCTTCCTTCTTTTCTAAAGACATCCTGCATATCACTGCTTGTTTCACTAAAATGTCTGTGCTTCATTTAGCAAACTAGGCTTTTAACACTTACTAACCAAATTAGGATGAACCATGAATGTAATCAAAACAATAAATTATGAGTTACATATGATGACGCTAACAACGGGTCATCTCTACTTATCAGACATGTCCTACCAAGATTCTGCAGTCCTTCATCTATAGTAGTTAAGAGCTGAAGAGCATGTAGATACACTTCAAGGGCCTTTGGACTCTCCTTCCTGAAACACACACACACACACACACACACACACACACACACACACACACACACACACACACACACAGGTAAAACATTCACATTCTACAATTCAGTCTTTTGAGTCACCTTTTAAATAAAAAAAATGTAAGTGAATTGAATAAAAGTAGATTAAAATATTTTGTCTTCAACATGTACAATGCAAAGCTAATACACTTAAAAGTTTATGCTCACCCCTCCCTTTCTCCCTCTCACACACACACACACAATTAATTAGTGTCTAACCTAAGCTGCACAGAAGCCTCCAGCAATGCAGTAGCAACGTCCCGGTGTGTGTCCTTGTCCTCGTCCTGGTCGCTCTCATTAGGTGGCCCAGACAGCCAGCTTTTCATCAGCTCCTCATCCTCATCAAACAGCTTATCAACAAGTTCTCCTACCTTTATCAATAATTCCGCTAATATAAAAGACAGAGGGGGTACACACACACACACAGACACACACAGACAAATATAAATACAACAAGTTAAAAATTAACCAATGTATTTAACCTTAACCAAGAATATAATGGTGGTTAGGTCTGCCAGACGATTACCATTAGTCGAACTGCACATTATGAAGCACAGGTTGTTGCATGTGGCTGTCTGCTGCTGTATCCTCTGTAGCCACAAGGGAGCGACATCTGGTTGAGAGACACAGGTCAGGAGCAGCCTAAAAAAATGTATGCATAAGGAAAAACAAAATATTGGTAAAAAAAAAAAACTGGTGGATGATGGTACAAGTATATACTGTAACATATAATAAATAACCCGACATGTTGTTGATTATTAGATGTGAGAATGCATGCATTCACATGACAAGTTTTTCCACAAATTCATATTGTGTAGACCAATCGATCATTTAAGACCATGTTCAGTCACTGCCATAGAAAGTACCGAATTCTGGCCAAAGTAGTATAAAATGATGACATCTGGTAGGGCAGGAACGAGGGGCAAACATGATCATAAATGTGCAATGCTGCTAGAGAACCTGAAAGGCTACTTGGTAGGTCCCCACAGCGCATTGACTTCATGAGCATTGTAGGCACTGAACATGACACAGGTATGAATATACTTCCTGTAGAACGGTGCACAATTCTGTTGTACTCCGAGGTGTAGGATTTCCATGTTTCACAGCGCGTTGCACGGCATCCCAGATGTGTTCGAGATCACAGCGATCTGGTGACTTGGGTGAGAATGGCAAATCTACCAACTCAGATGAGTGGTCCTCTAACCATAACTTGGCGTCTCTGGACATGTGTGGTGGCACTACTTCAAAAAGGCCAAATAGATCAGAATGGAATTTGTAGACATACCAGGGGTACCATGGAATGGCAGCTAAACAAAGCCTATTCAATTGTGGAGCCACCACCAATCTGTACCAGCTTTTTTTTTTTTTTTACAGCCTGTACCAGTTTTTTGCCACTTCAGTGTAATCATTAATTTACATCATAAGGCCAAGAGTCTTTAGAGTAGGGTTTTACTACAGTGCTCTGCTATTTTAGTCTAAACGAACTGATGTAACATTCCGCAACCTGCTTTATATACACTCCAGCTGACTTTGTAGCAGTCCTAATATAAATGGTACACCATTACAGTTATATCAGCTACAACCCACTTGGTATGATTATGTTTCTCACCTGCATGTCTCTAACAGTGTAGGAGGATCACTGTCACCCAAGAGTAAGAGTAACACAGCACTGGGGGATACAGAAGAAAAGAAATTAACTATGAATTAATAATCACATTCAATAATCTAGTATAAATGTTTCAGTGTCAAGTGAGTCATTGCTGGTCCAGAAAAAAAAAAACATAAGGATGTTTACATACCCTAGTTCATCGTTCCGGCTAATGCACACACACGTTTCAGGAAAACAGGCCATGTTTCCCAGAATTCCTACGCAGATTTCCTGTAAGAGAGGGTGCGGTTTAACCTGATCATTTCTGGGTAGGTAAAACAAGCACAACTTGACTTCAGTCGGTAAAGAGTAGGATGCTTCCATTGATATTAAAATTTCATATTACAATTATCATGACCAAAATTATCACGATTGTCAATATTATCGTGATAATGTTTTAAATGTGTTGGAAACTAAAACAAATACATAAATACTACTACTACTAACAATAATAATAATTACAATAAGTAGGCATTTCCCTACCTAGAGAATTAAATCTTGACCAAATCTGAGGTGAGTCTTAAAGGCTAAGCATCAGCTAATATAAAAGTGTCAAGGTCCCATCTCAATGCACATTGTCTTCCCTATGTAGTGCACTTAGTGGATCATGAAATTGCAAATCATTCACCCAAAGAGTGCATGAAATGATCAACTAAGTCATCTCTAATCAACATTAACAATAGATTACAAATTCCCTATTTACAACTAAGCTGCTGGTTAATGATGATTGTGTTTGTTTGAAAAGTAGTGCACAATGTAGGGGACATGGAATGATTTGAGACAGTGTTATTCTCTTCTCAGAAGAGGAGCTGTGCTTGTGTGACTATGAACTAGGGTCCACACAAATGTGTTAAAATCTTTCGTTTATATTATTAACGAACCATAATCATAAGTTACACCACACAAACCTTCTATTCTTCTATCCTGAAGTTCACTTACATTCTCTATAAACTAGCGGTTGGTGGTCACAAAGATTCCCTCTACACACACACACACACACACACACACACACACACACACACACACAGCTACATCTGAGAGAATGATTCTGTCTGTGTTTGACTCTGTCCAGCGAGTTTTTCATACCACGGTAACGCAGTTTTACCGATGGTTAAAAGTTCAAACGTTATTACTAACCGTCATTCATTTTTATCATGGTTTACCGTAAGACCGTTTAATCTCTACTTCCAACACTAAAAATGTCTATTCATTTATATGTTGTGAATACCCATAAATACCCTTCTTTCAGATACTTGACCCTATTTTGACTCTGACCTTTTAAACAGCTAAGTGTTCAAGTATTCATTCTGCTCCTTTTCCCATATCTATTTTAATATTATTAAATAATACACTGAAGTGCCAGAAAACTGGTACATATGAGCCTGTGCAAAATACATAGGCTGGTGGTGGCTCTATAATGGTATGGGGTATGTTTAGCTGGCATTCCATGGGACCCCTGGAACGTCTACAAACGTCTCTGACAGGTGAACACTATGTGTGCCTCTATTCTGATGAGTTACACCTCATTCAAAAGGACAGTGCACCACCACACACGTCTAGAGATGCCAAATTATGATTGGAGGAACATTATCAAACACATCTGAGATGCCATGCAATGCTGGTGGTACACCAGGCATGGACTCCACAAGCATGGGGAAATATTCTGTAGGCAATGAACACCATACTTCCTGCAGAATGATAACATGGAGATCTTGTGACTGTATTTTGCATAAGCTTGTCTGTATCAGTTTTTCTGCCACTTCAGGGTATACTATTATATGTTATAGAATAGTGTCCATAATTATTATGTGGTCATTATTTGTAGATTACGTGGTGACAGCAATGTATGTAATGTGAAGTGAATGCGAACTATTTGCTTGCACACAGAGGAACCTCCACATTTAACCTATTTGTGCGGTAAAACACACAATAGTGGAAAAATAGGGGGCAGTGAACACACATGCCTGGAGTGGGGGGGGCAGTCCCAGTTGGCGGGTTATATGCCTTGCTTAAGGGCACCTCAGTCGTGTATCGTCCATTGCGGGGCACAACCCCCTAGCACCGGGTGCACCATGATATTACCATGGCTGCGGTGTTTAACACATTTTAAAAAAAAAATTTTATATTTATAATAGTGTTTTTTTTATTCATGTTCAGGAAACCTGTGATGACAGACTCTTTTATTGTCATGTGAGTTTACACAGCATAAAATTATAAAGGGTGAGAGCAGTTTTTATGCTTCAGAACAAATCAGTCAGTTAAAAAAAATAGATTAATGCTTGAGATATACAGTGGGGCCAAAAAGTCAGCCACCGATTGTGCAAGTTCTCCTACTTAAAAAGATGAGAGAGGTCTGTAATTTTCATCATAGGCACACTTTAACTTAACAAAGATTCCTGCCTCTCACAGACCTGTAACAACTTCTTTAAGAAGCTCTTCTGTCCTCCACTCGTTACCTGTATTAATGGCACCTTAATGACACCTGTCATTATCTGTATAAAAGACACCTGTCCACAGCCTCAAACAGTCAGACTCCAAACTCAACCATAGCCAAGACCAAAGAGCTGTTGAAGGACATCAGGAAGAAAATTATAGACCTGCACCAGGCTGGGAAGAGTGAATCTACAATAGGCAAGCAGGTTAGTGTAAATAAATCAACCGTATGGAAGACATACAAGACCACTGATAATTTCCCTTGATCTGGGGCCCCACGCAAGATCTTATCCTGTGGGGTCAAAATGATCATGAGAACGGTGAGCAAAAATCCCAGAACTACATGGAGGGACCTGATGAATGACCTGCAGAGAGCTGGGACCAAAGTAACAAAGGCTACCATAAGTAACACTACGCAGAGAGGGACTCGAATCCTGCAGTGCCAGACGTGTCCTCCTACTTAAGCCAGTACATGTCCAGGCCAGTCTGAAGTTTGCGACTTGGTTGTGGACCTTTCTTCAAAAATTTCCACCCTTTTCATGCTGCTGCGTTCCTGTACTGCTCCTACTGTTTTGTGTGTACTCCACCTTGCATACGTGTAGCATCAATTTCTGAGGACGTGCCAACTGACACACCAAACGGATACAGGATACGCAAGGCAGCCATTATTCGTATATGGACGTGCAGTTAACAGCATGTATATCTCTAGCCTAAGAATGAAGAAGGTAGATATAATAAAAAATGCTATATTACTACATACAGTCTGAATATTACAGAAAGATTACGATTTTAGATGCCTCACTATCTCTACACCAAGTGGTTAAATTCATTTTTATTTATGTTACAATGTGTACAGACTGTCATGGTCTACTTACAGTAAGGCGTGGATTACGGGACTTGGCAATTACTCCCAGCAGGATATCAGGCGTTTTGAACTCCTGAAGAAACCCAGCCACATCCTGAAGACCACAAAGACAATGAACATGGCTGCCAATAACAAAAAAGAAGCCTGATGATATCAGCAGATTGCTTGTAATAAGATGCTGCTTGTGCTATTACAGTAAAGTAACTGGGAACAGTGTGTTAATTGTCATTCCACCATGCAGCTTGTACACTCAAATGAAAAGGAAAAACTAGTACACCAATCTAATACTTGATAGGTCCTCCACAGGGCATGGACAAGCTTGTGGAAATATTCTGTCAACAATGAACACCATACTTCCTGCAGGACAGTCCACAATTCTGTGTCCCACAGCATATTGCACGGCACATCCAGTCGTGTTCGATAAAGCTGAGATCAGGTGAATTAGGTGGGAAATGGCAAAACCCCAAACTAGGGCTGTGCGATATGACGATATATATCGTGTGACGGTAGAAAAATCATTCAACAATACACTCTATCGTCTGTATCATAAAATACAGTCGTTTTGTTGTTTGGATGACATGTTAAGGCGGCGCACGCACAAACATGTAGGAGAGCACACACGGCGCACAGACAAACATGCGTTTGCGTTAAACCGGAAGTTTGCGCTCACAAGGCCGTTCATTAAAACATAAAACATGCTTTTTACTGCTGCAGACCCAGACACCGAAAGTCTTTTTTCCCGCGGCACACCATATGGCAGAAAATATTTTTATTATTTGACTTTGTATAATTCAACGTATAGAAGTTCACTGAATTTACAGACAACATGCTATATCATGATATGCATCGTTATCGGGATATGAAATTTTGGACATATCGCACAGCCCTACCCCAAACTCAGATGTATAATTTGGCTTCTTTACATCTGTGGTGGTTCAATGTCCTGGAAAAGGCCAAATCCATCAGACATGAACGGGTATGTATCATTCACCTGTTAAAAAAGTTTGTAGATGTACCAGGGGTCTCATAGAATGGCAGCTAAACAAACCGCATCCGATTATAGAGCCATAACCAGGTTATGTATTTTGCATAGGCTCGCCTGTACCGGTTTGTCTGCTGTTCACTTCAGAGTACACAACGGTGTGACACATGGAGCAAATGCAGATAGCACTTGTGAAAATACACGTCAGTACACGTGTCAACTTAACTACATAAGTCAAGCAAACTGTACTAGATTATACAGATTATGAAATCAGTGTAAACAATTCTCTGTAAACTGCGGACTGTTGTGCAGTTCATGTGAAAAACTGGCACTTATGTGTGTAACACATTTAGGTTTACAGCATTTAGCAGATGCTCTTATCCAGAGCGACTTACAAAATTGTTTAAAAAGTCAATTACTCGGAACATCTGAAGCTAGTGCAGATAGACCAGGATTTGGGTACTTGAAGCCAAAATACTACTACAAATAAGCATGCATCTATTGGTTTAATGGTATACGTTGCACATAACATCTTATCTTTGTCCATCTCCTACCTCCTACTGACTGTGTTTACAGTGCTCATAATCATCCACAGTTCAAATATTGAATATATATACCCTACGTCAACTGTGATAAGGTGTACCTTATCCATGGCCATATCCCAGACTTTACACAGCTCCTCCTCAAGCTCATCAGACAGTTCAGTCAGACCTTCTCCCTGTTCTGCATCCTGTTCTGTCACAATCTACAGGGGACAAAAGACATTCAACAATAAACCAGTTCTGCTTTTAGATCTCCACTCGTTTCTAATAGGAGCTCAGTGATACCTGTATAAGGCGAGTTAAGGTGCTGAAGAGCCAATGCTTGCTATACACTGTCTCTCCGATGGCATCGTCCTCTTCACCAGTCTCACCATCTCTGTCAGGAGGCGGCGATGGGTTACGATCCATCTCTGGTGAGTCTTAGGGGAGAAGGTTGTTATGTTGTTATTTGGCTCTTTAGTAATGTAATAAATACGAATACTGAGCATTTTATAGTCCTGGCTACTCCAAGTACCCAAATTTCCTTCTGTTTAGTGACATGAAAGTGAAGTGATTGGCCTAATACAGGAATCCGGCCTCTGCATTTTACCCATTTGTGCAGTGAAGCACACACCTTAATGAATGCACACATCAATGGCAGTGAAAACACTTGCCTGGACCAGTGGGCAACCTGTACCAATGTCACTCAGGATCAAACCAAAAAGAACCAGTAAGAGTAAAAGCACTTAATTTTATAGCTATTATTTACAGCAAATGTTCTACATGTTCACTATTATGTACATTTTCTTACTCTATGCATTACATTTTTGCTTATAATATTTGGATCAATATATTTGTTCAACATATTCCCAAGGTTTCCTGACATTTCAGACCCTTTATCACCATCACTGAAATCATTAGTCGTAATAAAAACAACCACAGAAGATGTAAGCCAATACGAATGCGGTATTAATCTGATGACAATTTTTATGCAGGTATCCCATTCTGGACCTGGAGGTGAACACACTTGCCCAGAGTGGTGGGCAGCCCCTATCCACAGGGGTTCTGGGATCTCAGGTTGAGGTGTTAATCAGGTGATTGGGTGTATTACAGCAGGTGTCTGGGGGTTTACAACATGGTGAGAATTAAATACTGACACCAAGACTTAACCAGGATTTACTCCATGACTTAACACTACTCCAAGACTACACCATGACTAACTCCATGACTACACCATGACTTAACGCTACTCCATGACCACACCATGATTTACACCATGACTTAACGCTTCTTCATGACTTACTCCATGACTACACCACAGTTTACTCCATGACTTACTCCATGACCACACCATGATTTACACCATGACTTAACGCTTCTTCATGACTTACTCCATGACTACACCACAGTTT
>JAOVVF010000010.1:16472956-16483002 GCA_028565595.1 Duopalatinus emarginatus | reverse complement strand
ACACTACTCCAAGACTACACCATGACTTAACACTACTCCAAGACTACACCATGACTTACTCCATGACTTAACACTACACCATGACTTACTCCATGACTTAACACTACTTCATGACCACACCATGATTTACACCATGACTTAACTAACGTTACTCCATGACTTCCTCATTCTTCTGAGCACACATAAACAATAATATAAAAACTGAGTGTTTTAGTACTGAGGAGATGTTTATCTAGAACAAACAGAAACATTAGCCAAGTTAGCATTTATACACTCATTACACGAGAAAAAATATTACTTGTGTATATTTGTTAAAAAGCAGCTCACCCATGAATATCGGTATATTGAAGACAACAGGCTTTCCGAAAAATATATAAATAAAAAAGGTTTATTTCAGAGTTTAAATTTCATCCACATCCACTTCCCCGCCACACTTTTCTTCTTCATGTCTGCTGTCCGATCCTACTGCTCAGAACAGCGCCATCTAGTGCACGGAGGGTTCTGAATTCTGAATTCCTGAACATCTGACATCCATGGAGTCTGAATGAAAACTGGTACTGGCTAGCCTAGGAAAATTCATGTCCTGTAATGGCTCCATAATGAAGTTTGTTTAGCTAACATTCCATGTGGCCCAGGTACATCTACACTTGGGGTAGCTGTAAGCTTGTGGTTAAAGAACCAGCCTTGGACCAAAAGGTTCAGGGTTCGAGCCCGGCAACCGGCATGGCACCTCACCCCCAAATGCTCCCTGGATGCTGTGGATAAAGGGGCTGCCCACTACTCTAGGCATGTGTGTTCACTGCTCCCTACCTGGCAAACACACAACACTGTCACAACAAACAGTAGTGATATTTACATTGCCTGAACAAGGTTGTCACAATGTCATTATGGTATTTTGGTAGTATAACAAACTGTTGGCAACTTTACAAAATTCCACAGAGTTCCATGCACAACATTATTATCATTTTTCCCAGGCAGAAACATGCTGTATTAAATGTCCAAGCACACATACAGCGGTTTTGTTATTCCTGCTAGGAACTAGGATCCAACTAGAATCTATCATTCCTATTCACCTCTGATCAAGCACTCCAGGTAAATATCAAACCTTTAATGAAATTACCTTTCAACATTGTGATGTCGTAGAGAGCACCAAGCCAGACAAGGTTGTGGGCCCTAAAATAATACACGTAGTTTGTCACAATGAAACCATGTTTGCTGGGTAGTGTGTGTTTACTAGTGTGTATGTGTGTGTTTCACTGCACGGATGGGTTAAATGTGGAGGTCAATTCCACTTTACAGTGGTTAGAAGAGTAACTCACTTTCATTTTCACTTTCACCTACAAACATCTATGACAAGTGAACGATATATGTGTGCGCCCTTTCTGATGAGTTACATCCATTCATGTCCTGTATCATGTCCGGACAATGCACCACCACACACACCTAGAGATGGCACACATCCAGAGAGTTTGGGGTTTCACAATTCTCACCTAAGTCACCAGATCTCAACATTATTGAGCATTTCTGGGATACCATGCAATACTCCGTGGAATACAGAAATCCTACACCTCGGAATACAACAGAATTGTTGTTTTGCAGCAACTATGGTGTTTTTGTGTGTACTGCACCTTGCATATATGTAGTGTTAATTTCTGAGGATGTGCACAAGCAGTACACCAAACAGACGCACGATACACACATCAGCCATCATGCGTGCACAGACATGTAGTTAACAGCACATTATATCTTTAGCCAGAGTATAATATATCATTGAATCTTGTGCCCAGCATATCATTTCACTTACAAGTATACAAGTTTAATAGACATGTGGGTAGTGCATCAGCCACATCTAACAGGAAGTGAAATGTTGCTCAAGATGCTGCTGATTTTTGATATCTTTCAAGGTGTTGAAATGAAATGTATGTCTTGCCACACAAACAGTAAAGTGTCATAAGCTCACCACACATTGCTTGGTACAGCTCAAACCTCACAGGTTATCGCTTATGATTGTTATGCTGATATCCACATGCCCAGAGTGAAACTCTGGTATAGCACCACCATCGAGACACAGAATAAGTGGCGTTGTCTCCGATCTCAGTTTTCTGCTCCCTGACAGTTCAGTTTTTTTTTTTCTGTTGTTGTTTTTTTTTACTTGCAAAGGACATTGTGTTTGTTTGAGAGGTGTGTGATGTATTTGTACATAATGCTCTGTACATTCACTGATAATTTAGTTTGTTTGCAACAGTTTGACACCTCAGTAAGAACTAACCTGTTCTCATGAACATCCTACAACCTGGTTATTTTATATGTTACATAAAATAAAATGCTATTTTAAAGATTAACCTCAGTCATAACTGGAGTCAAAGATTTTAACCAAGTCCAGACTGTGAAATAAAGTTGAACATACAGTACATGCATTGTCAGCCTATTTGTTGATCTCTATTATCCTACTCAGACCCATAGTCTAATATTGTCTAACATGTGATATCTGATGTGTATCATGTAGAGAAAAAAAAGTGGTGTCTTCATATGAGGACGGTAAAGTTTCTGGAGGCCTTGTTGTTCTTCTTTTCATCTATAAACTGCTTGTCGGGCAGTGAGGATGGTTGTAATTTAAGGTAATGATATTTATTAAAACCGGTAGCCAGTTCAAAAAGCAAGCGAACAGGAACACAGAAATGAATCCTTGGTAAATTAGGCAAGAATACACTGAGTGTTATTTCACAACTACCTGAACCGGAGTCTGTTTGTGTAGTATTTGTGGATGATGAAAAGCATGTTAGTGCAATTTGTACTAAGTGACTGGGGCATGACCGATGTAAGGTGGGTGTTTTAGTCTGGGGTGTTTCTACACTGACTGTTTACATGAAGTTAAACACAGTTATAACAACAATAAATATGGACAAGTTTATAATAATAATAAAAAATAATAAAGTGGCATCAGTTAGAGGATAAAGTTACATTCAATTTGACCGTAATGTTTTGGTTGACTATACAGCAGATTTTTAGTTACATTTTATAGTATTATACCAATACAGTTAACACAGTAGTTAACAATACATTTGCCATTCCGCTCTGCTCTATTAAAATACTTGTACCCGCAGAAATGCTGCTTACGTGAAAGTCTGGTTTGTTTTCTTTGCACAGCGTTGTATGTAAACTCTGAGACATGGAGTGAAATGAAAATCCTAGCAGGTTAGCAGTTTCTAAAATTACATGAATTGACCAGACACAAACAAATATACACAATTATAAAATACAGAGTGTCTCAAAAGTAAAGAAAAAAAAAAAAAAAAAACCTAAGCAAAACCAACATACATATATATATATAATATGGTTAGGCAGATGATGATTCAGTTTTAGACACAAGATGAAGAATGACTTGAATTACATATTTTGAGAAAATAGGCATGTAACACATCAAACTAGTAGAGAATAACTTTATATGTTCTTATGTTAAAACAGTGAATTGTGCGTGAGGGTTAAGGCTATCCTTTTCTTCCATTCCTGATGAACATTTGCCACAATGCTAGCACAAGAATCCACAAATTTGTCTTTAAGATGCACAACACTCTGTATCGTCACAGAGTAAACAAATGAACCCCAAAATTGAACCCCAAAAGGGGTTCAATACTGAGAATGTGGTGACCACTCAATTGGACATCACACATCAAGACTTTGTCTCTGACAATGCATTGGTATTAAGGTGGAGCACCATCATGTTGCAAGAATTCAGGAAATGTTCTATCAGTACGTGCTGTTGCTACGTCTGTAGCAGTAGTTGGTTGTCCAACATTAGTTTATTGGTTACAAAACCTGTTTCTTCTTGTATCTGGCAGGAATTTTGGCAGCTGTTCTGCTTGGAATGATGCCATCGTGTACATCGGTTATACAAAAGAAAAATCAACATGAGAAACATGAAAACAAATAAAGTTATGTTGACATAAACACATCACAGTTTTTCTCTTGAAATTCTCTACCAGCTTGATGGGTCACACACCTACACGTTTGTCATCCAAAGCTAAAAACCAAGCTTGCTAGAAAAAGCTAGAAACCGCAATGTTGGCCTAACTGGTTTCCCCTTTCTCCCTATAGTTGTGTCTAAAATTGGATCACTGTCTGCCGAACTGTTTTCGTTTTTTTATATGGGTATTTCTCTACTTTCAAGACACCCTGTATAATATTAGCAGAAGTGGTTGTTAACCAGTTAACTATGCAAACCTATGCAGGAACATGTAGCCATGTCAATAGACAGTAGGTTGCTGTCTCATACTATTCATATTATGTTTTTCTTAGTAATTTGTCCTTGTGGGCATCCTCCCTTTGAAAATAGAAATTTAGAGAGCAATTAGGGCTGGCACCATGTGTGGATGCTTTTCCTATGTAAATATGTAAAGAAACTTGTGGCCAAGGTCATACAGGTAAGGGTGAAGCCGATACCTGTTCTCAGATAAATCCACCATGTAATGTTTGTCCTTGGAGTGGCATATGAACAGCAGGGAAGCATGGGGGTAAACAAACCCTTAGATCTTATTAAAGCATTTTGACTCACTTTGTGAAACCAACATGAACAAAATGCAGTACCTCTGTTGATCCTAGCGTCATCTGCTTCTGGTCGATATGACTTTCCCTTGTCCGTACTTATCAATGACACCTCGATGCTTTCTTCTTTGTTGAAGCTCATCTTCTAACGTTTATGTACAGCGCATATATTTGTAAATAAAACTGATAAATAATAGCAGTATTAATATGTACCTGCATAATAAATACTTGTAAATGTTGTGTTACAACAATTATTAGCTGTTTTTTTTTTTGTTACATTTGGGCTTTAACAATGGTGTTTAAGACAGGACCTTAAAGGTCGTAATAATATGGTTTAGCATTGTTGTTGATGTACTTACTTACTACTTACTAACTAAACCATGTCATGTAAAAGTCTCTAGTCTAAATAAGCTGTTTTAGAGGAAGTAAGAATGAAGGAACATGTTTCTGGGCAATCTTCTGTACCTAGGCATCTGACCTCTGGTGAAAAAAGTATACTTAAGTTATGTTATTTTGAAACCTCTGATTTGTATTAATCACTAATAAAATGTAATTAAAGTTATATTAAATTACACTTAATTTATACTGAGTATACTAGTTATATGTTATTTCTTGTAACACTATTTAAGTATATTTGTTGCCCAGTTGAACACTTTAAATAGTATAAACACATTAAAAGAGCTTAAACTTAAAGTGCTTTAAAGAGCTTGATCACCAGAACAATGATTTTAAGCAAATTTTAATGTGTATAATTAAATTTTATCACATGAGAGGTGAAAATAACATCTGACTATTATACTCAGTATATTTTAAGTGTAACTTAATATAACTTTTATTAGTGATTTAGTCCAAAGTAGTGGTTAAAAAATAATTCATTTATATATTTTTTTATATAAATAAATTATTTTTTTAAATAATAATAAAGGGACAGTACATTGTCATAATTTTATACCACTGTATTCTTCAGTTATATTGGAATTGGAAACAAAGGTATATAAATCAGTACATTTTAAGCCAAGCTCTTTATTATTCTACTCATTTAAAGGTACAATGGTGTATAACAGTATGTATACAAGTTTAGTTAGATGCTATGTCAATACATTTTTGGCAGGTTAATGCTTAACACCCATGGCTATTCTGGCACTACATTAAGGGAATGTTGAGTAATATGTAGCAGTGCATGTGACGCCTTTTTTTTGTAAGGTGGAGTCATGAAAAGATGTGTAATGGCACTGAGACAAGGACAGTAGCAGGATGTGTACTAGTTATTAAGTGCGTTAATGAGGCTCTTGTTTCCTGGTCTGACAGATGGCATCCAGAGCAAGTGATACACCTACATGATTATCAGCATGTTGATGCCGTCTCCAGTCTATCATATACATAGATACATAGTCCGCTAGAACCTAATCCAGGAGAGTTGCCAGTAGCTAGAAATTAATTTGTAAAATCATACTTTAGGTGATGATGGTGGATAAGAAGAAGGATTATAGTAACTCATATCCCTATTTGTACAAAATAAGTTAAATAAAACACATAAAAAAAACTTTTTAACATATTTCTCTTTCTCTCTCTCTCTCTCTCTCTCTCTCTTTTTCTCTCTATTTTTTTCTCTCTATTCTCTTTCTCTCTGTATTGCTATTGTTCGAGAGAAAGTAGACAGACTTGTAGACAGATATGTGTATGTACAATTCTTATTACACACATCCCTCACACATTTCCTTTATATGATCAGATTAGTTAAAATAATTAATTATTAAACGGAATTAGTTAATGCTTGGTAGCACCTTTTATTAAATCGTAATAAATTACTGATTCATATTTATTTTCCTTTAAGACACTGTGGGCATTTATTTTCCTGGTTTGTTTTTATGGTCATTGTTGACTTAGTTTAAAAATATTGCTTCACAATATTGTGTTTTTTACTCTCTGCTATGAATGGTTAAAACAGTTTTGCTTTTATACCTGCTCACAAAATCTTAAGTACTTTTGTGTCTGTTAATGGATTTATGTTTTTACTCAACCCCACAGTGTCAACAAGCTCTACATATGTAAAACAATAAAAAAATACCTTGCCACTATAGCTTGCACTTTTACATAACTCTCTTTTACTTCACATATAGTAACTTAGCTAAAACATGTTCAATGTCTAAAGTTTGCACCTTTAACACTTTTCTGATGTTGCTGCCAAGTAAAGGAAATGTAAAGTCTGTATTGTATTGTGCAAACTACTCATCAAATTCTTGCTTCAAATTCTTGCTTGTGTTATTATGTAATCATATCCTGCATATGACATTCCTGATAATAAATGACAGTTATTGTGGGTTGTTTTTTTTTTTATGAAAAAAAACCCCAAATCTGTCTTAGTGGTTACATTTAAATGTCTTGTAATTGTATTTTACATTTGAATTTGAATTTGGCATTTATGAAGCAGTCCATAGTGGCAATTTTCAGAACAATATACAAAATATAATTACCGGAGTGTTAGTATTGTTAGTCTGCACATGGTTTTATATATATTACAATAATAATAATAATAATAATAATAATAATAATAATAATAATAATAACGGAAAAGCAAAAGCTTCAGACAGTCCTGAACACAATAGTAAATTTAATGAAAATATTCTTTATATCGTGGTTAAACTAAATTGTGACAACTGATATCTGAGCTCATTTTTTACATGGAGTGAAATGACTCAACTATCCAAATACTTTGATTAAAAAAAAAATATCCCAGAATCTCAGGAGGTCTAACCTCTGTATCATTAGCCTGAAGTTTAAATCTGCAATCTCTAAGCAAGTGTCTAATCATCTTTTTGTATTTCAACATTTGTGCAGCACGTTCAAGCTCAAGATCTTGACACACACATGAACGTACACAAAGGGTCATTAAGATACCAGACTTACCTTTTATTTGTCAAATCTCAATAAAAGTGGTGTAAACTGAGGGTTCCTCCCAGGGAGGGAGGGTGGCATTTAGGACAGAGTAGAAGCAATATAAGGGGTCTGAGAGCAGGCAGAGATATCAGTGCATGTGCTTGACCTGAGGAGAGTGGACAGACCCACCCTCAAACCCACCATGGCATGGAGTGTATCTACAGTCTGTGTTCTGGCCCTGGCTTTAATCTGTGGCCTCCAGGTAAACGCCGTAAGAGGTAAGCGATCAGAGAAACAGTTGTGCTTTATTTGTTAATTCGTTGTCTGAACTAAATATTCAATTATAGAATTTTTTTTTACCACAGTAGAAATACCATTTATGGTATTTATAAGTTCCAAATTACGTAAATTAAACGCCAGAAAGTCGTTTTTTTTACATTGTAAGCAGTGTTTCAGAAAGGTGTAACAGTGTAAGGATATTTACATTATAATATTTATTGTAATATATAGGTGTATTGTTTTAGAGACAGCATCTTTGATAATTTACACACAAGGATTTAAGTCTTCTCAACAGACCTTGTACAAGAAATTTCTAATGTAGAAGAAGGAGCAGGTTCACAGGATTGTGTATGAATTGTTTGTTTGTAATCTGTGATTTCTCTTGAGGTTTGTTGGGAGGAAATAGACAGTTGATAGGATTGTTTTTATGCTATTGTGCATTAGTGTTGCCACCTTTATCTGACAAAAAACCTAGACACTGTCATACCGACAGTTGCCTACAAGCATACATGTCCGTAAGGCCGATATAACAGAAACGGAGATGGAATTAGTAGCTTACCTTACAATATATATATATATATATTTAAGTGTGCTATTAGTATACTTCTTATAAACTAAAAAATAAGCATGTTTTCAGTTTACTTTTCATGTACTTGCCAGTGATATACTAAACACAATGACAAGTATACAGAAAAGATTTTAATATATTTAGACTTATCAACAAGTCTTGCCTTATACATAAAGTTGAAGTCTATGTGGTTTATACTGTAGTTTGGAATTGAATCTCTTAGAGTAAATAGTACATGGTTTGAACTGAACCTGATCTTTTCTTGTACACATTTTTATTAAGCACCACAGAAACAGATTAACATTTGGCAGTTTTTACTGACAATATTCTTCCATGGTGTGATAGTGTATTTAAAAGTATATGTTCATAAAAGAAATAAAAGTGGTATGTAACTTGTAAATAAACAGTATATCTGTAAGTTCAATTTAACAGACATGGTAAAGAAATTGAACTAACCTACTGAAAAAACTGGGATATTAAATGTCCCGGGATATTTTCTTTTCAGGGACTGAATATTAAAAAGAAGGACAGGTGGCAACCCTACTGTGCATCCTGTTAGTAGTTAAAATGTCATGTCTCATTGGCACCTGTACAGTGACACTGTACATATGATTGACTGAGGAAAAGTTAAATCTCTAAAGTTCTTCAAATAATCTAATTGCAATGCCTATCTTAATAATTCTTGTGCCGCTTCTCCCCCCAGTGCGCCGGAGCAACCATGTCAGCAACATTTGTAGCATTTGGGGAAATTACCACTTTAAGACGTTTGATGGGGATTACTTCCAGTTCCAAGGCACGTGTGAATATAACCTAGTTTCTGACTGCCACGGGCCTGTGCAGAGTTTTTCTGTACATATAAAAAGAACAGAAAACACCTTGATCCCGCTTATTACAAGATTGCTGGTTGTTGTTGGAGACCTGACAATTGGGTTCACCAAGGGACTAGCCATAGTCAACAACGAAATGTAAGATACCTCATTCTTAAACGGAAATTAAACAATATCATTTATAATGTTAGCGAACCATTTTGTTGTTTCATTGCGGTTTGGAAATTTTCTTTACTAATACCTGATGAGTTGACTAACCATTGCTTTTTGTCCGGTATCTCTTTCTTTTCTCTGTATCTCATATTAGAGTAAAACTGCCACACTATGAATCAGGGGTGATGCTTGAAGAGAACCCTGTCTATATTAAACTTACTGCCAAACTGGGACTCACTGTCACATGGGATAAACATGACGCTGTCATGGTAATATGACCTTTAAAGTTTTACAGGTGCATTTGTACAGATATGGACAAATAATTTTCAGTGAAATGAGACAATAACCAATAAGCATCATTGGCTACTAGTAAAGCAAATAGGCAGGATGATTGGCAGAAACCTATTAGTGCAAGTCATTAGAAATGTTTGCACAACACAGAATGATTGCTGAGTGATTTAGCATTTTGCATTGACCCAAGTTTAGTTACAATTACAGGTCATAACCTTTTAAGGTTAACTGCCTTTCTGATCATCACATTTCACAGAGTTAAATTCACTTTAATGCTAAATTTACATTTACTAATGTTGCACTTTAATAAAACTATATTAATAAAATTGAAATAAAATGTAATAAATGTTTTTTGTATTTAATAAAACAGAAGTTAGTGTAAATGTTTTATTTATGTGAATGTAACAGGTGTAGATTTAAAAGTAATGGAGACCTGTGTGTGTGTGTGTGTGTGTGTGTGTGTGTGTGTGTGTGTGTGAGAGAGAGAGAGAGAGAGAGAGAGAGAGAGA
>JAOVVF010000010.1:16421004-16432508 GCA_028565595.1 Duopalatinus emarginatus | reverse complement strand
TACTACTACTACTACTACTACTAATAATAATAATAATAATAATAATAATAATAATAATAATAATAATAATAATAAAAGCCTAGCACTACTACTACTACTTATAATAATAATAATAATAATAATAATAATAATAATAATAATAATAATAATAATAATAATAAGCTTTATGTATATATAGCACCTTTAGATTTTAAACTGTGAGACAAAACAAAACAAAACAAAAGAAAAGAGATAACTAATACAGATAAAATGGAAATAAACTACAGAGTGAAATACACAATCTAGTGTAAAAATAATACACATATAAAGTAGAATAACACTGCATAGCATTGAAACTTTAAAACAAAAAAAGACAAAAAAAATATTTAAACAAGTAAGTGTTAATCTTTCCTAATCTTCTCTCTTAATCTTGATCGATGTGGTTTGAACTGATACCCGTGACGGTGGTTTGAGCATTTACTTGCAATTACTCCGTTTTACCACACGATGTCACTAATTCCCGCTCTCTCTCTCTCTCTCTCTCTCTCTCTCTCTCTCTCTCTCTCAAACTTTGCTTAAATGTATGCTCGTTTTCGCGCCAAGTATTTCTGGATTTGACAAATTATGCATTCAAATAATACAAAAAATGGCTACATGTATGACATATGTACATTTGCAGGGATCCATTTATTATTTCTAATAACTTTTGTAGTCCATAACGTGACTATTAAAATTAAAACTATTAAAATAAGCTGTTGTATCAGAATGGTTGAAATTTATATTAGCAAAAATATAAACGGACTGTTACGAGAGTTTTTGTATAAGGAATGTTTATATAACAGCACAAATCTTCTGGTCTGATCTGCATCCACAGGGCACCGTACAGTTTTCTGCTAATCGTTGCTGTCAAGTCTGTAAGTCCTGTACAATAATGCATCTGATTTATATTAATGTATCTTTAGAAATCAGACAATAGCTGATGATTCTGCAGCTATGGCGGTTCATCGTCTGTGTGTGTTGGATTGTGCTTTCAGGTGTAGAGAAGGACAAGGGATGTAAAGTACAGACCACTGTTGATTATATCACTCACGGCATCTGTCGCTCAGTGGTCAAAGTGGAACTGACGCACTGTGGGGGACACTGTAACAGCTACAGCAAGTGAGTATACACACACACACACACACACACGCACACAAACACAAAATACAGTACACATATAAACTTGTAACGTGTCGATATAATAGGAATAATATAGGACAATAATAGATGTTGAGGTGACATACAGTTACTCCCCAAAATTTTTACCCAACCATTTTTTATATAAATGTGCATGCAAAGTGTGAAATTCCACATTTGCAAATTATTATATATATTTTTAAGCGATTGACCTACTGTGCTTGACCTTCGCATTTAACCCATCTGTCTGTTGGTGTGGTACATTGGTAATGTCATTGGCTACCATGTGAGAGACCTGGGTTTGATTCCCGGTCTGGGCAGCCAGTCTGTACTACACTAATAAGGGTCCTCGGGCAAGACTCCTAACACTATGTTGGGTAAATGTAAATGTGCGGTAAAACACACACACTAGTGAATGCACACGCTAGGCAGCAATGAGGGACACACTTGCCTGAAGCAGGGGGCAACTCATATCCACAGCATCCCGGATGCAGTTGCAGTGTGTTGCTCAAGGGCACTTCAGTTGTGTCTTGTCTGTACAGGGGATCGAACCAACAACCTTTCGATTATAAGGACTATAAGGTTTATAAGGTTTCCTAACCTTAAACCACATCTTTCAAATTACATATTAGAATTTGGAATTTATTATAGAAAATCATGTTGCATGTCTTTTTGACAGTTTACAGCTACATGTAATGTCATGAAATGTCCCTGAGACGAAGTTAGTTCCTGTTATCACTTATGTCACAGCATCAGTCATTCAGTCGCCAGCATCTTATTTTCTGTGTTAAAGTTAACCAGACAAAAATAAATAAATAAATAAAATTTGCTACTTTTGCTAACAATCACAAGGCATAAAATCCTCTATCTTTATGCTGGGAAACCTTACAAACCACTATGGCTGTTCAGACAATAACATGTTAGAATATATAAAGTAGTGTATTAAAATAAAAGTCAGGTTTGTAGAGCTGTGCAGTGCTGTTTTTAATATCCATCTGTCTGTCTGTTTCAGGTACACTGAGTTAGGCTCTTCGTCTTGTAGCTGTTGTCAAGCGAGTCGTACCAGTAACCGTACAGTGAGTATGGAGTGTCTGAATGGAGATTTATTAGCCCACTCTTACTTCCATGTGGAGGCATGCAGCTGTGACCAGACCAAGTGTCTCGGTGGGCTCCTCGACCTACAACACCCCTGAAGAATGTACTGATGTACAACTACATCATAGACACAACAGTCACAATTTTCTCTAAGATATTTACAGATGCTTTATCATGATTATTTTTCCAAAATGTCCAGGTTGCTTTGCTTTTAATTCAAATATATGGATCAGTTTCAATAATGTGCAGTTTAAAAGTCTTTAGTTTGTTTTTGCTCACTTGTCATTAATAAGATTAATAAAAGAAAGTAGCATACAAATTTGTTTTTGTCTGATACTCTGTTATTATAATAATAATTTTATAATTATTAATAATTAATCATTTTCTAATTTTTATTATAATAATAATACTGTTATTATTCACTGCACATGAAGCAAAACTACATGAGTGAGGTGGAGACATTTTAAAATCCATGTGGTTTAATGTAACAGTTAGCTGTACAAGTACAATATTACAGATTAATTCAGTCTTTATTATTATTAACTACTGTCGAGACGAGAGAGAGAGAGAGAGAGAGAGAGAGAGAGAGTTTGTTAACAGCTTGTTAACATAAACAGTGCAAAAAGGTACACATGTCAGTCAAGTGTAGAAATGTACAAAGTGCATATGTACAGTGTAGATTCTTTCCAAACCAGGTTAAGTCAAGTTGATGGTTAAAACACTGTACCGTTCTGAACACGGCTGCTAAGAAATAATATAAATGTCAGTACATGTGTTTCATCGTGATATCACTCTGCCACCTCACCTGCATCATGGATGAGTTCTGAGTTTGTGTTACTCTCTGTGTTGTCTGTGGCATCTTCTCCTGTAACACGTCTGTGTTAGTTAGTCTCATCCAGGGTGTAACCCTGCTTCACACCTGTGGTTCCTGGTACAGGTTCCAAATCCACAAGAGACAATAGGTGGAGCTGCAGTAGATCCTACTCCTACACTTCCTGTAAACCTATCCACTTTTCAGGAACCTTTCTGGATATTTTCAGAGTTTAGTTTTAACAGCATTTGCAAAGATAAGGTGATAATAATAATAATAATAATAATAATAATAATAATAATAATGCCAGTAAGCTATACAACTTATAAGAAAAAAATGTACACTTGTTCTACTGTACATACTCCTGGTTGTTTGAGAAAAGGGCCTATTATTTACAAAGTGACAGAGAGCAGGTTATCGAAGCAGACAAGTGCAAGAGCGTGACAGTTTTATTTCCAGCCTGCAATAAATACACTACTGAGTAAACTTGAATAAGACTTTGACTAAACTGAGCTGAGCAAACATGGAAACAAACACTGAGTAGTTACTAAAGATGCAAATTGTTGTGAAACAAGGAACTCAAATCTACAACTTAGTCCAGATGAAATTAAGAACAGCTGAAACAATGTACTAGAAAACCTGCAATGAGGTCCAAAGGACACAACAGAGACACATTACTAGGTTTATTTATTTATTGACAGGAGAATAGCTTATATACAGTTTCATTTCTTGTAGAAAGAGCATTAATTATGGTTTGTCTGCAAAATTAACGAGTGTGTTAGGATGTGGCAAAAACAGACACTTGCCGGGTCGGAGTGAACACAAACACAGGTACTTTAATAACAAACCAGGAAAACAGAGTCAAAACTATGTCTAAAGCCAGAATCAGGAATCTGAGCTAGAGTATAACAGGTAAGCATAAACCTGGCTTATCAGTGGTAGCGTGGCTTGCTAGCATGAACACTACACAGAGAACAAATGGAAACTAAGAGTTTAAATACATGCACTGAAACATGGCTCAACAAAGGTGAAAGTAGTTACCTAAACAAGGAAAACCCCAAAACAGTGCAAAACAAACTCACAAACAGGTAACTGAAAATGGGTGGAATGCGAAGAAACATGGTTTCAAACTGAAAATGGGTCCAAAACACTGACACAAAAGTTGGATGAGAACATTAATTTTGCTGCATGTATGAATTGTACATGCACAGGTCACTTGAATTGGTTACTTAAAAAATGTAAAGTAGTACAAAGAACATTTAAACACTGGACACTTTACTACCACTTAAATGCGCAGTATCATCCCTTTTATAATATGTGCATCATTTGTCCATTTGTTTGTGTATATATATATATATATATATATATATATATATATATATATTCCACAAGACCTCTGATAGTGTACTGTGGTATCTGGTTAGTAACAGATCCTTATAAGTGACAATGATTTAAAGCCTTTTCCCATGTAGTCAGCAGACCGGAACTGCTACAACAGAGAACAGTTTCTCTCATGCATAGTGTTTACTTAAACCATGTTTGGTATCAAACATATGTCTATATGTTAATATTTATTTTATAAAATGACTGAAAAACTAATAACAATGTTAGCTAAAGCACCACCCTCATCAGCATTCAACCAGATCAGTATTGCGTATAAAAGCCATTTTCCTGTAGTAGTAGGACTGCAAAGGTGCTGAGCAGCTTTTTTTTACAGCAGTGACATCCATGTGATGTGCAAAGATGTTAAATACATGGCTATTGAGTTGGCTTACAATACTAACCGGACTGCTGGCAATTCACCAAACAGGTTGGAGAGACTTTTGTAGAATTTAACAATGACATGACAGTGTTTTTAGTTTATATTGTTAGTAAATATTATAGTAAATATAAATTATAGATAGTTAAAATTAATAGTAGTTAATATTTAGTACTTGAGACTTTTGCCGTTTCCAAAACTGCTTACATAATTGTCCTATTTTAAGATTTGATATTGAGTATTACATATAATGTACATTAATAGCATTGTAAAAATCATCTAAGACATTTCCTGTGTGCACTTAAGAAATGGAACATGCCAATGTCAATCCAGTAATTTTTAGGATTTCCTGTAACTAGCCTATTACTATAATCATTCTTTACTTTATTGACTAATGCACTGATGTACATAAAGTGAATGTGTTTACTTATTATAGTGGTGGTTATTTATATATTTATATATTTAACATATAGAAAAAAACACTTTACATATAGAAAAAAAGTTTAAAAAAATAATATTAGTGAACATGTGCTGTGTTTTGCTATTTAAGGATAGAAATCAGGTCCAGCGCGATTATATAAATTGTTTAGTCATTTGTGGTTTATTGATATTGTTATTTATTATCCTTCTTATTTTGTGTCACCTGTCAAAATAACAGTTATGTAATGATGACATCAAGTATGCAGTTCAATGTAATATATCATATAACTGTATTTATTTACAGTAGCTAAGTTTGATTCTATTCCTAATAATTAATTTTGGATAAACTGGGTTTTAGGAAAAAAAAGAAAATCTGAGGCTAGAAACTGACAATGATAAAAGCATGTAAAATAAATGAACATTAGTTGAGTATAATTTGGTGCTTATATAGGTCATTGTTAAATGAATCCTAGTCGCCTTACAGCTCACCATTCAGCAATTTAGAAAATAATACTTTATTCATCACATACTATGTTTTAAATTTTTATAAACAGTTACAGCTGACAATTTCAGAATTTTACTCATAAAAATGTCCTAAAGTTGAAGAATGTCTTCAGTTAAAGATGCTGTCTTTTCAGATTTTCTGAAGTGGTGAGTAAATGGTTCAGGGATTTTACATAGGGAATACTATGACTTCATTATAAGTGTTATACAGCAGCAGAGTGGTGCAGCTCGTTTTAAGATGGCCAGGATCTTGTCTGGGAGCTCTATGTTTGCCCTGCAATTGACTGGTGGCCTTTCAATCATGTTTCCCAGCCTTACATCCAATGAGCACCAGCTTTAGGCTCCAGCGCCGCTTGACCCAGTAATAGGTTAAACAGTTTATATAATGATCAAGTGAAAAAATATTGGCCTGCAATGATATTTTGTAGTTTATGCAGTGTATGTACAGCACAACACAGCAATTTCAGGATGACATTTTGTGCTTACATCAAGCTGTCAGAAAGTGGCACTGGAAATAATATTCAGCTGCTGAACAATGCTCTTTAGCACCTTAACCGCACGCATGCAATTCCAGAGTAGCTTGTATGTGTGTACAGTAACAGCGCAGATCTAAATAAAGATGTGTGTATTACCTCGTCACTACGCATCTCTGAATACAGCCCTTATACGCAGTATCTGAATTAATTTTCTGTTTTGTTTTCCACCTAAAGTGACTTTGGAGATGATCTCTAGCAATGCCATAGGTAAACATGTTTCGATTTATTCCACAATTTCACTACTGTTGATTGTTTAAAGTAATGCAAATACTAAATTTAAGAAAATGTTGATAGGTGCTGCTCATAATGGGCAGGTCTGCAGTACTTGGGGAAACTTCCACTTCTCCACCTATGATGGCGATTTTTTCCAGCTGCCCTACACCTGTAACTACGTCCTTACCACCATGTGTGACAGCACTCAGTCTGACTTTAATGTCCAGATGAGAAGGGAACACATTCTTGGTCTACCTGCAATTACAGCTTTTACCATCAAGCTGGAAGGAACAGTAATTATGCTTCACCAAGGCGACATTACTGTGAACGATAACAAGTGAGTTTTTTTGTCATAATATAAATATGTAATAGGCTATGACTTCTGCTGAGAATTTACTAGTATTATGTGCCCATGATGCTTTCTTTATCTTTCTTTAACATTTTTGTAAACTTTTTTTTTAACAGATTGATCGTCCCAGGCTATTATAATGGAATTCGGATTGAGAAAATGACCAATTACATTAAAATCAGCTCCAAGTTAGGACTGACAGTGTTTTGGGATGAGGACAACTCTTTCTCGGTACTTTGCTTTTTATTTCAGTTAAAATATATTCAAGAGGTTAGATAACAAGTCAGCTGTAGGACAAACAGGAATAATATTTAATACTATTTGAGTTATTGTACTTAAAATAAGGAAGCTTAATTCCTCATCTCCACAGCTGTTGACATTTACTTGAGCATGAAACAACATCTACCTTTAGTTTGCCAAAGATCTTAAAGATTAAATGCAAACACTGTTGATTCATGCAATGTGTGTTTAAACACAGTGAATAAAAAAACATTGAACAGGATGTTCAACTACATGTCACTATTTAATCAAATATGCATAGTACAAACATTTTTTGACAAAAATATATCTTATCTTAAATTAACGTGCAAATATAAGGCAGTGTACCATTGTACTTCTACTACTACTACTACTACTACTACTACTACTTTTGCTACTACCACTACTACTACTAATATTATTATTATTATTATTATTATTATTATTATTATTATTATTAATGTTATTAGTATTATTATTAATGTTATTATTATTATAACACCTTTTATAAATACAGATAATTAAGCTATAATATAACTCTAATTTTCTTTGATTTGTTTATATTTAATTTAATAAAGTTGATTTGTTATATTTTATTACTGTTATATATTCACAATAAAGTAATATAGTAGAAAACTAGAACATGTTTAGGTGATATATATATATCTTTGTTTATGTCATCAGATTGAGATCTCCACAAATTTTAGGAATCGAACATGTGGAATCTGTGGAAACTTCGATGGCATCCTGATGAATGACTTCATCGAAAGAGGTTGAACCGAATTAATTACAAATATTTAAGTCTAATAAAACAAATGTAAAAACTATGCATGTGTTCTGTTTTTGGAGAGAAGAGCGTGACCTTATGAAAGTGCCTTGTGGCTCTAATGAGTCACTAATTCACTGACTCGTTGACTGAGTCACTCACTCATTTTCTTTGTTAATTTGGGACACATTTTCATGGGTTTTAATCTTGAATGTCATTCGCAATTTAATGTGGATGGAATCTCCAAATCCAAAGTCTACATGCCATGATAATCTGTAAAATGTGGCTGCTAAAGCTGGGCCAGTTTTTGGCCCTCAATTTACTTGCAATAACTGGCCCCTAAATGTGCCTTATTATTTGGCCCAGAATCGTCTGCTGTCTAGGAGGCTTAGAAATTTGATCTTGAAAATAATGCATTTACAAACATATGTATTTAACTTGAAGGCTTGTTGGTTTAAATATAGTCATGTACACTTTTTATAGGTCAACAATTAACTACAGATGATTTTGCCCTTAAATGGAAGATGGATGCACCAACTGAAACATGTACACAGACTCCAATCCACCCCCAGGACCAGTGTGACAGAGAGGTATAAACTATTATTACATTTCAAAAGTTTCACTCCCAACCAGGCAATTGATGTAAAAGTAATGTTAATGTTTTATATAACCACTCATACTACAACAACGTTTTATTGTTTTGCATTTTGATTTTGAAGTTTTTCAATCAGTTATTCTTTAAAAGTAATCTGTGTTGAGTCCTAATATGTATTGCTAATCCTTCACAGACAAACAAATGTGACGAGCTGCTTGAACACCCTGCATTCAAAAGCTGCCATGACCTATTGCCCACAAATGTTTATTTGGAAGCATGTATTCAAGACCTGTGTCAGTGCAACAGCAGTGACAGATGCATATGTGACACAATATCAGAGTTTTCACGTCAGTGTGCTCATGCTGGGGGGAGACCAGAGAGCTGGAGATCGGACACGTTCTGTGGTGCGTTACTATAATAACTAAAATAATGCTTTAGGAATGCTGGTGTCGTATACAGAGGAGTAGTGGAAACTGAGATCTAGCTGAAAATAAACGAAATAAAACATAAATAACTCCATTGATACAGCAATCATTGACAGACAGATGCAAAGAAATTTTGGACAATCACAGGACAGGGTCAGCAGGTTTACACATATCTTCAAATACACTTTTGAGAGGCTATCACTATCGCTAGCTCTATTTGTAGTCACAAGCCGTTACATAAGTCATGTATGTGAGATCCGACACATGCATGAAGTAAAATGGTGTAAGCAAATATTTGGTATTTATATCAGGTACAAATATTGTGTGAGTGTGTAGTATTATCACCACCAATGGTGGCAAGAAGGGGTTAAACAGAACAATGTTTATCTTGTAGGTACTAATGCTGCTGAAATAGAGCAATGTTTATCTATTAGGTGCTAATGCTGTCTGGTGTATACTCCTATGTAGGAATACAGTGCCCATTAAACATGGTGCACAGTGAGTGTGGGAGTCCCTGTAGAGACACCTGCTCTAACCAGGAGGGGATCCAAGTCTGTGCAGATCACTGCGTGGATGGATGTGTCTGTCCACCTGGTAAGATGCATGCACACACACACACACACACACACACACACACACACACACACACAATTTTGGAATAATAATGTTAATAAACATGTTAGTGTGGTCTGAAATGTCAGGACACAGCTTTTGTCCAGGCATTGACATGTGCCTTCCAGTGCCTGTGATATTTGTCCTTAAGTTTTAAGAAAACATTCACCAGTCAGCAGTAAATTGTACAAATTCTTAATGATCTCTTTGTATAGGAACTGTGCTAAATGACATTGACAATACTGGCTGCATCTCTGTTGATGAATGCCCCTGCACCCACAATGGCAAAACCTATAAACCAGGAGAGTCATTTAAAAGGACTTGTCAAACATGGTAAATAAATGTCTATCCACACACAGCGATGCCACAGTTCGAGTTAACTTGTCCACTTAGATAGGAAAGGTCAATGTTATATATTTAATTATGTAAAATTCAAAACAGCATAACACAGTGTATATCCTGTCTATACACTATATGGCCGAAAGTTTATGGATATGCCTCACAACCAACCATTATGCCTTATTCTCTATGCTTTCTAAACATCCCAGTCGAGATAAAAACCCTCTTTTAGCTGTTAAAATGTCTACTCTTCTAAGTGTAAGAAAGGTAAGAAAGTCTGGGGTTCAGTCAGTGTTCCAGTTTATCCTAAAGGTGTCCATTAGGGTCATGGTCAGGGTTCTGTGTAGCACAAGTTCTTCTACTCCAACCTTCACAAATCATATCTTTATGGAGCTGATTGTGTATACAGGGTGACTTGGGCGTCTTAGTTCCAGTAAAAAGATATTATAATCCTAAAGCATACAGGGACACTCGATACAACTGTTTGCTTTCAACATGAGGAAGGCAAATATGCACATTTTGGCCATAAGTGTATTGCTTGTACATTATATATAAGTGTTAAACATTATATACAAGTGTGCATATATTTTAACATCTTCATTTTTTTCCAGTGTCTGTTCACAAGGGATATGGAATTGCAAAAATCTGGACTGCCCTGGCACATGTTCTTTACTGGGAGGTTCTCACATCATCACATACGATGGCAAGGCTTACAGCTTTCATGGAAACTGTGATTATATTCTTTCAAAGGTCACTGCCATTAAGTCTATTTTAAAAACACAACACCTATCACTCATATGAAAAATGCTCTCTGTAATGTTGTCATGAGAGATTTAGACAAATGGTAGTATAAGTTTAATAAAAACGTATGTATTTAAATTTTCCATTCCATTTTTTTATATAAATCCAATGTAAAAGCAGGTTTATATTGTTTCTAACTTGTTTTATCTAAATAAAGTATATTTTTATATTTATTAAATATAAAATGTTTGGTTAATAAGGGCCGTAAATCATTCTTTAAGTGTATTGTGACAACAGTAACAGTGTAGTAGTAGTAGTAGTAGAAATGTTTTTCTTTTTTTTATCTGTACAGGATACACGCAGTAATATGACTGTGTTGGTACATCTGGCCCAGTGTGGTACGACAGAGCAGGAGACATGCCTGACTTCTGTGATGTTCACTGTCTCAACATACTCTGTAAGCAAATTATTAATGTATCTTAAACCTGGAAGGTGCTGCATACCACACTGAACTGAATAGATTTGAATATAAGTACACATACACATTCACATTCCTATAGATACAACTACTGATGAGATATTAAAAAGAAGGTGAGAAGGAAAAATTTTATTAGACATGGGAGTGAGTAACAATGTAAACCCCTGTTCACAACTGTATGCATCTAGATTATTTGTAGACTTTTTTGAGCATCATGAACTAACACAGTTAAAGGATGTCACATATGGCAAAGGAATTATGATTTTATATCAAGTAGCTATAGAGTTTTAAAGAAATTTGTAAAAAAAAAAATATGATATGAATAAATGTACACTCTTGCTGAGATATGGACTTACAAACTAAGCCAGGTGTGTGTGTGTGTGTGTGTGTGTGTGTGTGTGTGTGTGTAAATAAAAGGTAACAAAGGTCCAATACTGTATCGTTTACA
>JAOVVF010000010.1:16390079-16405726 GCA_028565595.1 Duopalatinus emarginatus | reverse complement strand
CAATAAAAAAAAATAGTGCCATTAACGCAAATTCTAATTTTGCTCTGCGATTCACCTGTAGTTCATGTTGAGGCTTGTCGCACGCTGCTTCAGTAAGAGTAAGGCTGCGTCCAAAATCGCATACTTCTGTACTGAACAGTATTTTGCAGTTCTAAAATTTTTTTAGAGAAAGTTTGCATTCTCTTAACTTTCTGGTTTCTCTGCAGCCAGGAGATAAATGGATCACTCAGTGTAAGGAATGCACGTGCAGTAAAGAATCCATGGGTCCAGTGTGCGAACCAATTCAGTGTGCAGACCCAGAGGTCTGTACCAAAACAGGCTATGAGCTTCAGACTGTGGACTGCTGTCAGAAGTGTGGTGAGAGAGCAGAACACCATTTCACCATTTTTTCCACCATTTGTCCATTTGTTTTTTCATTTGTTTACTAATGTCCAAGTTTATTTGTAAATAATTTTTAAATCTGAATGGAACAGCATAAAGTAGTTTGATTCCTATTTAATGCTGGAATATTCCTTCTCTCTCTCTCTCTCTCTCTCTCTCTCTCTCTCTCTCTCTCAGTGTGCAATCCACGTTTATGCCCCACATCCACAGTAATATGTGCAGTCGGATTTGAGCCAGTACAAAACACGACAGATATTGACTGTTGCATCACCTTCTACTGTAGTAAGTTTCAGTATTACAATGTTTACTTCTTTAGACTTAATTAAGGTCTACTGAAATATTGGTGTGGTTTGCTATTTTCTGCAACCTTACTGTTTTTTTTTCCGACCAGAACCCAAGCCTGTGTGTGTCTTTGATAACAAAGAATATTTGGTAAGATCTGTTATTCTCACTTTAAATACTAGCATGGGGTGTACTATGTTATTAGTGCTGCACTGTACTGTACTGTTTATTGTGCATTTGAAGCATTTTTGCTGTGGTTTTGTATGGGAGGGATTACAAAGTAGCAATACTTATTTGAGATTTTTTTATGGCAGTTAATTGTTAAGTGATCAGGAGTTACAGATAAAAAGATTATTGGACAGAATGAATGTGTATTGGACATAATGTACACTGTGCATCTACTTCACAGCCTGGTGATAAGATTCCCAAAGAGTCCTGTGAAGACTGTTTTTGTGGTTCAGTTGTGAACACCAACACTGAATTATTTGATATACAATGCACTCCTATGAACTGCAACACAACCTGCCCTAAGGTAAAACTTTTAATCAGTTTGAATACATAATCAAGATCTAAAAAAAGATTCACGAACTCATTAGAACATCAAGTGTAATGTTTCAACGGTTTACGGGAAACTACATGACTGCAATGTATTTGTTTATTGTCCAATGAATGTACAACAATATAAATTGTTGTAATATTGTTTTTTTATTAGCACATAAAGCTATAGATTATATTGTTATATGTACATTGATACATTCCAAAATGTTTGGTTAGTTATGTTAAAAATTCTAGAAATTTCAATAATTGATTGATGGTACTTATTACTGTTTTAAAGGGCTTTTCCTATGAAGCTGTGCCTGGACAGTGCTGTGGTAACTGTGAACAAAAACAGTGTGTATATGACAATGCAGGTCCACCCAATACCATCACCACAATTGAGGTACTGTGAATATACTGTATTAGTATTTGAATTCTCTTACACACTAAAAGTATTATAATTTTTGGTTACGGTTTGGTTCTTTCTTTTCTGTGTCCCATACTTTGTAAATATATTTTTATCAGGTTGGAGAGAGCTGGATTAATCCAACTGAACCATGCACAACCTACAATTGCATCAAAGCCAACAATATGTTTGTCTTGGTGAAGATACCCTATTCATGTCCTGAGTATAAACCAGAAGACTGCATTCCTGTGCGTTTATCACCTGTTGCTATCTTGCCCTTACATCATATACAAATACTTACTTATGGTTAATCAATACAGTTTACAGAACTTTACTGTAAGAATAGCAATTAGTAATTAAAATTTTGTGTCCTGTTTTTAGGGCACAGAGAAAACAACATCAAATGGATGTTGCAAAACATGTAAGTTGATTAACATCCATTCCCTCTTTTTTTTTTTCATTTTTCATCTCTTACCAATATTACTTTACACAATTATGTATAACAGTGACCTATTTCCCTTAATTCCACAGTTGACTGCAGTTTTATATTTCAGTCACACATAATACATTGTAACTATTTATAGTTACACTAAATGTTGTGAAATGTCTATTACACAACTTAGTTACTGTTATCACTTACATTATAGCAACTATAAACATGCCATTTCTTCACCATTTCTTTCTCTTGGAGTTAATAAGACAAAATTGGAGTAATTTTGCAGAAAAATGTTACAGAGAAACCAGAAAGCACTTGTGCTTTGTACTGAAGACTTTCCCATGGTAGAAATGTTACATTGCACTGATGCACTGCCATACTTTCTTAATCCATTTATGATTAGACTGTGTAGCTTATCCTCAATGTAGGTCCTGAAAAAATGAGCTGTTATTATAAAACAATATGTTTCTAATAATCTTTTTTGATTATTATATTTTAAATGATAATATATTCATATATTATATTTAACAGCTCACATTTAAAGAACCTTGTTTAGGACACTTTTTAAGAAGTGGGGCAGCCGTGGCCTAGTGGTTAGGGCCTAGTGGTTCGGTCTTGTGACCGGAAGGTCGCGGGTTCAGTCTCTGCCCACGGCAAGACACGACTGAGGTGCCCTTGAACATGGCACCTAACTCAACCCAACTGCTCCTCGGGTGCCGTGGCTTGGGGCTGCCCTCTGCTCCGTGTGTTCACTTGTGTGTGTGTGTGTGTGTGTGTTTCACTGCACGGATGGGTTAAATGCGGAGGTCACATTCCTCTGTGTGCAAGCACAATGAGTAAATAGTTCACTTTCTTAGAGAAATACATGTATTTTAATATGCACATATGCATATTTGATTATCCTTCATTAAATTAGTACACTTTTTCTGTATTTGACTTTTAGGTCAGCTGAAGAAGTGCGTCCTGTTAAAGAACAACACCTACTTGAATGTAAATAACTGTACATCTGTCAACGCTGTGGAGCTAACCTCCTGCTCAGGATCCTGTGACACCAGCTCAATGTGGGTTTGCTTACTGATAAATGCACACACACACACACACACACACACACACAGACAGAGCAATATTCTTGCATTCTCAATTTTTTTAACTGTCCATTCTTCTTTCCTTGTACAGATATTCAATGGAGGCAAACCGCATGAACCACCAGTGCTCCTGCTGTCAGGAGCGCCAAACCAGTCACAAGGAAGTGCAGCTGAGCTGTCCTGACAACACTACAATACTATACACCTACACTTATGTTGAAACGTGTGGATGCAGTGTCACAAAGTGCAAAGACTAAAACTAATCGAAATAAGATTAATTCTAAGATGAATTAAATTGATTTAAAACAAACTACTAAGCATGATATTCACCTATTACTCTGAAGATTACATAAATCTTTAAAACAAACAAAAAAAGTCTAGTGCATGAAAGGATATATCATTTCTTTGTGTAATTCCAAGAAATATGTATATATTACATAGAAATATATATTTTGTGACAAATACAATGTCAGATTCTGGTTAATCAGGGTTCCGTGTTTGGGTATCCAGTTGAACATACATTGGAGATAAGCACTCTACTTTTCTGCATGCATTGTCTTTCTCTGGTGTTAAGTGCTATATATAAGTCTCTTTATTTCTATATCATTAATCATAATAAAATGAATTTCGTTGCAACCAAAAAGTGTGCTGCTGTGTCTGTTGATTATAAAGGCTGTTATATTTACAAATGTATTACAAATGATTTTACATTGATTACATGATTTTTATATGTGAAATATGCACAAGTGATAACAGTTACTAACAAAGTTGATTTGTACTGATGCTGTAAAATGAGCACAAGAGTATATAAATTAATATAATGTGTATTGTCTGGTTTCTACATTGGCCTTAAATAATAATAATATAATGCGTACTTTCTACCCAGTAGTGTAAAGTACAGTACAGGACTGTGTCAATTCAAATAATATGTTGTAAGTCACGTAATCACTTAGGTAAACAAACTTATGCAACCAAATTTGCCAAGTTTTTATGTTTTCAATATAGCAATTTTCAGAGGTTTTTTAAAATGGATTTATGCATTGTTTTTTATTTTACTACAAGAGCAGTAAAAGTACAAATGTATTTATCTTCAAATGTACTTAAGTATCAAAAGTAAAAAAAAAAAGTATTATGATTTACTATGGCTCTAATGTCCTATTATCATTTTTGTAACAAGACTCTTTATTAATTGACTCGTTTTATGTAAAAAAGTCACTCTTGTTTATATTTCAATACAATGTCATTAATTAGTCTGACACTGAGATCTATTAAAAGTATCATAAAGATTAAAACACTGAAGGTAAACTTTGTCCATTAGGTAGAACCAAATGGTTATGAAATTACATTTTGGATTAAGATTTACTGGCAACTTAGTTACAAGTTTAGGTTTAATTAAACAAACTGTTTTCTTTACAAAAAGGAAACATTCAAAGCATTAACTACATATCTATCAGTCTCCCTCTTTCTGATCAATAAAAAAAATGTTTAAAAAATTAGCAGTAAACTTTGAGAATAAAGTAGAAATATTTAAAGTTGTATTGAGAATAAAGTCGTAATATATTAAAGATAAAAGTCGTAATATTTCGAAGTAAAATAAATATTTTCGCTTCTTTCATTTTGAAATGTTACATATTTGATGAGTGCATGAGACAAAAGTAACGACAGATTTTTCATAATGTAGTGGAGTAAAAAGTAAGATATTTGACTTAAATGTAGTGAAGTTAAAGTAAAAGTTCCCCAAAATAAAAATACTCCAGTAAAGTACAGATACACAAAAAAACTACTTAAGTACAATAACCAGTTACATTTACTTCATTACTGTCCACCACGGATCTAATTCCCTAATAAAACTGGATCATCCTAACCTGGGACGACTATTTAACAAAAAAGCAAAGTGTAGTCACATTGAATCCTGACTTTCCTTTACTTTATTACTGTTTACTTCTCATTGTCCGGTTTTTCTTTCAAGTAGTAAAAACTTATCTACAACATTTACAATGAGGCAGCCATGGCCTAGTGGTTAGAGAACCTGTCACATGGCCGGAATACCCGGGTTTGCTCCCCGCACAGGGCAACGCAACTGAAGTGCCCTTGAGCATGGCACCCAACTTCCCCGACTGCTCCCCAGGCACCGTGGTCTGGGACTGCCCTGTGGGCAAATATTTCACTTTCACTTTCACTTTTTTTTTTTGCATGTACCAAAGACTTTTACACAGTATTGTGTGTATGTGCGTGTGTGTGTGTGTGTGTGTTTATTGTTCAGTCATGTCTAAGGTGTAACATGTATCCATATGTATTTGTCAGTGAAGCAGCTAGAGGACTTTTAATGTGTAGTTTTTACATCCTGTGCAAACAAATGACAAATAAAACACTTTTATTTTACTTTTATTTTAATTTGACTCTAAAGTACTCACAATCACAAAATTATAATTGAATCTCAGTTTACTTGTGAGTGTTTAAAGACGCTGTATCAACGCATTTTGTTTTACGTCAGCCGGGACTTTAATTTTGAAAGCGTGTAAACGACCGTTGTGTCTGTCTTCAGCGGCCACAATGTCTCGGAGATGGAGGAAAAGTTGTGGAGTACAGGGGCTGAGCCGTTAAGCGGCCGTGTCCTCGGTCAATAAGGCTGTAAATAGTCAGATTTCAGTCGACTTTACTTCAGTACCTACAGTATAAACATTGAGTTAACAGCTGTATTAACGGTGGAGCCACAGGCGAGTATAATGTTTTGTCACCGGCACACAGCGCTTTTCACACACACACACACACACACATTCTGCTAACCTGCTAACTTCCCTCCTGCTCTAGTCAGCTAGCTAGGTTAGTTGCCATGGTTGCTAAGGTGGTTGAAAACCGTTGGTTGGTTCAGTAATACAGGTCCTGACATGGGTCATTACATCCACAGGCATTTCTCATTGTTTGCTAGTCCTGTCTGAGGTTGTTAGCTACACAATTAGCCTAGGTGTCTGTCTGTAAGTCATGTCCCTGTCATGTCCATCTGTTTAGTGTGTGTGTGTGATTTGTTTCTACTGTGTAAGTATAGAGAGAACCACAAATGAACCACGAGGTCATGTTTCTGAGGTATTTATAAATAGATTAAAGAGATTAATAGAGTGCAGTGTTACATTCATGATGCATACAGGGTTGCCAGGTTTGTACCAAAATGTCCACCCTGGTTACAACACAATAGGTATACAATAAAAACCAGCTCTCTAACCTGCAGGTATACATCAGGTTGTAATTCAGAGTAGGTTCACACACATTTCTGATTTGCAATATCTGTAAAAAGAAATGGGTCTGGACATCACTGAAGGCAGATGTAGGCTTTGGTGTTAAGGAACCGGGCTTTACCAGAAGGAGAAGGCTGCAGGTTTGAGCCCCGCAACCGACAAGACTCGACTGAGGTGGCGTTGAGCAAGACACCTTACCCTCAAATGCTCCCTGTGCACGGCGGATAAAAGGGGCTGCTCAGTATTGCTCTGGGCATGTGTGCTCACTAACCCATAGTGTTTATTAGTGTGTATGTGTGTGTTTCACTGCATGTATGGGAAGAGTACTTCGTTTTACTGCCTGCACTTACACTTTCCCTTTGTTTCTCATTGCCCATGATTTCAGGAATTGGTTACATTCGTTTCCGTTTATTTGCTTTAAAAGTAAAGTAGATTCATTGGTATCGTGCGTGTGCTGTACATCTATAGGGATCTGGGGTTGTGGGTTCGAGCCTCGCTCCAGTCTGTGTCTGTGAGATATTTAGTGTGTTCTTCACGTGTCCGCACAGATTCTCAGCGGGTGCTCCAGTTTCCTCCCATTTCCCAAAAACATTGTAGGTAAATTAGATGTGCTAAATTGCCCCGGTGTGTGTGCGTGTGGGGTACCCTGCTATAGACTGGTGACCTGTCCAGGGGGTATTCCTGCCCTGCACCCAGTGATTCCAGGTGGCCTCTGGACAAACCCGTGACCCTGACTGACTGACAGATGAGATCCTGGATGTTACAGTTTATTTCATCTAGCAGAACAAACGGAACCACCATCATAATTTTTTTCCATTTCACTTTTTTTAGACAATGGCTTTAATTCATTAACCTGTGCTATGTAGATAGGTTGTAATGTAAAATACTTTATCTGTGTTTGTGGTTAACTCCATTTCCCTTTCTGTTCTACAATTTATGGCTGCCTCCTGCCTTAATAATGGCTTCAGTTGTCAGGTGGCACCAGACTGCTTTCTCCATAACATTATTAATAAGGCCAGCAGGTTCAGCAATTGTCTGGTCAGGTACCAGTCTAATCAGGATGTCATAGTCGCATGGGCAAATCCTATATCTGCTTCGCTTAAAGACAAGCAATGTTACAGAGGTGAAAAATGGTGTCTTAACTGACTCTGGGGAGTCAGAATTGATCCGTAGTCTGGCTGCTGTCCCTTCTTTTCAATACAGTTTGTCCATCCGTCAACAAACTTTCATAATCCCTCAATAAAAAATGTTTTAGGCTGAGCCGCAAGCTACTAATGCACCTTCTTCACCTCTTCATCAGACATGAATCTTCATCCTCTTCCGGCTTTTTTCAAGTGACCAAGCAGCTGCTAGTCCAATGTGCCAAGATCAGGACTATAGGGAGGACGTTTGTGGGGAGTCGTGACAGTCTGGACAGAGGTGTTTGGACGTGTATGCAACAAAACACACTTGGATAGCAGTCTTCAGTGTTTTGTTTGAATTTCAGGCTTCAGCTCTTCAGTGAGCATGTCACTGTAATGAGGACTGTTGATTGTTGAACTTTATTTCGCTGCACGCTGCTCTTCTTTCGAGCAAATCACAAGTGGGGCAGACATATTTTCATGCACTGCAGTCACAAAAGAACACGTTCAAACCTACACAGCAGTGACTGTGAAGACAAAGACCTAGTGAATTTTTGTCCTTAATACAGGCAGATAAAGCTTGTCGAAGGAGAGCAAAGCAGATGCTGACATAGATCTGAATGTCGTCTGCATAACAATGAATATCTAAACCACGATGACGTATTATATGGCTGAGTGGCTGCATGAAAGGAATTACCTGTGGGGACATTTACATGCTCTGTGAATCTAAAGTAATCAAGCACGGACATAGTCATGAGTAATATTTGTAACCCTGTCAATGTGATTTGAATAAAGATCTGTTGTTGGGTGTCTAAGGTATTGAGGAAATAGCTAAACCACCACCTTGACCTTTAACTCATGATTTAGATAGGTAATTAAGATTTCACATGCAGAAATCTGTCACTGTAACAGCCCTAGATACCCATCACGCTTGACTCTCTTTCCCTCTCTCTCACCTGAAACCTCTCAACCGTCTATCAATTCTGCTTTCTATAATTTGCCTGGACCCAGAACAAAACATTTTTAAAACACTGTTTCTCAGACTGATCAGAGCTCATTTTTAACCTTTTGATAAAACCACAATTAACAATTTCCCCTTTTTTTGTTCCTTGTATCAATTTCTTTTTTAAATGAAGACATGGCAGCCCTGTCGGAGGAGGTGCTGCTGGTGGTGAAAAGGGTCCGGCAGAGAAAACAGGATGGTACGCTTTACCTGATGACCGAGCGCATTGCCTGGGGCCCAGAAGGAAAAGATCGCTTCACCGTCAGCCACCCATATGCCGACATCCGTTGTGAGTAAAGCCTAAAGACGACCGATGTTTACCACTAGACTCATCAGAGGTATAAAGGTGATGATAATGGTTGTAAACAATGTTTTACAGGTCAGAAGATCAGTCCAGATGGCAAAGCAAAGATCCAGCTTCAGTTGGTATTGCACACAGGAGAAAGCACCACCTTCCACTTTGCTAACGAAAGCACGGCTCTAAAGGACCGGGATGCTGCCAAAGACCTGCTGCAGCAGCTCCTGCCTAAGTTTAAAAAGAAGGCTAACAAAGAATTAGAGGAGAAAAACAGGTGAGTGTCTTTTGAACTGTGGGAAATAATGGTCTTAGGTGAAATCAACCTATAATACCCAAATGCCTTCCTCATTTCTCCTTTTAAACCATAAATTTCTTTTTTTCTTCCTAATTAAATGGCAAGTTTTATTTGTTCTAATGTATGGGTTTATATTTATTGAATAAATATGAAATATTTTTTGGGGCATAGGTGTTAATGTTGAGTCGGTACCTGCAGTTGAATTTGAATTCAGTATAATGTTGCAGATACACGTCAGTTGTATGATTTTCAACCTGTTGTTCAAGGCTGCCACGTGCACCTTTAGCATTGACAAATGCTTTTAAAAAGGGTTATACTCTACAAACCGAGCAAATGGTGATGGGTTGAAGCAGCAACTGAGACATATTTATGCACATTATAAATATCCACAATATATGTAGAATTGATAAGTAGCTGCTGGTAAAACCGTGGTGTTACATAAAAAATAAATTTTGAATGTCTGTAGAGTCTAGAAAATAAAAAAGTAAAAAAAATCTAGTTATTCTAACCCAATTTTAATAGACCGTGATAAACTAAAAATTGTAATTTTAGTTTAAAGATTCAATACATATTTGCTATTAAAAAAGTCAATACAAAGATAACAATATGTGTATTTCTTCAATATAATTCATATTATGTTGTTATCTTCCCTGTTCTGTGTCTTTATGGTAACCCTTTAGTAATATCTAGTCTAAATTTAGTAGCACACCACTGAAAAAAAAATCCATCCAACAGCCCAAGAACAGCACAACATGGCCGTGATTACAGTCTCAATTTTATTTCACAACTCTGTCTTTTCCAGGATGCTGCAGGAGGATCCAGTACTGTTTCAGCTCTATAAAGACCTGGTAGTGAGCCAGGTCATCAGTGCAGAAGACTTTTGGGCGAATCGGCTCAAATTGAGCTCTGTAGATCACTCCATGTCCAATAACAACAAGCAGGAAGTGGGAATATCAGCGGCTTTCCTGGTACGCTCAAACACACAGCCAGGACTTCACAGCCTTCACTGTGTTTCGTTGTTAATTTAAGTAGTAAAACATTGGCCCTGAACCATCAGCATGTACAGCTGGGGAATCAGTGTTGTGATGAGATTTTACTGTGGTTACAGGCAGACATTAGACCACAGACTGATGGTTGTAATGGCCTGAGATACAACCTGACCTCTGACATCATCGAGTCAATCTTCAGAACATACCCTACAGGTGAGATGTTACCATCGTGCATGAGTTTATTTCTAAAACCCGAGGCATTATAACAGGCAAACCACTAGGCAGGGAAAATTGATGATAGGATTGGGAATCACTGACGGATTTCAGAAAGCTTTAACCTACAAATGTCCAAAGTCATGGGATAGCAGTATGTAAATAAATTTTTCGGTAATGTTTCCTCAGGGGGCAGCTTGGGAACACCCACACCTGTATAAGTTATCTTGTGAGTGATGATTGGATAGTCCAGCAAGATAATGCACCATGATATCAGGCTCAAGTTGTACAGAACTGTGACGAATGCTGTGGCCTGCATGTTCGCATGACATAAGCCAAATTGACCCAACATGAGCCCAAACATAATAATCATTAATCTATGGGATGTGTTGGAGAGATCCATTTACACACCAGATCCTGCACCTACAAACATCCCTCCAGAGGTCTTTCTTGTACTTGTGGAATCGATGCTACGTCAAGTTGCTGCACTTCGCCGGCTAAATAGGGTGCTAGGCAATTCTCGTTCCTGTTCCATGACTTTTGGCATGTCAGTAAATTAGGACAGTGCAACTAGCATTTAGATGAACCATTCTAACAGTTAAAGCTATTGAATTATAACAGTACGTACTGACCAGCCTTATGATCTATTTTGTTTTGTGCAGTCAAACAGAAATATGCTGAAAATGTACCTCACAGCATGACAGAAAAAGAGTTCTGGACACGCTTCTTCCAGTCACATTACTTCCACAGAGATCGCATTAACACTGGCCAGCAGGACATCTTTTCTGAATGTGCCAAACAGGATGAGAAGGGTAATGTGTCAATAAGTGTCAATAAAAATAATGTTTTGGAACTATGAAACTCCTAATATGTGAAAATGTGTGGACATTTCATTATGTAGTTACATCCCTTTCTTATTCTTGTTCTTTCACTGAGCAGGTTTAAAGTCCATGGTTGTTCAGGGTGTTAAGAACCCCATGGTGGATCTGCAGTCCCTGGAAGATAAAATATTAGATGAGGTAATGCTAGAAACAGTGTATCACTACACTGAAATAATTTTTGCCCATAATGCTAATAAATACATGCTAATGCTAATGTGTTTTTAATGTTTTTCCTCAGGGCTATGGCTCCTTAACGGTTCCCTCCACATCCAACTCTGGTAAAACGGTAAAAGAGAATAGTAACTCGGCCATCATTAAGCGCTTCAACCATCACAGTGCCATGGTGCTGGCAGCTGGCCTACGCAAAGTGTGAGTACCAGACAAAACCGTATGCGCATGCAGTACAAGTATGTTGCCCCAGGTGACTCCCTTATAGTGCAGTAGTGTACACAGCTGTCAACAAGTTAGTGTTATAGTGAACTTCTAAGTACCAGGGGGACCATTCAGTTTTGTTTTTTTTGTATACGTATGACACACAGCTATGATTTCAGCAACAGCAGCAAGTTACAAAGTGCAAGCGACCTGTCAGTTGAGATTTTCTCAACTTTGTTGGCTTGAATGATTCGTTTTGACCAATTGTATGTGGTACTGGTATTTTTTCAGTTTCTTTTTCAACACTCTCAGCATCTTTATTTCCTACCTGTAATTATCCAACCACCTCACAGATTTGGCGGCATGATTATTGCACAAGTGTGGATCGAGTGGCCCATGGTGGCGGTGGGGTTATGGTATAGGCAGAGGTAATGGACAACTAACACAGGTGCATTTTATTGATGGCATTATGAATACACAGAGATACCGTGACGATATCCACTGCCTACATGAGCCACTCTATTCACAACATTCACGACGAGGCCCCATGGTGGACATTCCTGCAGTCAGCATTCCAATTGCACGATCCATCTAAACTTGCGACATCTGTGGCATTGTGCTTTGTAATAAAACTGCACATTTTAGAGTGGCCTTTTATTGTGGCCAGCCTGAGGCACACCTGTGCAATAATCCTGCTGTCTAATCAGCATCTTGATACGCCAGACCTGTAAGGTAGTGGATTACCTCGGCAAAGGAGAAGTGCTCACTAACACAGATTTAGACAAATTTGTGAACAATATTTGAGAGAAAAAGGCCTTTTGTGTACATAGAAAAAGTCTTAGATCTTTGAGTTCATCTCTTGAAAATTGGGAGAAAAAACAATAGTTTTGTGTTTATATTTTTGTTCAGTATGAAAACAACGTTATCTTATCTTGTTATATATAACTTATATAACTGGTTGTAGAGACATGAAGAAAAGGAAAGAAGTAACGAAGACAATTGGCGCCCCGAGTGAGTGTGTGTAGCTTGTAAGCAGTGGGTGTTATTTAATTTGTGTTTAACTAAGGTTTAGGACAATACATAATGTATGTAGTGAGTGTGTAAAGCTAGTAGAGTTAGCTCATGTTAATATGAAGCCAAACAAGTAATGCTTCACCAATTCTCTAAAACGCTGACCATAATGAAAGTGTGAGGTTTTTCCTCAGACCTTCAGCTTGTACTGTCTGTTTATGTCTGTGTGCCAATAACAGTTTTATCTGTCTCTTTATATACAGGGAAGTATCCACTGACCAGGCCAGTGAGACAAGTGGCACAGATGGAAATTCCAGAGACTCGGACTGCTTTCAGCCACCCATTAAAAAGGTTTATAATAAACCAGAGTATTTATGTTTTTGGGATTGTGTGGGTGCCACATGCAGTGTGATACATTTAATTGATTTGTTCGGGGTAAGATTTAGCTGTAAAAACATTCACACAAAGACAAAAAAGAGAAACACAGAAAGATTGCTGTGTGTAAAATCAGATCCCCAAATTTCCAACATGTTAAGATGCAAAAGTCATTTATACTGCACAGTGGTCGAAAGTGTAACTCGCTTTTACTTTTCTTTCAGTTACTTGTAATTTTGAATCGTATGTTTTTAAAGTTAAACCTTAGCTCTAGCAAAGATGTAAAGTTATTATATGCATCACAGACATTTAATTTAGTGTGAATGTGTAATTTTACGTTATTATATAATTAAAATATGTGAAAGTCATATTTTCTCATAGAACATGTCCTAATGTTTAAAGTTTATTTGTTTTTTTGTCTTCTTCCCAGGTGAAATTGCAAGAGGCTATTGAGTATGAGGACCTGGAGAAAGAATCTGGGCCGAAAACAATTGCTTTGAATCTTAAGAAATCTGACCGGTACATTTAATCAGATCTTACAGAATATCATTTCAAGTCATGAACGTGTACAGTTAGAGTCATAGTACAGAAGTGTCTACATGTGTCTTCTGATACTCTGAATATAACTATTCTTTATTTCTGCACAGTTTGTACAAAACATTATACTGTAATAGTCTGTCACATGGTGCATTTATACATTTATTTAGGATAAAAAACTTTTATTGTCCTATGCAAAGTGACAACAGGTGTTTCAGTATACAATGAAATATTTTGCTAAACAAATAACATGGTATTTACAGTTACACTGATCAGCAATAACACTGAAACAACTGATAACACTGAAGTGATAACATTGATTATCTCATTACAGTGACATCTGTTTAGGGGAGGTATGTGTTAAACAGTAAGTGAACAGTCTGGTTTAAGTTGATGTGTTGGAAGTAGGACAAATGGGTGTAAGTAAGGATCACAGGGCCAAATTATGATGGCTAGACTGATCTCCAAAAACAGCAGGTCTTGTGGGGTGTTCCCAGTAGACAGTGATTAGTACCTACCAAAATGGTCCAAGAAAGTACAAATGATGAACCTGCGACAGGCACCAAAGGTTCACTAATGTGCCAGGGGCTGAAGGCTAGTCTATCTCATCTGATGTAACATTTTGGTATTAGAAACCACATCACACCACATTAGTGTAGTCCATGCCTCACTGGCTCAGAGCTGGTTTTGGCAGATGTTTAGACAGGCAGTTTTATTGTTATGGTTGATCGGTATACATTGTGCACTGTTATGCAAAGAGCGTAAGGTAAACTTACATGTGCATTATTGTGCAAAACATAATATTTTTCCAGATTTCTCATAATCTGTTGGACATAGCGTAGACATTTGTGCTGCAAAGTATAGTGCAAAGTTAGCTAATGTTTTAATAACTAAAATACTTATAGATGTATACTGCTTATTTTCAGTTAAAACGTTAAAAATGTTCTCCATCAATGTCTATTGTTTTTAGGTATTCCCATGGTCCAGTTCCCTTGCAATCCCAGCACTACTCCACAAGCCAAGACATCATCAACTCAATCAGCTGCATAAGGGAGGAGATGAGCTGCTACAAACCCTGCCTTACTCAGGTATACTTGTGTTTGCGGTCTGGTTGCTAGGTTTTTTTTGTTTTGTTTTGTTTTTGGAATCCTGGTATTAACATAGAAATCCTTTGTCCAAACCCTTTGTACGCAATCTAAAACCACTTCACAGACTAGATTGTATTTTTCAGACACCAAATGAGCCAAATGGGACTTGTTGATTCATGATAATGGAATGTGTATTATGACTTTATGCTGACGGACACTTTATGCCCAAGTGTTTGTAGTCTTCTTTAGTAACACATCCTCATGCTATTAAAATAGGTCAGTGTCTCAGTATACCATCAAGTAAAAACTCTTCCTTGTAGAGGAAGAAAAAGAAAGGCTAGGCTTTCTGTCTTTGTTTACAGACAGACAGTAACTCCGCTAGGATAGCCAGTTTTTTCCCATTATAGAGATAAGACACGATGCATATCTTCCTTGTATCTTGAGCAATCGTGGGTCCAGTCAATCCGTCCTAGAGGCCCATGTGGCAAATGTTGTAATGGGTGCCTTCTGGTAGGTGGTAAATTTTGATCTTTAGCTCACATGCTGGAGACATCTACAGAAATCCAATGGAGGGAATGCGACAAGATGGTTTGGGATTTGGGGCAGGAGTTGGATGATATGCTGGGGAGACCTGGCAGGATGACAACCACCTAAGTGACTTCTGTAGATGGATCAGGCCAGATGTTCCAGATATGACAGAAACCTGTATGACCATGTCAGTTTAACATTGTAAGGAGAGAAGCATAGTAAAGAACTGCCCCATTGCAAGATGACTGTGTCGGAGAGACGACCATGTCTTGATGTACGACTGCAACTTGTGGAATATCCAGCAGCTTTGTCTTTCTGGTACGGCGATTCATCTAATGAGATAACAGCCATAATGACACTCTGAGATCTGTGCAGAAACGAGTGACCTTATAGCAGACTGCATAGTAGTAGTGTGAAAAACGATGTGATGATATGGCCTCAGACTTTTGGGGACTTTGAAGGTAATTCTGGGTAAGAATCAACTGATTGTATGCAGCATGAGTAAGGGTTTTAGAAAAAGGGATAATGGTTGGTAGTTGCCGATGTCTGCGTATATATTGTGTGTATGTGTGTGTG
>JAOVVF010000010.1:16368943-16381205 GCA_028565595.1 Duopalatinus emarginatus | reverse complement strand
AGAATTTAACTAAGCACTCTTGTAAGTCGCTCTGGATAAGGGCGTCTGCCAAATGCCGTAAATGTAAATGTAAATGTCAAATGCCAAATGTCACTGTGTTTACTGTTTACAACACTGACCCTGTCTTATTCTGTGTCTGCCTCTGTATAAAAATGTCTTGTCTTTATAAAGGTAAAGGTAAAGTAATGATCATGTGGGCTAGTGGATGATATGGTGTGGTTTGGGACTCCTGGGACATATAGTTTACTTTATCTTCTTTACCTACAGAACATTTCCACAAGCTCATGGAGTCCATGCTTCGTCAGCCAAGTGTTCGGCTGGTGTACCAGCTTTTCTAGCACTTCAGTGTATTTATATAGTACATATATAACTGTACAGTCTGCTGGAGTGCATTATTGCTCTGAGACCACACTGAGTTTCCAAAGACTGCAGTGTTTCACTTATTAATAAGCAACATCCGGCTTTTTGACAGATTAGATTTAGAGATAATGTAAAATAAGATAACGTCCACCACTGAAGGTAGTTCCTGTTATTTTTTTATAGCACAATAATGATAAACTTACCCTCCCTCTCTGTCCCCCCCTCATCTCCTACCAAGATATCAATAAGTATACATTTTACCTTTAACACGTTTTTTTAATCCATTTATGGTTAGTCTTAGATTATTGTTGTGTGTCCTCTGTACTAGTCACTGTGTTTCAAAAGCAAAATGTTAACCTATTGTACATACTGCATTTGGCACTACTGTCCTGTCCATGCTCTTATACAGAAATACTGCTTACCTTCTGACCAGATCAGATACTTGTCACATAGCTGTTATAAGCTGAGATAAAGAGAGAAACAGAACGTTTTTGAGAAAATGTCTAGATGTTTTATTTATGATGGTGGTAATTAATTGTGTTTATTACCATTGTGTATGATCTAGTTATGAAAATGATTGGCAGCAGAGATAGCTTATCGGTCAGAACGGTCCACATTCCTGGTGCGGAGAAAGCCGGGGGTGCTGCACTGTGATTCAGGATGATTGCTGAGGGAGGAGGTTGAATTTCAGGCAGACATAGAAAAGATGAAAACAACTGGTGTAAGGAACTGAATCTGGTCAAATGGGTAGACTGCAGTGGTATTATGAAACAGTCAGTGGTGTGGGAACCGTCTCATTTTCCTAAAATGAAGTGTAAATGTAATGTAATACCTTTCACTTGTCCCCCCCCCCCCCCTACAGCTCATTGGGATGATTCCTGTGGTGCCTGAGGCGTTCACTCATGTCTTGGCTGAGTTTGACAGTTTTGACCCTTTAATTTCTGCCCTGCGTCTTGACTCAGGCAGGCTTAAGGTATAAACCAGTCTTCTTACTCATTTTCTCTCATTTAACGCAAAATCTCTTCTTTTCTTTTAATAAGTCACAGTGTGTGTTTTTTTTTTTTTTAACATGTGACAAATTTCCCATGACTTTCACAGTGGTTTAGTGTACCCTGCTGTAGCATCTTCTGGAATTGACTTTAGGATTTCCTGACGATAGAGCGATCGCTTTTCTGTCCCACCCCTCGGGCCTGGCAGGAAGTTTTCTTTCCCAATCTATTATTCCTCACAAACAGCAAACCAGCTAGTTCACAACACGGACCCTGTCTTGTTCTGTGTCTGCCTTTTATATAACCAGATATATAAAAGTCATGTTTTAAGGTAGAGGTTTGTAAAGTAGTGATGGGTCATAGTCATGTTGCAGTAGTGTTAGGGTTTACAAAGCACACCCAAAATGCTAACAAATATATATATAATACACTCCATGCTTTTGTTTATGTAGAGGAACACTCATCTGAGTTCAGGGTTTTGCCATGTCCACCTAAGTCACCAGATCTCAACGTTTTTGCACAAACCTGGCATAATCTGGCTTGCTGTTAACTGCCTTTCCTTCAGAAACGCATCAAACTGGGATCATGAACAATCACATCATTTTGCTTCACTCAAGCAAAGAAATTTGCAGTGTGACAATCCAGTACCTATGGGGGGAAAAACTACTGAGGTCTAAAATAATAAAAAATAATAAAACATCTATAAACATGGATTATTATGTACTGTATATTTCACATTCAAGAGCAAAAGGCTATCTGCAGCTGTGATCTATATACCATGTATGTGTATTGTATGTATGTACATATATTCTAAAGATTTTCTTCAGAGACACGTTTTAGCTGCTCTTTGCTAGAGTGGTTGCATTGCTCTACGTTTCTCTTTAAAAGGCCCCAAAGGTGTTCTATCTGATTCATACCAGGTCACCTGTGCGTCATGTGGTTCAAGTCCCATACATTATGTAGACACAAAATTAAGTTTATAATTTGTCATTTGTGTGTGTCTCTCTCTCTCTCTCTCTCTCTCTCTCTCTCTCTCTCTCTCTGTGTGTTTGTGTGTGTTTGTGTGTGTGTGTGTGTAGTGCACATGCCTTGCATTGTCACGGAAATGGCTGGTTCTTGGCACCTCAGCAGGAGGCCTGCACCTCATCCAGAGAGATGGATGGAAACAGAGACTCATCCTCACCCACAAGGTTTCTATCTGTCAGATGCTCTCTGAGATATTCATTATCTGCATATTCATGTGTGTGTGTAGCTATGAGTAGTAATAGAAAGTGCTTCCTTATTTCCCTCAGGAGGGTTCACTCACACATATAGCATGTTGCCCTCATGATGAAGACTTTATTGCTGTGGCAACCAGGTACACCAACATGCCCTGCCTATTACAAATAACCTGCAATTGTGATTGGGTGCATATTAATTGTGTGTATGTGTGTCTAAGTGATGGTCTTGTAGTGATTTGGGAGCTGCAGGTAGAGCGTCGAGGGCGTCCTGAGCGTGCGTGTGTATCGTGGGAGCACCGTGGTCAGGCTATAACAGCTCTGTGCTGGGACACGACAGCACTACGTGTGTTCATCGGAGACGCAGCCGGGAAAGTGTCCTGTATACGAGCTGGAACCTCCAAACTCGGCAAGGTATCGTAGAGGGCGTCATAGTGTCAACTGTGTATGCTAGAGATTTATTTCTGTATCTTTTTGTATTTTAATGACTGAAAAAAATGCGTTGTGTGTGTATTTTGTGCAGGGTTCAGGATTTGTGATCTTTCCAGTTCAGACAATCGCGACAGTTGATTCTCGCGTGGTGCAGTTGGGATACCTGGAGGGTCATCTGCTTGTCTCTTCTCTTAGCCGCTGCTACCTATGTGACACTGAAAGAGAGAAGTTTTGGCGAGTGGGGAATAAGGAGCGTGACGGAGAGTATGGTGCTTGTTTTTTGCCTCAGCAGCAGACCGGAACAAGGACGCCAGGTGCAGGCACTACCCATCTCGTGTACTGTGCTCGGCCAGGCTCACGCGTTTGGGAGGCCAACTTCAGTGGAGAGGTACTTAGCACCCATCAGTTTAAACAGTTGCTTGCCTGCCCTGCTCTTCCTCTCATCTCTAACAGGTATGTCAGAGTGTGTCTGCAATTCTTATTGCTTAGCTTAAAGAATGAAATGTAATGTGTACAGTCTTTTTCTTTAATTTAACCTATTTGTAACACTATACACTAAAATAGCAAAAAAATAATAATAACTGGTACCGATTGGTGTCGGCTCTGTAATGTTATGGGGTTTGTTCAGTCGGCATTTTATAGGACTCCTACAGTCTATGACAAACGAACACAATGTGTTTCTGACAAGTTACACCCGTTCATGTCCTACATCTATTCTGATGGGTTTGGCCTCTTCCAAGGACAATGCGACGCATCTAAAAATGTCAAACTGTGGTTGGAGGGACACTCCTCTGAATTTGGAGTTTTGCATTCATACCCAAGTCAACAGATCTCACAATTGTGGATCGTTCTGCAGGAGCTATAGTGTTCATTGCCAACAGAATATTTCTGCAAGCTTGTGGAGTCCATGCCTTGTGAGGGACCTAGCAAGTATTAGACTGGTGTAAAAGGTTTCCTGGCACTTCAGTGTGTGGTTTCAGATCCTCGTATAAAATGTAAAATAAGACATATCATGTTAACATAAACTTAAGGAAAACAGTTTCAGATCATTTCCTAAATCCATTTACTAAAAGGAAAAGTTATATGAATCCCACATAAAAAAGTAATTGCCCTGCTAAAATAAATAACTTTTAACAACTGCAGTCAGATACGTTCGATAACTGGAGATCAGTCTTTCACCTCACTGTAGAGGAATTTTGCCTGCTGTGATTTGCACAGTTAATGTAATTTAGGCATGTTGGGGTGGGGGCTTTAAATGTGAACCACCCAAACATAATGGTTCTCACTGTGGTTCATTTTCCAGATAACTCAATTTCTTTTAATTACTGCAACTGCTGTTTGTTGAGACCTTTCAGTGCAATTCACATTGTGGAAAAGGTTATCTGTAATCATGTGAATCTAGTGATATGTGGAATCCAGCTGGAGGGCAGATTGTGAAAAGCAGAATGAATAAGATAGAGGAAAGCTCATACTGTTCTAGTTTAAATTATCTTACATGAGAAGAGGAGTGATTTCATCACTGTTTAATTTTGTTTTAGGCACTAATTCCACTAACAAAAAAAAAAAGAATGCATACAAAAATAATAGCGGTCGGGTTCACAATCTCGGTACCTGGTTGCTCCACTATAATTTTCTTGTTTCTCAATCAATTGCCTTCATTTTTTTCTTGGTCATGAATAACAGGTTTTGATAAAAGCTCCTCATGGTTTCTCATGTTTACATCACAGCAACATGCCAAACCAATCGGAATGAATTCAAGCCATGATCAGGAGTTTCTCACATAGCGTTCACCTCTCGGAGACGTTTTTGTTGTACCAGGGGTTCCATGGAAAGCAAACCTCGTATAATTATGGAGCCTTTACAGATGTCTGTTGATTTTATATATGCACTGACGGGTGCAGCCAATGACATGCAAAGGTGGCGTTGCTGTGTATTTTGCATAAGCTCATCTGTACCAGGGTATCATATTGTGACAATAATAAATTATTGGCAATTGTTTGGCAATAATCAAGCTTGGGTGTGTATAGTCTAATTGAACCCAATTACCAATTACAATTGGTTATTTGAGTGACTAAGACAACCTGTATTTTGTGTTTACTTTAGGTTATCTTTGTCTTTACTTTAATTGAATTCTAAAGTAATTTAAGTGAAACAAATAAAAAATGGCAAGAGGCAGTTTTTATACTGCACTTTGATTTAATATGCTGGTGATATTTTTGAATGAATGCTTAAACTGATAAACAGATCTGATACAAAAGTCAATTTCATTTTTTTATATAGGAGCGAGCCACATTATAACCCAGGTCATAGGAGTCCTCAGTCGCTCACCTTTCCTCGACTACTTCACTTCAGGTAACTTGTGTAAGATACAAGATACGAAAATGTGTGATTGCTGCTTTCATAGATTCATTTCTATAACTGTGTGTTTCAGTGACCATAACCTGCTGACATGGACAGACTCAGCCATTTATATCTTTACACCCCACAGTGGGCAGGTTTTACTCTGGACCAAAATAAAAGGTAAAAAAAAAAACAAAAACAGTAAAGTAGGATATAAGCTTAACCGAACCACTGCTTTTAACCTACTACAACCTACTAGACATGTCCTAATGTCTAAATTAACTCTAATGTAATTTAGTTTTCCACATGCCAAACTTTTCTACATGCACACTTAAACCAAGATGCTTTGAATTCTTTACTAGGTATTGTTTATTAAATGTAGTTTAAATTGCTTTTGTATTTTCATAGAAGTGAATTGAGTTTACTGTTGGTCAAAAACGTATCTTCTCGATTGTGCCCAGATGTTGTAGACATAGCAGTGTTTCGCAATGAACTGTTTTGTCTCCACGGTGATGGGCATCTGTCTCACCTGCTGTTGATGCCTGCTGAACGCTGTGTGGAGAGACTGATGAAGCGAGAGAACTGGACGCTGGCTGCTACCGTCTGTTGCATGTTCCAGCACGCTATTGTAACCAGCAGGGTACATACACACGCTTTTGTAGTCACGTTTGACTTTCTTTAACACACTAACCAGGATGAGCCTGCATGGTTTGCTACTCAAATTCGAAATTGTACACATGTATTCCATCTCTCTCTTTCTTGCTCTCTTATTTACTTTCTCCCATAGACGAGAAAGACCATCCCTATTGATCGCCTGGAACATCTCAAGGCCCAACTGAACTCCACCTCCCAGCAGGAGCTGATTGGCCTGCTGGAGGCAGTCATCAGCAAGTTGGAGCCTTTGGACTCTGCCTGTAGCAGTCGCAGAAGCAGCATCTCTTCTCATGTGAGTCTGAGTGTAAGAAGTGTAAAATCAACCTACCTTTCATAGGCAACACCATTACAGTCCTAGTTTTGCAAAGAAAGGAAGGTGGCATAGGGATGCCAAGCATTCATAATCGGTGATGTCGACATCATCGTTTACACTTTAATGAAACTGAATGCATCTTTTCCCCCAATAGGAAAGCTTCAGTGTGCTGGACTGCGGCATCTACCGCGTCATCAGCCGTAGAGGAAGCCAGTCAGACGAGGACACCAGCTCTCTCCTTAGCCAGTCAATGCTGGAGGAGGAAAGGATAAAGGAGTTTAACTTTACTCAGGAGGAGGAGCAGGTGGAGCCTGGTAAGAGGGCAACAGACTAAGATCAGACACTAGTGAAAATCATAGAAGATAATCTGTCTATTTAGAGTTTGCCTGACTGTGGTCTGATGAATACAAGGTTAGGGCAATGGACCCTATAAGGAGTACAGTGTGTGCTAAATGTTTGTAGTTTCACTTCATCAAGATATTCTGACATACTTGTTTACAGTGGAGTGGATGAGCGGCATCAGAGGTTTGCACTTTGTATATTTTAACTAGGAGTTAAAGGAAAGAAGGAGTGAAATAAAATGAAGGTGAACGAGCTTTAAAGGTCAGTTTGTTGTTTATTTTAGCCGTGTGCCTTTTCTGCTGCCACTCTGCTGATTATTTGTTTTTCTAATAGTTCATTGCCATCAAAATCATCTGTCCCTTGAGCTGAGGAACAAGTGAAGTTCACTCTTGGTGTCCTGTTTTTGGTGGTCAAGCGACTAAGATTATTTACATCAGTGATTCCCTCTGTGGTTTAAAGTTTTCCCTGATCTAATTTCATCTGATTTAGCTCAATAAAAGCAGGGTGTTGGATCCCCAGGACTGGAGCTGAGAACCATTATCTATGACATTAGAATAGACATTATCATGCAGGGGGATTTGAAGATTATTAGACGACTGTTGAAGATGATAAATGGATTATTTATATCTGTAACTGATTTCATCTGAAGTGTTTTTGTATGGAGTGAATGGTAGATTTGTTGCACTTAAATAAACAGCTAAAAGTAATCAAACTATAAAATCTGTTGTCTTGCACTTAGTCATTGTCTGTGTCTTTGCACTATATAAAAAAGATGTTGGATTTGTAAATGATGATAAACCTTGGATGTTATCTTGCAGCTGTGCCTGAACAAACCCCACCAGTGGCACTGTGTTGGTGGAAAAGGGCTATAATATCAGAATCTAATTCAAACGACCATACTGATGTTCATTTAAGTTCATGTTAATGTTCATGTTATTGCTTTTGTGTTTTTCAATTTTTTCTAATTTTCTTCATGATTTGTTTTTTCTCTCTATACTTTCCTTCTGTTCTTCCCTCTGTTCGTCTTTCTGTCTCCCCTCGTGATATTTTCTCTTGGCTTTTGGTCCAAATGCCAAATAATCAATTCCTTACATTCATGCATCTTACTTATTCATCCTCCTTCTTCCCATTTCATTTTCTGTTCCTTCTCTCATCTTACCATCCTGATCTTCAGACCCCCAGTCATGTCCACGTGTAGAGGGGGACAAATCAGATCTCGGCCTGCAGTTCCACCTCCCACTCTCATTCCGTCCAAAACCACCACTCATCGCATTGCAGGCTGTTAAAGACAGGTATCCTCTATGAGTCAAACACAAAAAGATGGCAGGGCATACAAGCATACGTACATACAGCCATATTAATTCCCTACTTTGATACACATAGAAACTGATATGATGATGCTTTTTTAATTCAAACAAACACACAAACACACCCTCACCCTATTGTGTAGACAATAGTATAGGTGAAAACCTGGTGCATTATTTAAGTAATCTAGTTACACTCTGAATCAAAAAGGAAAGATTATATACAGGGTGAGTCGCCGTCCTAGGACCTTTGATTGTATAAGTTTGTGACAGCATTTCTCCAGAGATTCTCATGCAGGTTCATAACTATTGGAACCAGCCGAACAAACTCCATACTATTATGAAGCCATCACGGTGCCCTGGGACTTTCGACTCGCCCTGTATTTACTTAAATGCAAACTCTGCCTTCCTCGCAGAGCGGATAAGTGGAAGTGAAACTAAATGAGAAAAACAAAACTCTCTGAATCTTTACCCAAATCAGTTTAGACTTTTTCCTAGTCTGAGTTCCTCTTTCAATAGGACTGCCATATTTAGAAATAGGCCTCCCCTATACTGTAGTGTCGTTCTTTCATTTCACTGATCTGCTGTGAACGGTATGTTTGAACCATACGATCTCTTTTATTCTCACGTTTCAGTTATATCAGTTTTTTGTCAAATATCTGTTTTACACAGGCATTGTCCTTGTGTTTATAGTTTAGTGTCTGCTTTATGACATTCCAGCATTGGCTTTATCTTGTGTTTACTTGACGATAACGCGCTCTCACTTCTGTGTGTTAAACCTACGTTTCTGTGTGCTTTTGTGGCCAAGTGTTTCAAGCTTTGTCAAGAAGACTACAGAAAAAATCAACAATCTGCAAATGAACTCTGATCTCTGGCCCCGAACGGACCATAGGGACGGTGGCCTGGGAGAGGTCGCACCCTCTGTGACTTCTTATACAGATGAAGTTGACGATGAGTATGTTTTTTGGTGCTCTCTTATAATAAATTTTTGATTATAATATCAATATATAAGTTTAATAGAGGACTTATCTCTGTCTTTTAGGGAGACTGTTGAACAAGCAGAGAATGAGTTACTTGAGCTAAGGGCAGCAACAGAGAAAGCCATGTGAGTATTGATCGGATATAGCAGTGTGTGTTTGTTTTGGAAAAGACAAATATTGTGACACTTTATGAGCATAATTTTCAAGTACTGTGAACTGAAAAAAATAAACAAGCATATAAGTAAAAGTGTAATTTTCCAAAAGTCAGTTTTTTGCAACGCTTTCTAACATTTGAAATCTACCATATGTGCTAAAATGAGTGCAACTAGAGCTTCGTTTCTTCCTTCTTCCTTGTAGCTCACAGATCCAGGACCCTTTCGTTCTCTTGGACCCTAAGTGTTTAACCAAGGTTCTCCTAGAGTGGGTCCCTATTCTGGAAAAGGTCTTGGGTCCTGAGGACCCCACAAGCATCCAGAGGGAAAATGCGGAGATAAAGGAGAGAAAGAAGAGCTTGGAAATGGAAGACGATGACCCAGACAGCCTGCCCTGTACTGGTATCCCTCACGATGACAGTGGAATAGGAAGCCAGTCAGAATCTGAGCTCGCCTCAAACCTTGTAGATGACGAAAGCCTTAAAGACCGTAACCTCGGCTCTACTCCATCGGTTGCGGTGCCATCAGTAGCCATTGTAGCTCCAGTAAAGCCTGCCTTGCCCTCAGACCTCCAGGATGATCTTTCTCAACTTGCTTGCCTCTATCTGGACATAGGCTGCCCATGTGGAGCAGATGACGGGGGGTTGGATAGGATTTGTGCGTTCCTCCGGAAGTTCTTTTTCCTGCTGGATAAGGAGAGAGTGAGGAAGATGTGCACTTTGAGGTACAGCGAGCAGCCAGACATCTTAAATACCTACATTGCTTGCATGCTAGGTGAGTGAGTCACTTTCTGTACACTCCAACATTAATCAGTGTGCCATGTGAACATGTGGTGAATGTGCAGTGTAAAGTAAAAAGCATTGCGGAGTACAACTTAAACTTTCTGTAGATCTTGTTGTGAGTACAGTATTCAGTACACTCCTGTTTTCAGATTTGACAAAGTTACTCACTCATCAACCCACTTATCAGTTTATTACCCCAGCATTCAATTTAAAAGTAAAGTCTTGTGAATAGAATCATTGGCACAAGCCAGGAATACTCCCAGGACAGGGTGTGAATCCTGGCTACCTGTTCATGTACACACTCACCTAGGGCAATTTAGCACATACAATTCGCCTACCACATGCCGTTTTTTTTAAAAAGGTGGGAAGAAGGGAGCATCTGGCAAAAACCCACATGGATACGTGGAGAACAGACCAAACTCCTCCCAGAGTCCAGAACCCACAATCCCAGATCCCTGGAGCCGTGTAGTTCAATTCGCTTGAGTATTTAAATATTCAATTACACCCTCTCAGGCACTATTCGTGGAATATTGAAATCACATCTTAGTGTTTTGTTACATTATCAGCAAAAACAAAAATGCAGAGAGAAGCATTGTCTGTATGTCCTAGGTGTGTATTGTGTAACTGGACAAAAATGTGGTGGCCAGATTTAAATCTCTTGCAACAAAATTGAGATAATGGAATACATTTAATATCCAGTAGATCCACAAGAAAACTCCTGCCCTCAACACTCCACTGCAAATTATCTGCATTCTACTATGTTTGTGGCACTTCCCAAATACTCCGCAATGATTCTCTGTACCGGACACCTCTTTTTGCAGCGAGAGTTTATATCTGTGTTTGGGGTTTTTTTTTGTAAAGTATTTAGTATCTGACCAGACCCACATGTGCTTGTTGAACTTCCCATTCCAAATTTCATCCCCCTGTGCTGTTGTAATAAACTCCACATTTTCCACTACATTTTTAAGCATTAGTGACCATTAGTGAAGTCAGGCACTGATACCTAAATAAGGAGGATGTGGGTGCAAATTAGTGTTCCAGTTCATCTTAAAGGTGTTCACTGGGGTCTCTATGCAGGCCACTCGAGGTCCCATGTCTTCATTGAGCGTGCTTTGTGCACAGGTGCATTGTCATGCTGGAACAGGTTTCTCTTAGTTCCAGCAAAAGGAAGTTGTAATGCTACAGCATAAAAAGTCATTCTGTACAATTATGTGAGAACAGTTTGGGAAGTTTGTGTGTGACGCTCAGGTGTCCACATACTTTTGGCCGTATAATGTGGCATGAAAATATCTCATTTGGTTAACCAAATATCTGTTTTAACTCTTCCTGTTTTTCAACACATACCCAGTGTTAACTGTACAGACAGAAGTAATGTGGGGTTTTTTTGTTTCTTTTTTTTATACCATAAGTTTATGTAAAGAAAATGCATGGCTCAACTCAAATGGTTGTGTTTAGTCTTTCCTTTATTACCCTACAACATCTGTTACATTAACTATTAGCATGAGCATGAGACAATATAGTGACAAATTAGACGGTCTGTACACCATCTTAGTAACACTAACCTTGACTACATGTGTGTACAGAGTTTACGAAGGCCAGTAAGGTGGTGGAAGTCATTCAGAAAGGAGATTTGCTAAAGTCACTGCGCAGTCTGAGAGAGCTGCAGCCCTGGAATGCTCCAGTGCTCCTCACACACCTTTACAGGTACGTTGCACATGCACCGAAGTACCAGAAAAAAACTGGAACAACTGTCTAATATGTGAGCGTAGGACTGCGGAAATACAACGAGGCATGGTCTCGGTTTGAGTGTCTGTAGACAATGAACACTATACATCCGGCAGAGCGTAGAGTCTACAGTTCTGAAATCTGGTGATTTATGTGTGAATGACAAAACCCAAAACTAGTGTAGCATAGTAGTGTATACAAAGTAAAGTAAGATAAAATTAGAGATGTAATGCTTCATATTTCCACATGATTGTGTTTTTCTGTTTGTAAGCAGTTTTTTTTTATTATTTAGCTGGTCTTGTTGATGATGATTCTTTTCCCCTTTGGTGTAGACTGTATGAGAAGCATGGGGAGATGGCCGTTCGGGCATATCAACAATTTTATCCTACAATCCTCCCATCTGACATCATAGCCATGGTCCAACCCAGTCACTTTTTGCCTTACCTAGACAACCTGGTTCAGTCTCAGGCTGAAGAACAAAGGTATATCTGCTTTAGGCTATATAGTAGAGTGTGCTAATACATAATACCAAATATTATACCAGTTTTACTTTCAGATTATGTTTTTATTCTTGATAATTAACTATAATTAATTTATAATTTATCATTTCCCTATAATTTTTTTGAATTGTGAATATTCTGAAGTCTGAATATTTTAACTATTATAAATTAT
>JAOVVF010000010.1:16344616-16361809 GCA_028565595.1 Duopalatinus emarginatus | reverse complement strand
TATATGCTATAGTATTTATTCAGTGTTCCTTAGATGTGAAAGCTAATGATACCTCAGGATGGTCTCGTGTCCCAGTGTTTATTGACTCTCTAATTAAAACAGAGCACTCACAGAGGAAAAGTAGCAGCTAATCAAATTTGGGAAAATCTACCTAATTGTATTTGACAATGTCTTTAATGTTTGATTTTTGTTTTGTGGCATAATTAACATAAAGTTTATTTTGCACGCATGTGTGTGTGCGTGTGTGTATGTGTGTGTGTATCAGTATTGTTTGATGTGGGATTGTTGTCACCATGTGCACAGATAAGAGAATTCTGCACATACCGGATCAGCTCTAGCCAGAGTATAAAAGTTCAACCTTGGAGATGACCAATTATTTTAGAGGGGAACCCATTCACATACATGGGATATCATCCATTTTGGTTTTTGTTGGCGTATCTGAACACACTGTAAAAACACTGAAAGTTTGATTATTCAGTCTGAAACACAAAGTGTTATAGTGTCATCTGATCAGCACTACAAATGGAGATTGTTAATATGGTAAGTGTTGTTACACTATACTGGCTATATATCATTTCTATATGTTTTTTTCAGTTTATTGTGAATTGTCTTGTTGCTGTTGCAGATGCCTTTTCCTTCCTCGACTCTGACACTCATGATGTCTTTGCTGCCCCTGTTTGCATCTCAGGTTCCGGGCAAAAACGTAACAGGTGAAAGATGTTGGATTTTTTTTACTGAATCTGAAATGTATTGTTTAAGTATTATACAATGATATACATTGTTGTGTTTCAGGACTGAGGTCAATTCAGTCAATTCTGGAGAACAATTCAACTCAAGGTAACTGAATTGTTTGTAGATAATCTTGAAAATGTATAAGTGCGCTTCATGTTATTGGCTGATAAAACAGAAAGTGAATATGGTATAATGATAGAATAGCATTTAATTGCAAATGAATTCTAGGCTTAATGCACTGCAGGAAAAAGTATCATCTAATTGAGTAATATCTTGAATATTGTCAGATTTATGTAGTATGTTCTGTTATAAGATTACAGTATTTTTTTTCCAAGCTTGAAATATAATTTTTCTGTTATCAGATATTTTTTTCTTTCTAGAAATAAATGCTTAAAATTAACAAACTTATCCGCTCATACAATTAAATTAATGTATAAAACAATCTTTTTTATAGTAATTCTATAATAGAAAATACCAGGTAAAAATTTGGTGGTATTAAAAATAATTTCACACATTGTCAGAATAGGTTGAGATTTACATTTTATGTATACTCTTTGTTACAACAAAATAATCAAGGCTAACGTGAATTTAATTGCTACAAAAACTATACACTGAAGTGCCAGGAAAACTGGTAGAGTCTAATACTTGGTGGATCCCTCACATGAGCACAGGACTGCAGAAACCCAGAAATATTCTGTAGGCAATAAACACCATAAGTCCTACTTCACACTGCAGGACAGTCAACAATTCTGTTATACTCCATGGTTGGTGTGGTATATTGGTAATGTCATTGGCTCCCATGTGTGACACCTGAGTTCAATTCCAATTCTGGGCAGCCAGTCTGTACTACACCAATAAGGGTCCTTGGGCAAGACTCCTAACACTACATTGGCCTACCTGTAATACCTTGTAAGTCGCTCTGGATAAGACTTAAGATAACTCAGATGAGTGTTCCTCTAACCATAATTTGGTGTCTATAGACGTGTGAATGATCCTGTTGAAAAAGGGCCAAACCCATCAGAATTAATAACCAAACCACATACCATTATGGAGCCACCACCAATGACAGTCTGTACCAGCTTTTTCTGGCGAATCAGTGTATATTAAATTATGTAAAATGAGTGTAAATGAGTGTATATTTAAAAAACAGACATGTTTGCAGTGTATGTGGGCTCCACCTTCATTCAGGAGGCTTTGAAGAGAGCCAGAGAGCTAACGGATGCTGCTTATGCCCGGACTAATGAGAGGTCAGTTAGAGAATAGACAGTCCTGTATAAATGAGCTTGAAAATGAACAGATTATACCGTTTAAAGTGACTATGCTGATATGTGTTGCTGTACTGATTCACTCCCTGTCCCACTCTATCACAGAGTGAAGATGTCCGTAACCGAAGGTTCTTTTCGTCCCAGTGACCTGCTGGCTCAGTTCAAACAGATCGGCACTGGTACCAGAGCGCATATCAGAGCTGCGGAGTTGCTGGACAACACGGTGGAAGTCATCAGAGAGATGGTGTACACACACAATATGGCTCAGCCTAAACATACTGGTATGTCACACATTTAAGCCTACTCTTTTTAGTATCTACAAATCTACAATCCAGGTTCATGTCACACAGCTCCAGGGATCTGGGGTCGTGGGATCGATCCTCACTCTGGTCTCATGTGTGTTCATGTGGGTTTTCACCGGGTGCTCGGGTTTCCTTCCACCTCCCAAAAAACATACAGTTGTGTGAGTGAATGGGTGTGTATGTGGTACCCTGAGATGGATTGTTGCTCTCTTCAGGGGTATTCCTGCCTTGTGGCCAGTGATTCCAGGTGGGCTCTGGACAAACTGGGGCCCTGACAGACTAAGCGTATAAGATAATGTCTGACTGACTGAATCAATATTGCAGTTTGACCCTCATCTGAGTCCATCATAGCTTCTGTGTGTGTATCTTAGAGCTGTTGAGCATGGACGACGTCGAGACTTTGTTGGAAGCTACAGGATGTTCGGCAGAGATCAAGAGACCCGCGTGCAAAAGCGGCTGTCTTTCAGAGCGCTACCGCACCATCACAGGCCATTGCAACAACAGGTACTCAGGGAATATTGCAGCACCAAGGACAAGAAAACAACTCACCAGCTCACTAGGAACACTTTTAAACCTGCTTAGTCATGCTGTTATCTAATCAGCTAATCATGTAATCATGTTGCAACAGTACAATGCATACAGATACGAATCAAGAGCTTCAGGTAATGATTACATCATACAAGAGAAATGGGGACAAATGGTGACTTTGACGTTGTTCTGTATGGTTTTTCAGAAACAGTGGATGTTCATGCACAGCAGTATGTACAAAACGGGGTGAGAAACAAAACATCCAGTGAGCGACAGTACAGTGGGTAGAAAAAAAAACACATGAGATCTGATTTAATCTGACAGGAAGTTTACAGCAATTCAGATCATCTCTGAACATGCAACATGCCAAAAACTGAGGTGGATGCGATATAGTGAAATATTAAAACACCACTCCAGGTTTCTCTCCTGTTAGCCAAGAGCAGGAACCTGAGGCTACACTGGGCCAAAACTGTATCACCTGATCAAGCTGTCCAGACCTGAGATAGGTCTTCGTTTTAAAGTGGCAAATAAATGCAGCTGTAAATGAAAAGTTTTTAAATTTTTCTGCAGACAGAATCCACTGCTAGGGGCCGCTAATACTCCGTATGCCCGTTGGCTTCCACCGGCGTATGAGGATTTTCACGGCACACCCAGAGGCTGGAATCCCCAACACACCTACAGAAACTTTACACTGCCCCCAGTAAGACTTGTATTATTAATATATACAATGCACAGTACTATATAAAAATATAGTGTCTTTCTTTTCCTTATTTTATTTCAATATCATTAATTACAATAATGCACAATATACCTAAATATATAAATTGAGTATCAGAATTCACAGGTCTAAGAATTATGCAATGCTTTTGATTTCTAAACCTTTAATCATAGGATTAATCATATTCTAAATGGACCACTTGCAATTTAGGACCTTGTTATGGTGTCAGAAACACTGGTACACCAGTCTAATACTTAGTAGTTCCCTGCACCAGCATGCAGAAATGTTCTGTAGACAATAAACACCACACTTCCTGCAGCACGGTCCACAATTCTGTTGGATTCTGCGGTGTAGGATTTCTGTGTTCCACAGTGAGTTGGATGGCAACCCAAATTTGTTCGATAACATTGAGATCTGGTGACTTAGGAGTAAATGGCAAAACACACACAGTGTTCACCTGTCAGACGTTTGTAGCCTTACTAGGGCTCCCACTGAATGCCAAACAAACCCCAAATTATTATAGAGCCACCACCAGCCTATGTATTTTGCATAGGCTTATCTGTACCACTTTTTTCTGTCACTTCAGTGTATCTGTATACTTGTATGTTTATACTATATATATGAAAAAATATTTGCCTGTGACAAGTATATAAATGTAAAATCAGTGAATATTAATAATTGTATTTATGTATAAATGCATTACCTGAAGGCAAAATAGGCATCGTGTATTCAACGTATTCATTATTTGACTTAATGAATCATCTCCAAGTTCTTTATAACAACTGAACTGTTGTGATGCTGTGTGTAGGTTCGTGTAGTGTCCCAGGAGGTGTTATACACAAAGAATGAGAAGATCTCCTTGGATTTGTCTCTATCTCACCTGCTAGTCGAGTGGGGACAGTGGATTGACCATGATCTGTCACTGACTCCTCAGAGCCACAGCACGGCCTCGTTCAAGACCGGTGCAGACTGCACTCGCACCTGCAACAGAGACACACCATGTTATCCCATACAGGTACACACTCATATATCAATCAATATATATATACATACATATATATATATACACACACCCCTGTCTCTCCCTTGGTCAGATTCCTGTTTCTGACCCTCGACGTGGTGTTCAGACCTGCATGCCATTTTTCCGCTCGGCTCCCAGCTGTGTAGATGCCTCTGTCATCTGCCGCCATCGTGAGCAGCTAAACGCCATTACAGCCTTTGTAGATGCCAGTATGGTGTATGGCAGTTCAGATGAGCTCGCTCGCTCTCTGCGTAATCTGTCCTCTCCTCTTGGCCTACTCACACACAACCAGCTGCATTCAGACCAGGGACTGGCCTACTTGCCCTACCTGCCCCGTACACACACCCAGCTGGACCCGTGTGCACCACGACAAGGTTCTAACACAGTAAAGAACACAACGTCTATGGGCAACTTGACCTTCTGCTTTCTGGCAGGTAAAACATTTGCGTCAGTGCTTCATTGAGCATTGAGAAACATGTTTTAGACAGCTGTGTCCTCCTCTGGTGTGTGTCTTTCAGGTGATTCCCGGGCTAATGAGCACTTGGGAATGATTGCTCTCCACACACTGTTTCTGAGAGAGCATAATCGATTAGCCAAGGAGCTACACATGCTTAACCCCCACTGGGGCCCAGATACACTGTACCAAGAGACCAGGAAAATCCTTGGAGCTGTCCATCAGGTTCAGGAAGAACATTCGTAATTAAACCAAATGTGTGTTTGATTTTGTTTGATCTGGCTGAGAAATTAGATTTTTTTTTCACTGCCATCTCAGGTCCTGACATGGGATCACTACTTGCCACATGTCCTGGGGCACAGAGCGTATGCCGAACTCATGCCCCCGTATCAAGGTTACGACCCTGAGGTCGACCCCAGCATTACCAATGGCTTCTCCACAGCTGCCTTCCGCTTCGCCCATGTGACTGTACAGCCTATAGTGAACCGACTCGGACCTGGATATCAGCCCCACCCGAAACATCCACCACTGCCTTTACACCACTCACTATTCGCCTCTTGGCGAGTGGTAGAAGAAGGTACATGACTTATACAGGCTAAATTTTTGTGTTTGCGTCACAGATCTATATATACATGGGTGAGTCAAAAATGATCCGCACTCCAATTAGACTAAAACTTCTGTTGGCAGCACTGTTTTATCAACACTTTCCATACTAGGTCTCTGTCTCCCCAGTCACTGCTGTGCAGGTTTGATGTGTTACATCATGTCATTTGTGACTGCAGTGCAAGAAAAAATGCAGATCATTTTTAACTCACTCTCATACTAAAGCACAATAACTGATTCTGACATACGGTATAGGCGTTAGACCAAAAACATGACATGGCTGTATTTTGTGAAAATGTAGCAAATACACACATATAGTAATAGAGATGATACACTATATGGCCAAATGTTTGTTGACACCTGAACTTCACACCGATATACACTATATGGAAATTATTCAGACATCTACACATTACACCTACAGGATCTTCTATGACGTCCCATTCATCCATAAGCATTAATACAGAGTTGGCCACTTGTTTGCACCTATACGTGCTTCCACTGTTCTGGAAAGGCCTTTCATAAGACTTTGGAGTGTTCCGTGGGAATGATTGCTCATTTATTCAGAAGAGCATTTGTGAGGTCAGACACTGTTGAACAAGAGGACCTGAAACTCCATTCTAGTTCATCCCAAAGGTGTTGGAGGGGGTTGGAGTCCAGTTCTTCCACACCAAACTTACCTAACCATTATGCATTATAGCATTTATGGATCTTGATTTGTGCACTGCAGCACAGTCATGGAACAGAAAAGGGTCGTCCCCAAACTTTTGTTCCTACAAAGTTGGAAACATACAACTGTCGAAAAGGTCTTGGTGTAATGAAGGATTAAGATTTCCCTTCACCGGAACTAAGGGGCCTAGACCAGTCCCACAGTATCATCCCTACTCCACCGAACTTGGCATTCACTAGGTACTTGATTTTTTTCCACATTTGTGGCAGTGGGACTAAATGAACCGCCTAAATTCAGTGGAAGAACTGGAGTGTCCTGCACAGAGCTCTGACCTCAACCCCACTGAACACCTTCGCGACCAACAGCACCCCAGACCTTCTCACCCAACATCAGTACCTAATCTCACTACTATCTTATGGCTGAATGAGCACAAATCCCCCCCTCCCACACACACACACACACACACACACACACACTCCAAACTCTAGTGAAAAGCCTTCCCAGAGGATTGGGGGTTATTGTAAGAGCAAAACAATTATTAAATCTGGAATGGGGTGTACAGCAAGGACAAAAGGGTATGATGGTCAGGTGTCCACATACTGTATACTGTATTTCTTAATCTTAAAAATGCAAAAGACATTATTCTCTCTTTCTGTAGGTGGTATAGATCCAGTGCTGCGGGGTTTGTTGTTGTCTCCAGCCAAGCTCCAGGCTCCTGAGCAGATGATGGTGGAGGAGCTGACTGAAAGACTGTTCCAGGCTCACGGTGGGCTGCCGCTGGACCTCGGGGCTTTAAACTTGCAGAGAGGTCGAGATCACGGCCTGCCTGGTACTTTCTTTCCCCTTGTTCTTTGTCTGCATGTTGTTTTAACAGAAAATGGAAATGGAAATTTAGGATTTCACATTGTATCATTATTGTTATATATTTTTTTTAAATGCTGAGTATGACATGTTTACATCTCACTCTTTTTTCCGTCTGTCTCTCTATGAAGGTTATGGTGCATGGCGAGAGTTCTGCGGCCTCTCCGTCCCTGTGAACGAGTCTGATTTAACAGATATTCTGGGGAATGTGGGCTTGGCACGTAAGCTGCTTGCTCTGTATGGTACGGCCTGGAACGTTGATGTGTGGGTGGGTGCTATCTCAGAGCCCGCACTGCCTGGAGGAAGAGTCGGGCCTCTGCTAGCCTGCCTGATAGCCGAACAGTTTCGAGCACTCAGAGATGGAGACAGGTGAGCTTACAGTCACTGATCCTTTCAGTTGTTTTTGCTTGAGCTGTTGAAAATGATCCTGGAGTGGACAGATTCAAATTTAGACCCTTGCATGACAAATATATAGTCGGATAAATAAATAAATTGTCGGAATGACCATGTCTGTCTGTCTGACTCTGTAAGGTTCTGGTGGGAGCGACAGGGTGTGTTCAGCCCTGCTCAGAGACGCTCACTACGCATGGCATCTCTCTCGCGCATCATTTGTGACAACACAAACATCTGCCTGGTGCCTTCAGACCCGTTTGTACGGACGCTCCACCCTGACAACCTGCTACCGTGCACACACACGAACATCACACACCTTGACCTGTCTGCATGGAAGGAACCAGACACTGGTAGGAGAAGCAGACTGTGTGTACTCTTCATTGTTACAGATGATATCAAAATAAAATAAAATAATAAAAATAAAAGGGGGGCATAACTCCGGTCCTGGAGGGCTGGTGTCCAGCACAGATTTCTAGGTTTCCCTACTCAAACATACCTGATTGCACTGTTAACTGCCAGGTTTAGTGGGTGTGTTTGAATAGGGATACTTCCAAACTGTCCCGGACGTCAACACAGGACCTGAGTTGTGCAGGATGGAACACAGAGATCACAGATGAATGACCAGACTGGTTTGAGGTGTATACGGACCTCAAATAATCAGACTTTACATTCGTAGTGAGCAGAAAAGCATCTCCGCATACACAAATCATCAAGCTGGTCTGGGCACAGACACACCCAAACTGGACAGGTGGAGACAGGGCAAACTTGTCCATCTGTCACCTGCATTGTGCTGCTGCTTCACATGACTTAACTGGATATATGTAATATGTATGTAATATGTATAATTATCCTTTCCCCCCACTGTTGTTTCTTTAGACCCAGTGTGTGGCCCCATTCCTCGCTTAAAAGTGGGTTTCTCAGTGCTGTGTGATTCAGCAGTGCTGTACCAGTGTCCTACTGGATATCTGCTTAACGGGGCCACCCACATCATCTGTGATCCAAAGACTCGCCGGTGGACTCCAGACCCACCTACCTGTCAAGGTTTGTTTGTGCATGTTAGGATATTTCATAGGGATTTCAATTTATTCAGGTGAGATTCAGCTGAAAAACAAAATCAATGCAAGGGCAACAACTACGAGGGTGGTGTCAGAAATGATGAAAGACAAATACAGGGAGATGTCCCATATTTGATCGAGGCAATCCATTTATGAGAAAATTTTGGTCTTCTTGATATGCTACATGAACATGTTCCCATTGGAAAAACTTGCCCTTGATCCAATATGGTGACTTTTAAAATGGTGGCCATACGTCTTAGGTATCTTAGGTCTTCTTTCAAGGGACGTGATGTTCTGATGGGGCAAGATCAGGACTATAGGCAGGATGCTTTAACATCTCAAACCAAATTTTTGGAGAGTGTTGACAGTATGGAGAGCGGTGTGAGGATGTGTATGCGACAACACAACACCCTTGTATAGCAGTCCTTTGTGTTTTGTGTGAATTTGAAGCTTTAGCTCTCCACTAAGCAGCTCACTGTAATGAGGACTGTTAATTGTTCAAGCTTTTTCAATGCACGATGCCATGGGGCAGCCATTTTTTCTTGCACCGCAGTCACAAATGAACTGACATAACACGTTCAACTAGAGATAACGACCTAGTCTGGAAATCATTGACATCACCAAAGACATTGGAGTGTGGATCATGGTATTTGTTGGTTTTGTCTTAGATATAGACGAGTGCTTCAGTGGGCCTGTCTGTCCACCAAACCTGATATGCCACAACACCCCAGGTTCCTTTATTTGCACAGGTATTTAATAAAGAAAACTGAAAAATGTACACTTTACTTTGTTTTTACACTTTTTGCGTAGGTAAAAATACAACTGAGTAATGTCACTTTGCATTTAGAGTCCACTACACTTTCTGCCACGTCTCTCACTGCTGCAGTGATGACAGTGATGGGAGGTGTTGCTGTGATGGCACTGATAGTGTACTGCTATACCAGGTGGGGATTTTATTTTTCTTAAGATTTGGCTTAAGCTTCACCTGCTGTATTATCTAATGCTGTGGGACTCAACTCAAACTTTGTTTATTTTTTTCTTGCAGGTTTTTCATCATAAAAGCGAGTGTCCGCAGAGCATGTTGTAATAAGAAACATTGAAACTTTCACTTTTATTGTGTCAGTGTTCAGCTTCACCCTTCCTCACCACTGGGGCTGATGTGAAACATCTGGATGCCTTCTTATGCACAAATTTCAACATGTTTTGGTATTGGCTTTAAACACTGCTATCGTACAGCTATCAATTTCTTCCCACTCGCCCTAAATGTAGAGCTCCATGGTAAGCAAATATCCCCACAGGAGCGAACCCACCCCTGGTCTGCATCTGAATCTGTTGCAGTCACCAACTGTCTCACTGCCTTAACGTTGAGCATATTATGCATGTAGGTCTGAAGCAAACATCACTGGTTTGTGCTTAGATTTAGAGTTCTCTTAGGTAATTCTTACCGGCTCTTACATCACCAAAGTTACACTGCTTGGACAACTCCGCAAACTCTTCACTTGCATTGAATCCCCCTCATGGTGGGTCCTTCAACTCTGACAGCATCACTGACCGAACCTGATCTAATACAGCTGTACAATGACGCAAATTGTAGCAAATGTAGCAAATCTCTCAAGACAGCACCCAGAGTTAGTAGTGCAAATCTGGGACAAAATGCTTTGACCAACCCATGACTGGCCTTACCACAATTATTTTGCCTCCTCTACAGATGATTCTTCCCAAAATGAATTAACTAGGTCATGGGGTCCGAGGGTGCCAGACCTTTGTTTCCAATTTTGGTAGCTTTTGCCCTTTGGCAAGCAGGTCTGCTGTCCCAATTAGATGAAGAGATTTTCCAGGTCACTTCTCTGTATGGTTCCTTTCCAGAAGTCCAATCAGCATTCCTGTATGCAAGAGTTTCCAGGTTACAGGCATTGTGTGCCCTTTATTAGAAACTGTTCTGCCTAAATTTAAGTTATGCCTGCCATACCCAGGACCTTTCGGTCAGAAAACCAGTTTCCTAACCACTAGGCCATGGCTGCCCCTAGTGGTTAGGGAACCGGTTTCATGACCGGACGGTCCCCGGTTCGATCCCACAGGGCAAGACATGACTAAGCAAGGCACCTAACTTCCTCAACTGCTCCCCGGGTGTCAAATCTTTGTAGCTGCCCCCTGCTCCAGGCAAGTGTGTTCACTGCCTGCTAGTGTTTACTGGTGTGTGTGTGTGTTTCACTGCACATATAGGTTAAATGCGGAGGTCACATACCTCTGTGTGCAAGCACAGTAGGCAAATAGTTCACTTTCACATTCATAATAAGCCTATGCAGGTTACAAGATTGAACTATATGTCTCTGAAAACTGCCTATACATCAGAGTTGGACAGGCCGCTTTGTGAACTGTCTATCTGTCATGGAAGGTACAATGGTCTACCAATAGAAAAGTTCATTATCTCGGTGTTTTGCAGATTAAATGGACCACCAGTTACATTGTTCATTGTTCCTGGTCATTTCCAACTAGTGCTGGCTCGACAGGGTTTAAGGAAACCTGACATTGTTGGAAGGTCCGACATAGAAAGAAAGCATCCAGGTGATACACACCACCCCCTAGTGGTTATCTGGGCTTCAGAGGACCAGTTACATAAGTAACTAGCATTTATGTACGTAATCAAATATGTGTTATTTATATTTATTGTACTATTAATATTATACTTGTTTAAGATAAACAAAGCAGGCCAACATGTTTACTCAACCAGTAACACAGTATTCTTTTTGTATGTACATACTGAAAGTTTGTGTGCTGTGTCATCGTAAGTGCTGTGTTTCTGTTAAACCTGTTCTTGCCTTCCTTTCCTTAACTCATGTTGTAGCAGATTTGTAGCTTTCAGCCGTTAAGGAATCTGCTTTAGCCATTTGGTCTGATCAGCATTATTCAATGCTCCAATACACTGTATATGTTCAGTACATTGGATTACAGTGAAGTGCCAGAAAAACGGGTACAAAATGCATAGGCTGGTGGTGGCTGCATAACAATTTGGGGTTTGTTTCGCTGGCGTTCCATGATACCCCTGGTACATCTACAAACGTCACTGACAGGTGAACACTGTGCATGTCCTACATTCATTCTGGTGGGTTTGGCCTGTTCTAACAGGACAATTCACCGCCACACATGTCAAGAAACACCAACTTTTGGTCAGTCTGAGGTTTTACCATTCACACCTAGGTCACCAGATCTCAGTGTTATTGAACACATCTGGGATGCCATGCAACACTCTGTGAAACAAAGTAAGCATCCAGAATACAACAGAATTGTGGAGCGTTCTGTAAGAAGTTAGGTGTTCATTGCCTACAGAAGACTTCTACAAACTTGTGGCGTTCACACCCAGTGTGTGGCTATCGAGTATTAGATTGGTGTACCTGGTGTATTTTCTGACGCTATGCAGTATATATCTTTAATCTGCCCAATAACTAGAGCCTATGTATATATGCCACAGTGAATGCAGATCAGATTCACACTTGCTACTCAATGTTGTACAATATCGGTTTATTTTATTGTATTGAATTAATCCACTGGACGAGACAGTTAAGTGTAAACATAAAGAAAAAAAAAGCATAAAATATTTCTCAATGGTATAAGCTTGAATATTTGTGCAACCAGTTTGTTCCTGGTTTTAAAGGTAAAAAATGCTGTATTAAGCTCTGACAATCATTTATAGTTTGAAGACATTTCATCAAGTGACATAAGACGTAATCAATCCATCGGTCCATGATATTAATGTCAGATGCTATGCTTAACATAAATAAAGAATGATGAGCTTTGCATAGATTTTTGCTGTACCAATATTAAACAGGAATGCATTTTGCTCTAGGCTATTTGGATTGTCAAATCGGGAATTATTATCGAAAGGTACACAATAATTTGGACCCCAAATCCCAGGGAATAATGTGTGCCTCGGTTCAGTATGTAAAAGGTTTTAAATCCAAGCATTCAGGCTTATGTTATATTATCGGGCAGATTTTAAATACTGAATATGTACCACCAAACACTGTGATTATTATGAAGACACCAAAGGCTTTGTCATGAAAAAATATGGTCTAGGTCAATTTTTTTGCCTAGGAAAAATATATAGGTCAGATATTTTTATATGAGTTCATATAGATTAAAATAAATCTGTGGCTTGAATTTCTCTTGATGCGCTTTTACTATCCACTTAATATCCAGGCAGCATTGACATGTAGTGCATCTTTGGACTGTTTCGTGAATCTTTGCTTATTAGGGCAAAAACAAAGGCAGAATGAAATGACTAGTGTTACATCTTCCAAAGACTGTGCGTTAAACAGGTTCCAGCTATGAGGACGTCAAGTTCTGTAAACTGTATCTGCACCAATGAATAATCTAAAAAAAAAAATAAACCCAACGTTTATCCTATATTGCTCCATATCAAAAACGGTGTTGATTTTTATACACAGAGTGTAAAGAGAATAAAATCTCACTGCAGTCCAGTATTCATCATCATCTTCATCATCATAATAGAAATCCTTCCATGCATTTTCTCTAGGCTTTCAATGTAACAGTCTCTGACACAATACCGGAGTGTATCAATGGAAAATATGCTGCTGTTCCTGTATTTCTGAGTGTAGAAAATGTGCCACAGTATTTGTACATCCTTCAGTTCTCATCTGCAAAGAAGAACCCTAATTTGGCTACAGACATCTCCCGTCGCAAACGCGTCACCTCACTGAACATCTGCTCGGCTGCAGGGAGACAAAGAGGCGTATATTACTTCCTCAGTTGTATCTTACATCAAGCTGAATTCTCTTATTCACATGCGTCCTGTTGCGTCACTCACCGTCGTGTCTGACCAAACCCTGCTGGATGTATCTGATGTAAGTAAAGAAGTTACACACTGCTGTGATCTGGCGTCAGAGACAGAAAGAACGTGATGCTGATAAAATGAATAACAAATGTGTATACTAAAAAAAAAGACAGGGACAGACAGTGGACAGACATTGAGACGTTTGTACCCTGGCTCTGCTGGAGGGAGAGATGTAGTAATATTTCTCCTTATCTCCCAGTTTGATGCGATGTCGGCAGAGATGGGACCTTCCACTCAGGGCACACTTCCTGCACCCGCACACAAGACAGATGTATTACTGGTGTTGTCAAACTAAACATCCAGTACACCAGCATAAAGACAGGAAAATAGACTAATAACTAATAATTATTACTATAATTATTATTTGTGTCCAATAAAAAAAACCAAACAAGGTTAATTCTCTAGTGTTAAAGTCTAAAAATACTTTATAAACACAATCCCTGGGTGTTATTTATATAAGACAGAGGTGTCCAAATTTGTGGCCAATCATTAGACTTCAATACTCGAGGGCCAGTCACAGACACATACATATACACTGAAAAATTGGTACAGACGAGCCTGTGCAAAATACACAGGCTGGTGGTGGCTCCATAATAGTATGAGGTTTGTTTAGCTGGCAGTCCACATCTGCAAACATCTGATGTTCATGTCCTGCATTCATTCTGATGGGTTTGGCCTTTTCCAACAGGACAATGTCGATGTCTCTGTCAGAGACATTTGTAGATGTACCAGGGGTCCCATGGAATGACAACTAAACAAACCCCATACCATTATGGAGCTATCACCAGCCTATGTATTTTGTGTAGACTTGTCAGTGTATACACTGAATGTCTACCATAGTAACAAAATAATTTGCCCAAAATTCTCCTCTTGTGTCTGGTCCAGTATGAACATAATTATAAATTAAAGGGTCCTTTTAAAAAACGTACTAAACTTTTTTACTGTTAACTTCGGTTTTGTCTATAGAACATTTTAGTCGTGTTAACACAATCTGCTGCCACCATCGGGTAAAAGGAGAAACTGCAACAGGTTGGCCAGCGAGTCATGTGGCGTAGTGTCTAAAGCCTGAGTTTGGCCCTTGGGGCCGGATTTGGACACCCCTGTTGTAAGGAATAAGACAAGACAGAGTGTGGTGTTATATAAAATAATCCAAGATGAAGATTTGATTAGTTCCATGTCTCAAAGACTGTTATAAGCTGTTATATCACCTTATTATATAAAGCTCTGACACTGGAGGCTTCTTCCATTAATATGAAATAAATCGCTTCTTACATTTGAAACGATCACCATATCAACAATGGCATGTTTTTTCTTTGAGAATTACAAAAGCTGTCTATTATTAGACTCAGATTACATGGAGTGTCCTCCATATGTAAATTTACATAACTCATTAGAACAGGTGAATTAATCCTGTGATTTGTCGGCACGACTCTGGTTATACAAAGTTATTCAGCACCTTTTAACCAATCAGATTCAAGCATTCAGAATCATGCTGTAATTTCATTGTTGAACTAAAATGTGCTAATACATTGAGTCACTATCTGATCTTGCAGGTGTCTTTGGTACTTTTGTAACACTGACTGACTGAGACTGAGTAACCACTCGGGCACTGATTGTTTAATCCTTCCTCTTTTCATATGTACGAAACAATACATTGTTTTTAAAATGTCACACTAGTCTTAACAAACCTAAACACATAACGTATTCCATGTAGCTTCATACGACACAATCGTCCTCACAGAGACCAGAGACTCAGTTCAATAGCAATTCAATGCACAGCTGCACACATAATATACATAGAAAAGAAAAGGCAAGATGCTGAATTAGAAGAGCGATTATACACAATAGGCTTCTAAAGTCACTTACGTCTCTACTGGTGCTCGGCAGCCACTGCGAAAACAACCCCATATCAAACTGTGATTAGCACTGTGCCCAAATCATAATGTGATTTACAAGCCCCAAATTAAATTCATGCACAACTACATGTTGTAAAACAAACCACAGAGCCTATAACATTGTGTACGATGCTCGACTCACTTGGGTCCTCCGCACTCAATAGTCGAAGACTTGTCCATGGGCAACGTGCTCAGAGCTACAGGCTCGATAGTCAAAATGTTATCCTCCACAGCACGCTGAACCGACTGAGACAGCTAGAGGCAGACAGAAAGACATGTGCACTGGTGTATATGGTGTACAAACATAAGGAACACATGCAAACAAACATGAACTAACATACTTCTGAGCAAGTGAAAGAGAGACAGGGAGCGATGTCCTCTTTGTAGATCCGGGTCAGGAAGGCAGATGACCGATCCAAGCTTGGATTCTCTCTCCAAGAGAGAAACTCGGCAAACAGCACAGAGTCGAACTACGAACAGGAATAAACATGATGATTGTTTTTTTTAATAATTCACTGCAGTGATGGTTAGATCATTTCCAGACCACAGTGTGGTTGCATTTCTATTCCGATTGTTCAGAAGGCAATGCATTATGTTTGTATATCCACATGGATCAACTCGGTTCAATTCAATTCAAGTCGATTAAATTTTTTTGTATAGCGCTTTTAACAATGGACATTGTCCCAAAACAACTTTACAAAAATGTAGGTTTTTGTATTTATACATTAACATTCATTTTATCCCTGATGAGAAGCTGGAGACGACAATACCAAGGAAAAACTCCCTGAGATGACAAGAGGAAAGAACCAGACTTGAAAGTGAACCAGAGTCATTTGGGTAACACAGATGCGTAAAGTGCAAATGTATATCCAGATTTGATTTCAGCTGTAACATGAACAATTGTGTGTTAATAATGTGCTTATTCAAATACGCTACTGTTTCTATAGTAACAGGAACGTGGTGGAGTTTCGACAAAATTTTAAGACTAATAAGAAACCAGTGTGTTTTCATTTAAATGGTTTAATTGTTAATGTGATGAGGTTTGTTCATTGATTCTCGTGTCACTCTGCTTTGCAAAGTTTCCCAGCAGAGCACTGTCTCCAAGAAAAAGGAGCTTTTGCTTACTGGTTTCTGAGATGCTTTTATTTTGCAATAAGGCAGAAACCAGGGCAGCTGTGGGCTTGTGGGTAAGAAACCAGCCTTGAGCCCAGACGGACCCCGGTTCAAACTGCTCCCTGGGTGATGTGGATAGAGGCTGTCTTCCTGCTCCAGGCAAGTGTGCTCACTGCCCCCTAGTGTGTAATTACTAGTGTGTGTGGGTTTTTTTTCTGCACAGATGGGTTAAATGTGGAGGTAGAATTCCTCTGTATGCAAGCATTGTAGGCCAATAGTTCACTTTAAAGTTGAGTGAAATGTTGAATCATAGAAATATTGACATGAGACTCAAGTTTGTGTAAAACCTGACGATCTATTGTAGATCAAATCTACCAGAGTGTCATCTGAAACATGCTTCACTGTAAAAAACAAATCTCAAGGACAATCTGACCTTATTTACAAATTAATCAACACCACACATTCACGTACATTTAAATTGTGACATACTAATGCTGTATATATTTAAGATATTGAACATTTAATGCTTTGTTTTTAATTTTTTAAGCCTAAAACCTTGTTAATCTCAGTGTTAGACCTTTGGTCTGCACTTTATATACACTTAGCATTTAAATCATACACTGAATTAAGCTGACTATAAAGAATGATGGATGAAAGGATGAAAGTGAACTATTTGCCTACTGTGTTTGCACACAGAGGAATGTGACCTCTGCATTTAACCCATCCGTGCA
>JAOVVF010000010.1:16306350-16324611 GCA_028565595.1 Duopalatinus emarginatus | reverse complement strand
CACACACACACGCACATATATGTATATGTGTGTGTGTGTGTGTGTGTGTTATAATGCAATATATAGGGTAAAATAAATAATTCATCAAATCTAAACTTTATTTATATTTATAATATAAAAACAAACAGGCCCCATTATTTAGCTACATTTGTGCCAAAATGAAACCCAAAATTGACATTAAAACTTTTTCTACACACGGCACACAAAGCATTATATCATCATAACAACAAGTATCACACATTTAATCTTTTATTATCAACATATTTAGTTTAAAATGTACTAAATATTCATGTAAACAATCCTCAAGTATACTAGTTGGCGACTGCCAACACGTCCTAACCAGGAAGGAAGCACTGTATCTCAAAAATCCTCTTCCACACTCCCACAGTGCACTTTAATGAACAGAAAAGAATGGCACCTGCACCCTTTATAGTGCACTCTGTTCTGAACAGAAAGCCGTTTGTACTACAGCCTTCACTTTCCTACTTTAAGACCGACGCAGAATTGAAACTCGACCATAAAAACCATTTAAAATCGAAAATAATTATCAGTTTATTAGTTGTAGCATGTTTTAAAGTCTCTGTAAGGAATTATCCTTGGTGTCTGGTGTATAAATAAGGTGTATTAGACATGCTGTAGGGGTCATTTTGGCAGTGTTTGCAGTGGGACATGGCTCTCAGCTTGACTGATTCTCCCACTGTGGTCTTCTTTGATTTGGAGACTACTGGACTTGGTATGTATATGATAACATGATTAATGGGGTAATGGTTTCTGTGCTCTAATGCTAATAATGTCTGAATAGTGAAACCTAACTTCTCTTTGGATTTAACCCATCCATGCAGTGAAATACACACATACACACTAGTGAACACTAGGGGGCAGTGAGCACACCTGCCCAGAGTGGTGCTGGCCAGCTCCTTTATCCGCAGCATTTGAGGGTTAGGTGTCCTGCTCAAGGGCATTTCATTCGAGACTTGTCCATTGCGTGGCTCGAACCTGGGACCTTACAGACCTTCTGGTCCCAAGGCTGGTTCGGCTGCACCCGCACACCTTCTAAAAAAAACTTTATGGTGTACCGAAACACAGACTTCACTGGTCAAACTGGTAGACTTCAACGTCCAGTGTATTAATAAAGCTTTTAAGACAAGTGAAAGTGGAATTCACTTCCGTATTTAACCCGTATTTAATCTGTGCAGTGAAACACACACACATATACACACTAGTGAACACTAGGTGGCAGTGAACATACATGCCCAAAATGATAGGCAGCTCCTTTCAGCGCCTTCTGGTTCCAATGTGGGTTTCTTAACCCCAAGTCTGCAGCTGCGCCCAAGGCATTGTCATGAAACAACTTCCCAGATATCCAGATATAGAAAAAAAAAAGTGTGATTTGTCTCTAATGAGTAGCAAGACCAACAAGACTCAACTGAAGTGCCCTTGAGCAAGAGACCTAACACCTAAAATAGCTTTGTAAACCAAAGATCATACTACCTGTTTAGTTTAATGCTCCCTTAGGTATGTTACAGCTAGACAAGTTTCCCCTGGATCTCCTGTGACTCCACCGTATAGTGAGTGTGTAATCATTTCTTCTCCAGGGCCCTCGTGTGACATTGTTCAGCTGGCAGCAGTGAGCGGTCACCACACCTTAAACCTCTTCATGGTTCCTCGGTGCAGGATGGAGCCCGGTGCATCCAGAATCACCGGCTTCAGAGTACGGCGCCATCGACTCTTCCATCACCGCAGGCCAGTTCTCACTAACTCACTGAAAGAAGCCCTGGTGTCCTTTATAACCTTCCTTAGCACGTTCAGACGCCCGCTGCTGGTGGGTCACAACATTCGCAGGTTTGATTGCCAAGTGCTGACCAGAGTTTTGGATGAGTTCGACCTGAAAGCAGCTTTCGAGTCTGAAATCGCTGGCTTTCTCGACACTCTCCCGTTGACCCGGCAGCTTCTCAAGGACAGTGGCGTGAACAGCTTTAAGCAGGAGAACTTGGTTAAGACTGTGCTTGGGGATTCCTATGCAGCTCATGATGCTTTGTGCGATGTTCAGGCCCTACAGAAGCTTTTCTGGGCTCTCAGACCCACGGCTGGTCAGATTCAGCAGCACACTTTCGGCTTGGACTTGCTGTGTAGCAAACGTTCGAAAGAGAGAAACTTGTGAGAACATTAAATCAGACAATGCTGGTGAACTCTGACAATATTAATGTCTTAATATTGAGAGTTTGATTGTTGAAATGGTGGCTCAGTCCATTTCAGATGCATCAGAAAACAGGTCAGAGTGGACAATGTCAAACTTCAGCACTTTGTTTTTAAGAATATTTGTGAAATTCCTTTATTTGAATAAATGTTTATTTAACTACGCCATGTGCCGTATTAGTGTTTGCTACAATTTTCAAATACCAGTAACACCTTTAGGTTTAATACGTTCAATCGCATGCTCAGGAGTCATGGTGGTACAGCAGGTAGCACCTCACAGCTCCTGGGTCTCCTGATTTATCCAGAGCTCAGCTTACTGGTTTCTCTGGTTAGTCTGGTTTTACTGCTTTCCTTCCACCTTCCAAAAACATGTTAAAATCTGCTAGGTGAATAAAAGAGTACGCGTTCATGTGCTGGAATCCTATCTATCCATCCATTGAGTATTTCTGCCTTGGCCTGGTGTTTCTAGATCCATATCCATATCAGACTTACCTGGTCAAACTGGTAGACTTTAATTAAACTGAATTCTAATTTATTTATAATATATGACTTTTATTTTGTTTTATTTTATATATCCTTAATGAGCAAACCTGAGGTGACAGTGACAAAGAAAAACGCACCAAAATGACTTGAAACCTTGAGAAACAACAACAACAAAAAACAACCAACACGCTGGTACAGATTGGTGGTGGCTTCATAATGGTATGGGGTTTGTAATCTGGGTTTGTTGATTTTCTCCCACTTCCCAAGACCATGCTAAAAATCTCCTAGGTGAGTGAATGAGTGAAAATGTGTATGCTGGCATCCCATCCAGGGAGTATGCATCTGCTTCTGGCCAGTGTTCCTGAATCCAAATACACCACAACCCAGACCATGTTAAAGCCCTTACTACTAAAAAAAAAAACAAAAATGAAGACACGGTGTGCAGATGAATTCAAACAGAATTGTAGTTTATTAGGGGAGTACATAGAGTTTAGACAACCTCATGCCACAGCAGATTCAAAAATGCTAATCCATGCTGCCATTTCAGACCATTACCAGAGGTAGCAAATACTGGCTCGGATTAAGGATCTGGGACGCGACCTGCTCCGGACCTCACGTAAAAGTGCACAGAGTTTACAGTAAACGAATATTAAGATAAGTGTTTATAAAACATCGTCACGTTACTCCAGCGAGAGCAATCTCGGGGAAAGCACAACCACTTGCAGAGGGACGGGTATAGAGGACGGATAGTTTCACATTCACACGGACTACAGGCATGTAAAAAGACTATCAGCAACTTGATCACTGGTTTCCTCTTTTCACAGTAAATATCTGCATCCTGTTAGAAAGGGTGAACCTGCTGTTAGCAGATTTATTAAATTGTGTAAAAGCAGTTTGCGTTCTTAAAAAACAAAACAAAAAAAGATAATTCAAATTGATCAGTAGAGGTTACTTTTCTACTTAAAAAGTCCCTGAATAGTGAGTTGTGTTTGACTTTGTGTGACGAGAGTGACGAGATTTGCTGACTTGAGCATGTGCTTTTACGACTCCTAGGTTAAAACATTTCATTTATTATGCTTGCATCAAGCGTAACCTTAATGCAAGACGTAAGGATTTTTAGACTGAATGCTAATTCTAATAGTTTAATAAACATATAACATGCGTCTGCGCATTCAAATGATGAATCTGATTGTAGAACGTGACATGACCTTAGCAGTGTGATGGCCTATTTCTTTTAAAGCACATGCTTATTAATAGGGAGGAGAAACAATTCACCAGGTCGTGATTTAACGTTTCTTCAGGCAAACACAAAAGCAATCTTGACTTGTCATGCTCAGCCTTAAATATGTTCATAATGAGAAAACTGGCACCTCTTAAATTCATTATCACCCTGTTATTCAAATGTAAATACCTCAATTCAACCACTATACGGTTCAAAGTACTGGATCACAAGCAAAAGACACCACATACATGTTTGTGCGTGTGTGTGTGAGATGTCACTATGCTGATTTGTATCGCTTGGTATATTGCTGAAGTGTGTGTTACATCCTCAGTGGTTCTGTTCCCTTGTAGTTGCTGATGAATAAGCAACATTAAAACAAAAAAGTAGACAGTTAAAATCATACATACTCAACTTTTTAGTGACAGCAAACACGCGCTATTAACTCCGGACCTGTTTTTGCTTAGAGAAGACAGCAGGCTCGGAACATCGTCATCCCGGATGAAGACGTCACCTGCAGCGTGATGCTCTCGTTGGCGGAGATGAAAAGGACGGATCCCCTGTGCAGCATGATGTCTGAGAGAGCGCTGGCCTCGCCTTGAATCACTAACAGGATGGACGCGCAGTCCAAAGGGTTCATTGTGTACTGCTTTACGGATGGAGGGACCTGGAGGTGGAGCACAGCAAAAATATCTGTCTGTACTTGAGGGCTAAGACAAAATTTAAGCTGTTACCAGATTTTAACTGATACCCACTGTTATGGGGACACTTGTATAGTACTCAAAACTGCCCTTTACAATATAATACCTTAGACTACAAGTTAGGCTCAACCAACGCACCAGGCAGCCCTTTCCTACCACACACCAGTCAGACAACCTGAGCTGACTGCATCTGTTGGCATTACCGCCCCTGCAGGTGGTAACACAACGCCTGAAATTGGCTAGTGTCTCCCTACAGACAGAGTACACCATCCTGAGAGCAGAGCCAATTTTGCACCCTTGCCCCCCTGGCCATGGATGTAATCATTAGAATTCACAAGACACCATGTACACACACACACCTTTACCTCAGCACAACCAATTTACCAGCACACAAAGCTGACTGAACCAGGGACTCTGTAGCTGTTAGACAACAACACTACCCTCTGCACCACTGTGCTGCCTGAAAGCCCTACAGAAGCTTTTCTCAGTTCTGTAGACAATTGGCTAGGCGCAAAACGCCCGAGAGACATAAAGAATGGCTAAAAATACACCAAAGGAATAAACAGAGGTAGAACAGCCACTTCTCAAACCATCTCGAGCATGTAGCTTGTGTGAGCTCTGTGTAACCTACCTGTATCCTCATGACGGTGAAGTCCGGTACGGGTGGGTCATACAGGTGAATGCAGGGGTCTGTGGGGTCCTGAACGGAGGGAAAGATTTTGGCACTGACTGGAGCAGGACTGTAGTTTAACATTTCACACAGTGTGTTCACGTCGATGTATTTCGGGGTCAGTCCGGCACGGACCGTGTTATCCGAACAGGCCATGCACTCAATGCAGTCTGGGAGATGGAAAGATGCATTATGGTCAGTATTTTTCTTTTCATTATGAACTTGGTGAAACAATTAACAACTAGACCAAATCAATATTATCAATTCTTAAAAACAATTCTAGACAGCGGTTTGGAGAAGATGCATGTTCCCAATGCTGTTCTAAATGAGCCTGAATCCAGGGGCTCCCATGGTGCATTGTGGCGTACACGCAACAATGCGTCCAAAGTACTTGACTTCAGCTTGTCAGATTTGACATTTATCATTTAACATCCTGAGGCCAAACTCTTCAAATGTGTCAAGCACTTTCAAGAGGAGCTGTTACATGCTTTACATGGCATAAACTATAAATACATGTTAATAACTAACCTTTTCCTGTCAAAAAAAACCTTATAATTACTATCATGCCATATTCATTGCAGATAGCAGACAATTCAAATAAGGCCCAATTGGGCAATGGTAACTGTTTTGAGGGCCAAAACTGGCCCAACTTCAGCAGCCACATTTACATTTGGTCATGGCATGCAGACTTTGGGCCACATGAGACATTACTGTAAACTATATTTTTTGTTTTCTGGTGCCCCAAAATGCTGTCATTTCATTATAGTATGTGGGCCAGATCTGGCCCATGACTTATTTGCCATCTGTAATGTTAAACTGTTCTAAATAAATTATAATATATATATTTTATATGTAAATGTTTATTGAAAAGGACATCATTTGTTTTTTTTTTTTCAAAGCCTTCAGATCAGTAAGTAATGTTAACAAATTTACATATCGTTACACCATGAAAGTCCATTGACCAGTATTATATGCATACACGTATACACATAAATATATATACAGACATACACACATATTCACATCAACTTACAATACTTACAATTACCATAATAACAGAAACAATGTCCTTCCTGAGTGTTAAACTATTTACAAAGTTTGAAGGGGATTTCAGTAATTGTCCTATAAAACAAATACGTTAGGATGAGCAGAATTAACGTAATTTACCCGTTTTGCCCAGTATATAAAAAGTTATTTTCACAATATTATTCCAGTCTCCCATCTGTGTTGGATTTGGTTGATAGCAATTTCTAGTTAATGCCTTTTTACTTTAATCAGATATTCCCTTGAAGCACCCCGTGTACCCATGGGGGTATAAATTATAAATTATAATATTAAATAATAAAGGAGAGGATCACCTCCAGACAGGTAGGCATGAGGCTCGTTAGCTCCCAGAAACATGGCCTCCCCTGGTTGCAGCACGATACGGTTCAGGAAGTAGATGGAGAAACAGCCGATATCACCCGGGTACTGGGAGTGGAGGCGGAGCAGCAGCTCTCCGTTATTGCCTGATGTGTCTTTACCTGCAGCCTCTACATCAATAATGCATGTGCAAGAGAAACAAACATTTTTTCATTATAATAATAAAAAAAAACACGACGATGCAGCATGTCAGGGTAGAAGATAATGTACAGCTAGGAGTGACATTTCAGGATCTTTACCTTCTTCAGAGACTCGTTTGACCAACATGTTCAGCTGATCTACAAATACTTTCTTCTCACAGTTCATCATCCTGCTGAAGCACTTCTTCAGTGCAAGAGAGGCACGTACAGGGTTATCCCTGCTGCTCTGCAGCTCATCCGCTGCCTCGTTACCTACCAGAGCATGGAATTCTGGGACGTCTGAAGAAAAAAAAAACACAGATTCAGCAAAATGGATATGCAGTGATAGAGACACACACACACACACACACACACTGGGCTGACGATACCGCACTGTAACAATGCTGTGTTGCAATGTATTGTGTAAAATCACTGTGTTCCACACTCACTTTTAAGAAAGGAAATGATTTCCTCCACCGGCCGAAAACCACAGAGGCCTTCAAACTCAGTCAGTGCAATCGCCATCTCGGGCTTATGGTTGTTGTCAGGGTAGTGCTCAGGAAACTGGGCGTGTAGCTTTGCTGCTAGCTCCTGAGAAGTATTTACTAACTGATTAGAAGCTATAATAGAAGACTATATAATTAAATATCAAATATTGTACACTGAAATACAGTGTGTGTATTATTTTACAGTCCATTACGCTAACCTTTCTATACTCACTCTGTTAGGATGAGCTTGGATGGATAGTGCAGTGTTGACTGACAGCACTTTAAACAGGAAGGGGAGCTGTCCCTGGAATGTGTCTTTGACCTTCGACCCCAAACACGCTGGATAATCTGCGATCCACTGTCCCAGTGTCCTCTGCGATATTCTGTTGTCTTTGATAAGAGCATCTCCCTTAGGGTGGGCACCCATCCAAAGCTAATAAACACACACACACACACACACACACACACACACACACACACATAGTGTGTATCTAGAGACATATGGCAGATCTATAAACAACTGTAGATGTTTCATTAGGCAATAATGAAACCCAGAGCCAGCCAAGATAATGTCCAGATATTGAAAACACACTTTAAAGATTAAGCATGTGAAAAGAGCTTAAAGAGACAGACTTCTATAGCCTTCTCACATATACCACACCGTCACACAGACCCTGCTTGATGTTTTGCTATTTAAAGAGCAACTCGTGACCTTTTCAGCGTGCCTCACATGAGAGGTCCCATTATTTTAAACAGAGCTTTTTATAGGATCCAGGCCAAGACGAGAATAGACATAGACCACAATGACCAAGCCTAATTATGGATCTGTTCAGGGAACTGAGTGTGTGTCAGTTCAATTCATTTTAATGTTAAAGCGTTTTTAACAACACTTTATAGAAATCTGAATGTAGATTCAGATACCAAATAGGCAAGCAAGAAAAAAAAATCCCAGAGATGATGAGGATGAGGAAGAAACCTTAACAGAAACCAGAGTCAAAAGATGCCGATTTATTTCTAGGTGACACTAGATAGTGGGATTGGAAGCAATAACTAGATACTATAAAGCCAAGCAGTACTAGGACATGTATGTAGCATTCCATCAAGCTTATAGAGTCTTTATGATTCCAGCAGTATTGTACAGATAAACGTCTACACTATCCAGGTGAGATTATTCACTGACGCACAGTGTGGGCTAGATCTTTACATTACGGACATTGCTTAACAAATCAAGGATTAAAACCCAGTCTGACTAAGCACTGATTAAAACCTTGACATAGGATTCATTCCAACTGGCATTAATCACTGACAGTACTTTTTTCTTTCCTTGTGACTGACGATAAATCACGTCACACCCGCTTCAAGACTTAAATAAACCCTAACTTTAAGTGGAATACACTTTATGGCCAAAAGGTTTTTTCACACCTAACCATTACGTCTATATGGTTCTTTCCCAGTTTGTTGCCACAAAGTCAGAAACACACAGAATACCCTGTCCAGGTATTCCCCCCTTGGGCCCAATGATTCTGGGTGGACTCTGGACAAGTGGATAAGAGAATGACTGACTGACTGGAAGTGAAAGTCCCTGGTCCCTGCACTAGAAGACATTTTGAAGTATGCCAGAACAACACATTACGGTCCGATAATCTATCCCATAATTCAACTGAAGCTGTGAAGCGTTTGAGGCTGAAGTAGAATATAATATATGTATTAAAAATATTACGATTATGGACAACCCCAAGTAACATTATGACCAGCTTTGTGAAAAGTGCCAAACACATTTTGCCTGATTTTTAAAATGATCAACGTACCTTGTGTCACATGACATTGGTAATATAGTGGACAAATGGCATACATGGCATACAAATGGCACACTCATCATACTGAAACAGCCTACTGCTTTACTAGTCAGAATCTTGCGTGTCCTGTACAGAACCATGTCCTTAGCACTACTGAACAGCTTTGTAAACCAAAGAATCAGACTCACTAATGCTTTTGTAGCTGAATATGCACATACTGATCCAAAATGTAGTGGAAATCCTTCCCAGGAAGTTATTATAACAGTATAGGGGACTAAATCTGAAATGGGATGTTCAACAGAAAAATGTGCGAAATGTGAGGACTGTGCAGTGATACACACACACACACTAGTGAACACTAGGGGGCAGTGAACACGCTTGCCCAGAGCTTGGCAGGGCAGCCCAAAACCACTGCAGCCCAGGGTTCAGTTGTGGGGTTAGATGCCTTGCTCAAGGGCACTTCTGTCCTGTCTTGAACCAGACCAGTTCCCTAACCACAAGCTCACGGCTGGATAGGAGTGATGGTCAGGTGTCAGGAAAAAAAAAACCCCTGTGTACATCGTGAGCAGAAAAGTCTGGATAAGTGATCAGCGCTCAGGTCTGACATGTGCTCACCTCAGCGTACGGTCTGTCATCCTGTATGACAGTCTGAGGATCTCCACCTAGGACCAGCTTGGCCACCTCACTGTCCAGCCCCACCTTCCCCCAGGCATAGTTCTGGACCTGGCATGATAGTGGAAACACTGCACACACACACACACACACACACACACACACACACGTATTACACAGTGTCCTAAATTATTCTAAAATAAAGAAGAGAGTCTGTTATAATCCATCCTTTCTGAAGTCACACTGCGTCTACTGGCAACTCCATAGTGACAGCTGCACTGCGCTATGGCAACCAACCCCACAATAGACACACAGTCACTGACACACAAACACACACACTCGCACATTCCGTGCTCGTCCTATAATTTCATATACCTGATATACAAATATAAATATATATAAAAGAATGAATAGCAGCGGATGAGATGTTAAAATGAAACCCACCTCTCACTTCCTCCATGTCTGCAAAGGTGGCGCTCGAGCTGGTGTGGCGTCACGGCTCACGGCCAACGTCAACCCGGAAATCGATAACGTTTACACAAACTAATAAACAAATAATACTTTTACATAATATACCCACCTAAAGACTTTACAATTAATTTGAGCACTACACTGAGGTATGTTTTGTTTTTAAAGATTTGACTCTAATTACGCGCCTAAAAGGATTTTATTACAAAATATATTTTTATATTTATTTTAAAAGCGTGACTTTGTAAATAAAATGCTTTATAAAGTATTGTGAGGCGATAGTATAAATAATAAAATATGACAAAGTGATATAAATACGTATAAAAATACACACATATATATTTATGCACACTGATGACGCGTCTCCATCCTGGTGCGCATGCGCAGTGTGTAACAACTGCGGAAGTGAGCTGAGCCGCTCGCGCGTCTGCGTCTGCCATAGAGGACTGCTGTGTTTCTTATAGCTCAGTTCCGGATTAAACCTGCGTCAAGATGTCAGGTTTCGACAGTAACTCATTTGAAATCCCTGTAGACGTCAATCCTTTTCAGGTAAGATTGTAATGTTGACAGGATAAAACTTCCTAGGCTCAGAGTTTGACTTTTATTCCACAGGAAGCTAATAATATGGGTTTGGCACAGGTTCGGCGGTTGGGGTGGGTGGGTTCATCTGATTGACATGACCGGGAGCCAATCAGAACTCGCGTTACTTCGAAGGCGGGCTTATTAATGTTAGAGGAAGTGCTCTGTGCAGTTCTTTGTCATGTTGTAAAGATTACAGAGCCCTTGACTTGTTTATCATTGTGGTATTTATTTTATATCATCTTTTATTTTATTAAAATTAAAAGATTTTTTGTTTTGCTTTATGGAGGCCTTCAAGTCTGTTGTTTAAGCCACAAAACAAAATATTATACATCTCCATAACAACCCTAAAGACATGAGGGTCAGAATATAATAATCATCACCATTAATAATAATAATAATAATAATAATGATAATAATAATATCATCACCATTATTATTATTACTGTCATCATCATTATCACCATCATAATGATTAATATTATCATCAACAGCATCCTCCTGATCGTCATCTTTATTATCACATAATTATTATTTTCATAATCTTTATTATCACATTTTTATTATCATCATCATCATTTTTATTATCAAAATCATCATCTTTATTATCAATTATCATCATCATTATTATTGTCTTCATCATGATGATTATCATCATCATCATCATCATTATTATCATTGTCTTCATCATCATCATGATTCACTTTATAGTTATCTACAGTCCATTTTGGAGTACCATCTAATACAGCGGTCTGTAATAATCAACATGACAGACTGAGGTAAAATGTCCATCACCTGTTCCATCTGTTTCCACCTGACGCAGCATTATATCATAACACAACCCAAACCTTTGATATAATCCACCTCCTGAGAAGGAGCCATAACTGTCTAGTTTAGTAGATAATTAATTTACATGTGGAACAGAGGTTGTCCAGGAGAACAGCTGGCCTTGTTTGCACACATAAAACAACACCTTACAGACACAAAGAAAAAGGTTGACGTCATCTTGTAAAAAATCATAAACTAAAATCGTATGACTGATTGTAGAGTGTTAATAGCATTGGGGACCCGTAGACACACTTCACTACGTCATTCTGTACTCTGTAGTGTACAGCTATCTACAGAGGCAAAACATCTACTATAACATCATATAATACATGGTTAGTAGAAGACGTTTTTCCAATTTAGAATAACATACAGTTCAGGAGACTGATCAGGAGATTGATGATAAGCAGTAGGTAGTATTTACCTACTATGTGTTATCTAACACATATAACTGTAAGGGTATATTAATCTAAACTTTTTATTTTAACTTCATCTCGTCTCCCTTCAACCTGAGGTACAATGTTTTAATATAGGCAAGAAGAATGGTCAGAAATCCACAATTTTATTATTATCCTTCTACAAGGTTTGAAATTGATCGTTCATGTTTATGTTCAAATATACCACATGTTTAGGTCACATCCTGGACCTGAAGAATGGAGCAGATGGCTTTCTGTCTCCCTCCTAAAACAATGCTTTAGGAAGTGAATGCACCTCTTGTCGTACTCATGACGTGACTGCTCTTAATGTTTGCTTACAGGGCGTGAGTGATTTTTAAAGTTGAGTGAATAGGATCAGTGGACTACGCAGTTACTAAATTAAGCAGCTTAGAGAAAAAAATCCTTAATGGCTTTAAGGAGTTGATGTTATGTTTAGTATGTAGCCTTGAGCACAGTCTGAGGTCTGAACAGAGCTGTACCTTTGCTGTGTTTTGTCTAGATAAAGCTGATGGTGTTAAACCTCGCAAGAAAAAACATTTTGTCACTTTCACATAATTGTGCAACATTCAAACGAACACCACGTAAACTCTGTGAGAAGTCTACCAGGTGTGATCAGAGATGACTCCATCCTCCAGGGTGTATTAGTTGATGTGAGGTTAATGTGTAGCTCTGAATTCCTCTTGCTCAAAGAATGCTCTGTGCACACGTTTCAGCTTTTGCTGTGTCATGAACATTGTAGTGTAAAATCTTCTTCCATTTTTGCTTTAAAGATCTAAATGAGGGTGTTAGTGCAAGATGAACTTCCATTTGCTATTAACGTGGGCTTTAAAACCATGTGACTTGGCCCTGAAGTGGAATTAAACAATTATATTTGAATATGGGCTATGTAAATATGGACATGCTACAATAGATTACATCCTGTGATTTTTGCAAGTAACAGGTGGATTAGTGAATATTTAAAAGTCATTTGCACCTTGTTGTGTTATAAATTGTGACACTACATCATTCAGTATTTTGCTGTTTAACTTCAGGCTTTACACAATTTTTAGATCTGGTGACTTGGGATTGAATCGTAAAACCCCAAACTCAGACGAGTGTTACTTTAACCAAAATGTGTCCTCTCTAGACATGTGGTGGTGCGTCATACTGTTGGAGAAGACCAAACCCATTAGAATGAATGCCGAACATAAACGGGTGTAACTCCTCAGAAAGCAGGCACACGTAGTGTTCACCTGTCAGAGGCGTTTGTAGACGTACCAGGACCAGGTCCCATGGAATCCTAGTTAAACAAATGGCACACAATTATAGAGATTTCTATAGACTCCTATAGGCATTTTATATGCAGGGGTGGACCCAACCAATGACATGCATAAGTGCCGTTGCTATGTATTTGTAAAGGCCTGTCTGAATCAACTTTTCTGGCACTTCAGTGTACACTGGAAATGTTGTGATCAAGCTTATATAACACAGAGAATTAGACACCAGATTGGTCTGGTTCCTGATCCTTATTGCTCATTGTCCTCCTTGGAATCATTGTCTCTTTCATGCATGTTACATGGGAATGTCTAGAGGTTTTGAATGTTGGGGGAAGGTTATCTAATCTAATAGAAGTGCAATTACCAATGAATACTGGTGCACATCATCTGAACGATGATTCCTACCTTTCCCTTACGGAAAAAAAAGACACAATGTCTGGTACACAAAGTCCAGCACTGGAAACCCTCTTGTGCTAAAATGATATTTCAAGTACGAACTTTGTCAAAGATTAGTCAAAATACAAATGCTTTATGTGTGTAGCTTGTGCAATCCTGTTGAATGTTGGATGGCAAATGGGTGTGGAAGAAGGTTGTAGGGTGGAGAGGAAAAGGAAGTTGGAGAGGGATAAGAGTGGTGGGATTGCTGGATCAAAAAGTTAAGTTGTTTTCAGTGTATTGTTATTAAGATTGTTGACACTGCAATGAAAAAGTGATAAAGACGTCATTTCTGATGTACTATACATTATAGTTCCGATAAGTCAGAAATATTTAGGCAGTGGGTAATAATGACTGATGCATGCTTGTTCTACACAGTGTGTGTATTTTTCATTTTGTTTGTTCATGTCGATTAAACACAGTTTGAAATGTCTTTGTGTCTTTAGGATCCGTCAGTCACACAGGCAACCCATTCAGGAGTGGATCACTTGCAGCAATACCAGCCTTTCCCTGCCAGTGACTCTGTAAGTATTCATAAACTAACATCGTAACAAATGTGGAAAGAAATTGGAACGGGAAGAGAAAATGGTGTGGACTAGAGAATGGGGTGATGTTTAATTCTTGTGCAGGCGAGAGCAGTGCATATATTAAGCCGTGGTGATTAGTGTGCTGGACACAGTGGGTTGCTTGTGTTGTGTGGCATGCTGTGCATTTGTTCATCTTCAGGCAAATGCTTTATCTTGATCACAGTTGCTTTAATAGTTGGTGAACAGAACTGATTTTATTACAAAAGTTTATTACGAAATACTGCCAGCAGGTCTGGCTGACCTGAATACCATTTTTTTGAGCCCCGAATGTTCGCCATTGACACACTCACAGGTTAAAATAAAATAAACTGCAAGGAATAGGTCAGCATATCTTTTGGTTATTTGATGTTCATTTCAGAAACAGAAACCGAAGCAGTCAGGCAACTGAAGACAAGGCCGTCAAGGCACCTGGAGGCGTGTAAACGCACTGTGCTGTCATGTAGTTTTTTAGCTGCAGTTGCTCTTCCTATTAACAGAGCTGTTGGTTAGTAGGATGCCTTTGGACTTTAAGGTCCAGACTTTAAAACATGTCTTTGACTTTGTTGCATGACTGTGGAAAAGAAAGAGGAGTTGGGTGATTTTGCGCTGAAAAATTGGCCTAAAATGACTTGAGAGTCCGGTTCCAAAGAAGTCCTACTAACCAGCAGCTCTGTTAATTGGAAGAGCCTCTCTTTATACCACCATTAACCTGAACTAAAGTGTGACGTTGGAGGTGGAGCTAAGGAAGGGGAAAAAATGAATATCCGAATACCAAAAAAAAAAAAAACCTACTCAGCGAGCGAATAGCTGAATATTTGGGTCTAGCCCTACAAGCAGGTACAAACAAATTTTTAACTGGGGGAGGAGGTGAGAATGTCTTATACATAGTCCCACATACCTTTACCTTTTACTCCTTCTTCCTTTTTAAACACTCGAAAATGGAAAGAGTAGTAAAACTGTCTCAAAGACTAAAAGGGTTTCAGTCTTGTCATGTTTTTTCTGTCTAAGGTATATTGTCTAATTTACATCTATTCACAAAGTCAACTTATGCACATACAGTGGCAGAAGTTGGTTATGATTAAGTTGAATATAATACACTTACAAAGGCCTTCAGAGAGCGCAGGCCTCTTCCCTCTTTTATGATATTAAAATGTACAGTTACTATTATATATCTGTATATATAGCATAGCTATTACAGCGAGAACAGATGTCTGTTAGGTTTACTAGAAAACAGCGGCTTGACCTAAATATGAACGAATGCAAAGTAACCCAAATGTGTACAGATATAACACTAATGAAGTTGCAGTTACGGTTATTAAAACATAGAGTGGGTAACACAACAGCCCTTCATAAGGTGTACAGACAATAGTAGGGTTTAAGCATATATGATAAATGCAGTTCATTTTTGACCACAATTGATCTCACAATGGTAATGAAAGAGGAATATAGTACAATACATCCACCCGATGACCAGATCCAGTGCAAAATGTAACGGGTTCCTCCTTGGTGGCCAATGCCACAAACCCCTCCATCAGCCTGTGATTGTTCCACATTAAAAACATGACCTTCTAGTTTTCTTGCAGTAACAACCAACCAGGGCTCATTAGGAATCATATATTTCTTTATCTGTAATGTATTTGCATGCATTATCCAGTCCCTGGAGTTCATTCTAGCAGCCGATTACTCTTGTGTGTGTTTTACATGTGTGTGTAGGGACCTCTAGCAGGCACCACTATCCCTGCCTCTACTGTCCCGTCCCAGCCTGCTGTGCTGCAGCCCTCCGTGGAGCCGAGCCCTCAGGTCAGTGCGGCAAGAGCGCGTGAGATAACAGTTTGTGACGCGCAGTACACGTTGGCTGAATGTATGCAAACTACTGCAGCTAAACCCCTGTGCTGCTCTCACAGGCAGCCGCAGCTGCAGGACAGGCCAATCTGCTGAGGCAGCAGGAGGAGCTGGAGAGGAAAGCAGCCGAGCTGGAGCGCAGAGAACAGGAGCTGCAGAGCAGAGAGCGAATTACAGGTACTGTGTACAGCCTCCTTAAGGACATGATCAAGTCAGCAGATTAATACACATGTGCAGAGGTGTTTTAGGTAGGTGCATACATCCCACCTCCCTGTTGTCTCTTTATTAGTCCATATTGCACTTCATTACAGGCAAAGAGAACAACTGGCCTCCGTTGCCCAAAATATTTCCCATCAAGCCATGCTTCTACCAGGACTTCACTGAGGAGATTCCAGAGGAGCACAGACGGCTCTGCAAAATGATGTATTACCTGTGGATGTGTATGTATTTCCATATTTACACACTTTCATACAATCATACAGTGAGAATGCAGTCCTTAAATCTTTACTGGTAGTTATGGTTAGTATTCAGTTAATAGGATTCAAAATTCAAACCTGCTCAGTTTTCCAAATTAAGTGTTCAGTTCTTGCAGTTGTAGAGAATAAGTAATTACACATCTGTCCCACCATAAATACTTTCCAAATGCATGTCCAAATGTCATACGTCTAATATCCAATATGATATGTGATCGGAGGTATTTAAGAAAAAAATGAAGGGTGGTACTGTTTAAATATTCACATGATTTTCTGTAAAATTTTAGCTTTGGGAGGCAGAATCTGGAGGTTAAATGATACCAAAAGAAAATGCCAGCACTGTGTGCTGAAATTGGCCCTTGACAGAGAAACACATAAATAGGATAGTGATGGCTCCATAATGGTATGAGGTTTGTTTAGCTGGCATTGCATGAGACCCCTGGTACATCTACACATGTCTCTGCCAGCTGTACGCTATGTGTACCTCCTTTCTGCATTTCTGCATGTCCTGCATTCATTCTGATTGGTTCGGTTTCTTCCGACAGGAAAACACGCCACCGCACATGTCTAGACACACCGAATTATGGTTAGAGAATCACTTATCTGAGTTTAGGTTTTGTCATTTTCACCTAAGTCACCAGATCTAAACATTATCGGACACATCTGGGATGCCATGCAACACGCTGTGTGAAACAGAAATCCTACACCTCAGAATACGATCGCATTGTGGACCTTTCTGCAGGAAGTCAGCATACCCGTGAGGGACCCATTATGTGTTATACTGGTGTAGCAAGGGAACCTAACCAGATTTAGGAGGGGCAGGTGGGGAAGACTGCTTCTTCTTGTTGAAAGAGCAGAAAGGTTTTTATCTTTGCTTTACCAGAGAAGATGAGGAGCAGTCCCAAAAAGAATGAGGTGTAGGTGGTCATGTTAAAGGTCCTTAAGGACAGCCTGTGATCTGGATTTGTGACTACATAGAGGAGTGTAGCGCATACTAAGGTGCACTTGAGCAAGGCACCTAACCCCCTGACTTTCCCAAACAGGATCCATGTATCGGGACGGGCATGTGTCCTTCCTGCATTTAGCCTGTCCATGTAGTGAAACTAGAAGGTTGAGGTCAAATTCCTCTGTGTACTAGCACAGTAGGTCAATCATTTCACTTTCACTTGTTCAGTATGATGGAAGAAAAGGGAAATGGTGAGAATCATGGACCAAAGGTTTAGCTGTGTTCAGCAGGTGTCAGAGGTGAGCATGGAGTCAATGCTGAACAAAAGCATGTGTAGTGAATGGACTGGAAACCAGGTAAGGGGTCAGCAGAAATGCCCAGATTTCACACGACAGATGAGGGCTAATAATGACCATATTCATTCATAACTGTATCCCAGATGTGTTCAATAACATTGAGGTCTGGTGACTTATAGTATCTACCAGAAATGAGTTCACCCCTGTGCAATTTCGCTTAAATGTCAAATAATTAGTAGTATCACCTTACAGTAAGTGCATTATGTCTAAGTTGAACAGCAGGTATTTGCTATGTAAAATGTAATGTAATGTAAAATTTAAAACTAACAATTTAGATGACCTACATTAAAAATACAGGCCTCACACTAGGAGCTCAATGCTACACAAGTCAGTATACCTTTCACTACGGAGATTCATATCTTTTAGTTTTTA
>JAOVVF010000010.1:16265167-16290924 GCA_028565595.1 Duopalatinus emarginatus | reverse complement strand
AACTGGGTACTCCAGGTACCTGGGACTCTGGAATATAACGCATCAGAAGTCAGTGTGTGGACTTGCTTCCTAGTGGGTACCACTGCACCCGAGTTATTAACACTCATATTAAATTTAGTACAAGGTCACATACAGATATCCAATTAGGACATCAACTGGACTGTGGGATTCTTTGTGACCAAGATATGACAATAGATTCTGGCTGCAGACCTCCACCGTGAGGCTCAGATATGATCAGTTCATAGCCTGGCTAATTAAACACATTGTCTTGTCTTCTATGTATGTTGAAGAAACACTTCTGTTTATAAACATGAGATAAATCTTAGTATGTTAAAAAAGATTTGTGTTTAAGAACTTATAAAAGAGGCCCCGAGAGTTCAGGTCATGATTTAATAAATACAAATTCCTGAAGACTTGCCAATGGCTCTATACGATCATATACTATAAGATCACTCTACCACATAAAAGCCTGCTCTCTGCTTTTGAACCCAAACAGCCCCAAAGTGTTGTGAAGAAATGCCCCAGGTACTGGTTCATGAGATAGATGGAGAAGTAGATGTGGAAAAGCACAGTGAGGAGATCTAGGTGTCCCTCGGCCCCCAGTGTTATGACGCAGAAGCCAGACAGCACTTTGAGCTTCCGTACAGACTTTTAGTCTGTGCATGGGTTTAACCACACATTTTTTTAAGCAATGTTTGGCTTTACGCCATGTGGAGGAATCATATGATAGTCTATACCTTCCCTGATTGGTGGCTGTCGCATGTTGGGAAGAGATGTCTGATTGGAGGGAATTGGACATGTTAGAAAATCAGGGAAGAAGCTGAAAAAAAAAAATCCATAAAATACAATAAAAATAATGACTCCGCTTTTCCTGTAGTAGTGAAAAATAAAGCGTAAACCTCCAACTGGGAAAAAAATACATACTCTGCTTTTTAGCCGTTTAGCCAGAGGCATTTGTTCACCTCCACTGGCTGACCAAATTACATGTGAATTCAAAACGTCAATATAGTCCTCCAAAATATATTCCTATATAAATACCAGAGAGTTCTCGACAGAGCTCCTTTTTGGATCCCCAATGTCTATACCATAGTTACACCCTTAAATCTGTAACCGTTATCTACCATATGCCAAGAGAACGAGCCTACTGATCAAATAGCGAGGTTTGGTATATTTCCAGGTAGGATTCAGGATTGAGATGCTCCAATTTAACTGTCTGACTGTGAGTGGTGATTATTATTTTAACTTGGTGTCTAAAGGTGAATCTAATGACCATTTCTGTGCTGAAGAGAATGTTTCTGAAGAACGGAAATCAGAAAATGGGGAACAGGAAGAGAAGCACCTTTCTCTGAGCAGTCTAGATATTTCTTATAGGCAAAAAAAATCGTCTTTCTTCAGTTTTTTAAAACGTACCATGGAGAGAAATCTGTGCCAATAAGAAATTCTGTGTCCCATTTTCTATCAACTCTGCCAAGTGTTGTATTTTTAATGATTTTTGGCCTCCCATAAGGATGGCAGCTAACATCAGTTTGGCTGAAATGGTGCCAGAGGGCAGGGTTACATTTACAGATTGTGTAAGGAGGGAAACACTGGTCTTACATAATAATGCTGTAATGGCACTATAAATACTGTAAAAAAAAAACACACACAACAAGCAAAATGAAAAATAATAACCTGGATTTTAGGAAGCCTGTGCATAGCCCAATGATTTTGACTGGGACTTTGATTTTAAATTGCATTTGACTGGTGATCATAACTCGAAATTTTTGATCTCCCTCAACTTGAAACTCAGGATCGTCTCTGCAGTTTGGTTTTCAGACATAAACTGTGAGGTGAGGTGATGTGAAATCAACATGGCTGCTCGCAGACCAAACAGTAAACAGGAGCACTTCTTAGTTTGCGTATGTTTAGACATGTTAGCTTGTTAGATCTGTAACATTAGCTATACAGATTGCTGGGAAAACACAACAAGATGTACATGAAGGCGCCTGTGTTTTTACCCACTATGCGATGACAAAAAGACAATTCCAAGATCTGACTTCCCAATTCCAAGGTTAAGTATAATACACACTAGGCGGTTAGGGGATTTTACAGGTATACAAGGGATACAGGTATCGTGTGTGCTACAAAGCTGCAGAGATCTGAAGTTGAGGGTTCGATCCTCACTCTGGTCTCTGTCTGAGTTTCATGTGTTGTCCACTTGTCGATGTGGGTTTTCTGTGGGTTCTCCAGCTTCCTCCCACCTCTTGAAATACACACATGGCATTAGGAATTGGATGTGATAAATTGCCCCTAGGTGCGAGTGTGTGAGTGAATGCTTGTGCGTATGTGGTACCCTACAATAGATTGGCACCTTGTTTCCGGGTGGGCTTGAGACAAACCACAACCCTGACAGAATGGATGGATGGATGACCTATGAAGATTAGTTACCATTAAAATGGTGTGTGCACGTGTGAGCCTTGTTTGAAACTAAAACACTATTTTAGTGTTTCCCTTTAACGCAACATGTTTCTGGCGCACAGCTTTATAGAGTAGCTGATTACAGTCAGGACATCAGAGCTTAAAGTTCTGCTTTATACACTCCTGAGCTTGAGGGAGAAAAAAGTGCTGAATGATTTAACACGTCTTTCAGTATTGATGAGATACAGCCTACCTGTGTGCCTTTATTTGATCTGTGGTTAATAAAGTCATATGCTTTTATATGGAGGCAAACCAACACATTGATCTATAACATGAAGTTTACTTCTGTGTCTATGAGGGCTGAAAGGAAGGAGCAGTGTAGAGACCTTGGTTAAAGAAAAAAGCCAGGATTCAGCAAAATCGTTGCCGGATATCGCTTACTCGATGGTCGAGATGAAAGAACAGAAATATTTTAATACATAACGGTCAGATTCGGTTTGTCAGCGTTTTTCTTACCATCCAAGTCGTTCTCGAAGGTCTCGGCAGGGATCCATTCGGTTGCCGGGCCGCTGCCGTTCATCGTCATGGCCGACAGACGGAACGAGTACTCGGTTCCTTTTTCCAAACCTACAGCAAGCCACAACCAGATCAGCAGATCTTCTTTTATAACTTCTTTTACTACACAGACAAGATACACTATAAAGTACACTATATGTACACTGCACTGAAATGCCAGAAAAACTGGTACAGACATATGCAAAATACATAGGCTGGTTTTACTCTTTAATGGGATGGGTTTTTTTTAGCTGGCATTCCATGAAACCCCCAGAACGCCTAAAACGTCTCCGACAGGTAAACGCTATGTGTCCCCCCTTTATGAGGAATTACACCCGTTCATGTCCTGCGTTCATTCTGATAGGTTTGGCATTACGCTGACCAACAGGACCAAGCGCCACCACACGTCTAGAGACGCCAAATTATGGTTAGAAGAACACTCATCAACCATTCTGCAGGAAGCATGGCGTTCACATTGCCTAAAGAAGATTTCCGCAAGCTCGGAGAGTCCATGCCCCATGGGGGACCAAGTATTAGACTGGTACTACTGTTAAAACCTACCATCAATAAGCTGAAACAGTTGATTAGTTATAATCTCAGCTGCATCTCCTTTTCTCCCGGCTTTTCTGTAGCGTATCTTATAACCTGTCAGCTCTCCATTCTGGGAACCGGGAGGGGGAGGCTGCCATCGTACTATGATGCTCTGTGGTACAAAACAAAGGAGAAAAAAATTGAGAAGTCATAATACAATTCATAAAAGAAAAACCATACAACTGATTGAGTCAAAGCCTCAGTGTGCGGATGACGAGAAACATTTCTATTCACGCCCACAACCCTCATTTACAGTGACGTGCTCGTCTTGGATTGATTTATTTGTTCAAAGACAATACTTGTACTTATATCTTGTCATCTCAGACACAGTCCTGTACTTTGAATGTCTTGTATTTGCAAGACGCATGATGCAAATGACATAGAATTAAAACTGAAATGTAGTGATTAGAAATGTTTAGGAAGTCTGGATACTAATAGATAACACAAAGTTATCGGGATCTCTTATTAAAGCATTTCCTGAATTACTCCTAACTTCTGCTCTGGGAAAAGAATCACATACTTCAGGAGATACATGCTGTCTGTATCTATGTTTAGACACAAAGCAAGTATTATACCTGCCTTAAGGTTGCCTAAGGATGTTAACGAGCGACCTAAGCTTAGTTTTCATAGTGGGTGAAAATTAATGAGCTCTCAGATCTGTGTAAAGAACCTGACACACCATGGATCACATCAGACTGCACTGCAAAGGTGAGATGTTCACCAGACCATCTCAGTATATATTCGACAGAGCTAAAACAAGCTACAGCCAACTGTACTGTTACAAAATAGAACCGGAAAATCGCAAAAGAAAAAAACTTACTTTCTTAGTTCATTAAATGACTCACAAAGTGGTACTTACCCTTGAGTTCTGGACCTCGAGAGAGATATTCTGAGGTGGAGTGCTTGGCACTGCAACAACCAAAATACACTGTTAGCTTTACAGCAGTGTAATAAACACTTATCATCATCATTGTGTAACTATTATTCTTCACAGGGTGTTACACCTAATATTATTCAGGCCACCAAAACATCTCTGGCTCCTATAAAAAGGCGCTGAGGTATCTGACAACCAAGACCTGAGCAGCACATCCTTTAAATCCTGTACGTTATAAGGTGAGGCCACCATAGATCTGATTTGGTTTGGACCTCTTACAAATGCTCAATCAGACTGATATCCAGAGAGTTTGGAGGCCAAGTCAACACCTTGAAATTGTTGTGTTTCTCAAACTTTTATAGCCAGCATGAACATTTTCAGGAATTTGTGCTACAGTAGCTTTTTTATGGGACAGACCTATATGATCACACCATCAGTGAGCCTTGGGTTTCCATAACCATGTCACCTGCTTCCTTGGACAATTTTTTTTGTAAGGTACTAACCATTGCATACCGTAAACCCACCAAAAGACCTGCTGTTATGGAGATGCTCCTACTCACAATCTAGTCTCAGACCTTTCCACTTGCCCATTTTTCCTAATTCCAGCACATCAACATTAAGAACTGACTGTTAACTTGCTGCCTAATATATCCCACCCCTTGACAAATGACACTGTAATGAGATAATGAATGTTATTCACTTCACTTGTCAGTGGTTTTAATGCCATCGCTGATCGCTGAATCTGGATTAATAATGAAAACATATTGACTGGCAGTGTGTGTGTTTTTGTTTCTAAAAATGTAAGATTGTACTGTGTTTTTTTAATTAAGCTCAAGCAATATGTTTCCTGATTAGATATGAACATGCACCGCTGGAGTGATATCACTGCTCCTGGGTGTGCTTTTGGTACGAGAGAAAAAACGAATGTGTGAAATAAAGATTTTCTTCATTCACTCTCGAATTGTATTGCTTTCACAGCTGTACTACACCACCTGTCACACTCTACATGTCTTCCCTAAGGTCCTATAGTGAGAACACTCACCTCCTTCTTTACCCCGGAGAAATAAAAGGCTCAGTGATGAGTAAGCGGCAGGTTGTGCCAAAGTTATGTGTTGCGAAATTTGCGTATTCAAATGAAAAGTCGTATTAGAGTTAGTTTCAAATGTGTTATAAGGTCTAGCTTGTAAATGTCAAGGTTGATTATTTGAGTATAATAATGAATAATACATAATGTATACACTGAAGTGCCAGGAAATAATTGGGAGGCAAAATACACACAGGCTGGTAGTAGCTCCATAATGATATAGGGGTTTGTTTAGGTGTCATTCCATGTGACCCCTGGTACATCTACAAACATCTGTGTGTGTCTCTCCTTTCTGATGAGTTCATGTCCTGCACTCATTCTGACGGCTTTGGCCTCTTCCAGCAGGACAGTGCACTATCATACACGTCTAGCGACACCAAATTACGGTTAAAGGAACACTTTGAGCTTTTGCATTCGCACCTAAGTCACCTGATCTCAATGGTATCAACCACATCTAGGATGCAGTGCAACGTGAATTCCTACACCTCAGAATACAACAGAATTGTGGACTGTTCTGCAGGAAGTCTGGTGTTCATTGCCTACAGAATATTTCTAGATTTCTCCGTTGGGGAACCTACTAGGTATTAGACTGGTGTACCAGTTTTTCTGTATGTATATACAAGGTATATTCAAGGTCATTTGCTACCAAAGCGTGTGCATTGTTAAGTAACTAACATACAGGAACAAATAATAAAACTAAGGTACCATCAGGAAGGGTGTGAACGGTCAGGTCGTCAGTAGACACTCCAGGTCCGTGCTTGTTGTAAGCCACGACTCTGAAACTGTATTCTGTAAACTTCTTCAGTCCTGTCATGGTGTAAGACAAACCTACGACATCGATGTCCTGAGAGAGGAAAAACAAACAACAAAATGAAAACACGACACACACACAAGATATATTTTTTAAGCTGAGTCTTGTGACATCTACTCAGAAACCCCCTCAACCTTGGTCTCTGGGTCTCACCTGTTCAACACCCTTTCCTTTCTCGCTGTAGTAAACTTTGTAGGTCTGGATCTCCCCGTTTCCAGTAAGTGGTCTCTCCCAGGTCAAAGTGACTGTAGTGGGTGTAATGGACACAATCTGCAGGTTGGGAGCAGCTCCTGGTACCTGCACTGAAGATCCCAGATAAAAGAGCATGCTTTGAGAAATGTATGATATCTGTGTTTCTAGTTCTGACAAAAGGCTTCATTATATCATAAACCTACGCAGCTCATCATGAGAGCTGGTTTCTAACTGAATCTGAACATCCAGGATCACAGCTAACATCTTCAAAGCACACATCTTCAACTTTTGACTTGCTGCAGTTCTAGTTTTGCCTTTCATCGCTTTTGTTTGACTGCTGCTTTCTCCACCATGCTAAGACTTTACAGGGCATTCAGGGGGAAAAAAAGTGACATTTCCTCCCACCACAGCAGGCTTCTTTTGAATAACAGGCTTGCACGGAAAGAGGCGCAGAATCCACAACGACTGATCTAAAGCTCACACGTGTCCACGCCTGATCACTGCGGAAATGTGGTTCGAGACCATAGATGGGAAGAGCAATCTCAGTGTAGACGTGCTGACCTAGAATCAACACGGTCTGCTGTAGCCATGTTAATTCAACTAACAAATGCAGGACAAATAACTGCAGACAAATTGAGATGACGCTGGAGTGGCTGGCCGCTTTATGTCCCAGGGTGCCCTCATGTCTGTGTCACCTTCTGGGTCTCCTTTGTAGTTATGCTGTTTTAACTAGTCTGCCGGAGCTTCTGCTTGCTCTCTGTACAACATAGTTTTTAATGAGACCACTGTATAAAAGATCATACCTAACAACTCTTTGTATTTTCTTCTTCACCTCATATTTAGATTAGCTACACCTGATACGGCTGGAGTCTCATCTGACTCAACATGAGTATAGACAGTCTATAGAACACCATAATGGACAGATGTAGAAACCGTGAATCAGATTACAGACTAATAACTATAATTAATTCTCTGGTTACTTGCACTTTTTTATTTATAATCGCACTATCCATGTCATCCAAATGAGGACGGGTTCCCTTATGAGTCTGGTTCCTCTCAAGGTTTCATCCTCTTGTCATCTCAGGGAGTTTTTTCTTCTCATCAGGGATAAAATTTCTATAAATGTACAAGCCGTTCTGTTATTTTTGTAAAGCTGCTTTGGGACAATGTCTATTGTTAAAAATGCTCTACAAATGAAATTGAATTGTAATTTAGGTTCCTCTTGTGCTACCAAAACAACTCTCGTCCCCCAAGACCTGAGCAGCAGATCCTTAAAGCCCTGTAAGTTGTGAGGCAAGGCCTCCATGGACTCATTCATGAACATGTTTAGGGGCAATTAAGGGTCTGTGCATGTTTTTTCGGGACCATGAGAGAAAACCAGAGAACCCAGATAAAACCCATTCAGACATAGGATGGATGTGTAATACTCCACTACTAGTATATCACCGATGCTGATTTTTCCATTAACACAAAATCCAAGCCTTGCCAAAAACAACAGCTGAAATATAGAAAGCTTCAGTGTAAAAGGCAGTAAAACCCCAGATTTGCTCAATCCAGCGTTGGTTTGCTGGTCAGCTTGTTTTGAGTAAACTTGGTTCCAGTTTGGCTCTAGAGGGAAGCGGCAGCACGTCGAAAAGGAGCCTTGGCCAGGTTTTCCTCTTTGCGGTAAAGGCTATAAGGCGGAATGTGTGTGGCTGTGTGTGCATGTGGCTTACCTTCAGGCTGGGTGGCCACCGTAAGGGGAGCAGAGCTTTCACCCAGGCCGTTTCTGTTGGACGCCACCACCCTGAATGTGTACTTAGTGTCAGGGACCAGGTTGTCGATGGTGACCTGCAGTTCTCCTGGAGCTGTGGTGTTCTCAACACGCTCCCTGTCAAGAGCGAGAGCAAGCACAAGGGGGATACAGTTCTGAGCTGTCACTCCTGAAATAAAGATGCTGTGTTGTCGTGTGCTCAGTTATCAAAGCTTTAAACGGCATAGCTGAGTATTTACCACCCAGGTTGATCCCCTAGCCTCTACCATGTCTTGCTGTAGTCTGGATTTCCTACCTGCTGGAGCCGTCAATGCTGTAGAAGACGGAGTAGGTAAGGTTGTCTCCATGCGGCTCGGCCGGAAGCCTCCAGGTGAGTTTGATGAAGCGGGTGGAGACGAGTAAAGCCACGAGGTCGCGCGAGGGCGACGGGACGGAGCCTGAGCGCTCCCCGGAGTCTACATGGTCAGTAGTGGCACTGGTCAGTGAGGGGACAGGAGACGTGGGGAGGGCAACGTCTTGGGTACACGAGGGGAGAAAGGACGACATCACGGGGGAAGGTGGAGGGAGACAGGGAGGGTAAATAATAAATGGAGGAAAGGAGGGCGAGAAAAACAGGAGGGGAAAAAAAGAACAAAAATTGACCAAAAAAAACCCCAGACACACACAAAACCACAGTCCAAACAGACAAATGAAAAACAACAAATTTGCAATGAAGTGAGAGCACAAGAGATGGAGCTGATATAAGAGGCTGTTACGCAGGAGACCGGCATGCAGAAGGCCCACAATATTCGAGCAACACGCAAATACGCCACTGACTGATGAGAGGAAGCATCTTATATCAGCACAAACCAAAAAGATTTTGGATTCATTTGCTGTTGATAATAAAGACCAAGTATTTCCCAACAAGTCACATTTGCTCATCGTCTGCATTCATTTGTGTGGGCAGTCGCAGCTTGAGTTTAGGGAGCCGGATTTGTGTCCAAAAGATTGCTGGTCAGGCAATCCCCTGTACTGACAAGACACGACTGAAGTGCCCTTCAGCAAGGCACCTAGGGTTAAATGCACAGGTCAACTACCTCCATGAGAGGTGAGAATTACTACAAAAACCTTCCCTGCAAATCTACTTGCACTGTGCTTAATACAACAAAACTAATCCAGACGGCTTATTTCCTGTTCCTTCAACCTTGTCTTCATCTTTTTATGACTCAAATTGTGCTGTCTATATTATACATAATAAAAGCAGTCGCATCCATGCAGGCCAGGAACCCTCATACAGACATCAGTACTCTTCTTGCTGAATACAGACTAGCCCATTTTCTCTCCTGGAGGCCCGGCAGCACGGAAAATGACCCGTGGTGAACACTCAAGGCAATTCATTATGTTCATTTGCAGCGGGATGGGCAAGACAGGAGCATCTCACAGCAAAGCTCAAAGCAACAAGAAGAAGCAAAGAGAAAGCGCAGTTAGGGGCCGAATGCATGTGGTTGGAACAAAGCTGGGTGATGTATTGTGATTTCGGTATAATAAAAAAAAATCAGAATCATATGAAGTAGAACAAGCAGAGCAAAGAAACATGTTAAGCTCAAGCCGAAGCCAAGTGTTGAATGCTAAACGCAAACTCTATGATTTCCTACGGAAACCCTAAGAAGGAGCGTGTGTGTTGGGGATTACCCTTTGTGTAGCCTATGTATTCATTCACCGCATGAATGAATGGCGGTGCTAGAGCAGGGAGAGCGACAGTTACGAGAGGTGGCTGCCAGCCTGAGGCGCTTGGCAACGAGATGCCCATCTAATGCCAGCTGGACTCTGTCACATGTGAGGACCACAGAGTGGAGCTCCTCTCCTGTCCTCACAAGATACGCCATTAATTGCAGTCTTTAATCTGGCTACGTTACAGTCTTATTAGCAGACCCAGATTGCTGGATACATAAAATGAATTGACACTCCGAACAGCTTAACACAAAGTGCTTGATTGGAATGCAAATTCCAAAATCTGCAAAGATTACTGGGTGAAAAAATTTAGTCTAAAGCCAGCTTTTCTGTTTTGTGTATAAGAAATAAGTATTTCATTTACAGAGCATACAATGTCTGTATACAAAAGCGATCTAACTAAAACTCGAAACTAGAATCGTGTAGGACCTCCTCCTGGATTTCACAAGTGGATGTAAGATGTCTGGAGTGATGTTGAGCCATGCTGTTTGGATGGCCACCCACAGCTCGCTGGTATTTGTAGGTGCAGGATCCCCTGTACGAATTAACCTCCAGGACATCTCATAAATGCTTGATTGGTCTAATGTCAGGCAAATGTGCAGGCCACACCATTCATTAGAACTCTCCAGAACGGTTCTCAAAATGGGTTTTTGCCATTTCTACAAAAGTCACCAGATCTGATAAAACTGTGGACTGTTCTTAAAGAAGTATAGTGCTCACTGCCTACAGAATATTTCCACAAGCTTGCCCCATCATATCTCTCGCTCCTACTAAGTATTACACTGGTGTACCAGTTTTTCTGGGGAAAATGGTATTCTGAATAGAAAAGTGTGGGTTTCTACTCTTGTTAAGCTTGTTATTTTGTCATGTCCTTGTCTCTACTGTTGTCTTCCTGGCTGAATTTTTGTGGTTTCTATCCACTCTTTGGTAGCGTCTTCAAGTCTGGGTTCCTTCCAATTCTAAATTATGGATTTCACTTTTGGTAATGGCTTTTTATTGTTATCTCTGTTCGGCATCTTTTTATACACTACTCCGGCTCTGTGAAAGGTCAGTATTTTCTAAATCATTCGTCTCTTGGGGTAAAACATGTACGAGCTCCAAACAACATGAAATGAACACAGCATGTATTAAAATCACTGAACCACCCCAAAGCCACATTTCCTCCTAACCAACAAAAAAAAACCCCTACAAACTTAGTCGCCCAAATCATTCACCTAGAGTGTGCATACCCGAAAGGTCAAGGTTGCAGTTTCCCAGCATGTATCTCTCACCAAACACGTCATGGATCAGCAGGGGAAAGACAACAAGCCACAGAGGACAAAGACAAAAATAACGCTAACACAGCAGGTCTACCCGCGTCACCTTGCTACGTGCTGTTTAATATTGGAAGCTCTATTTATTAATGGCCCTGTGAGGCAGGTGGGTGCAGAGGATGGTGGTGGATACACATCCTAATTATAATGCATTTGCACTATATGTACACAGTTTTCTCCACAGGGCAGCCGCGGCTGTCGAGCATTAATCTTGTACTTTAAAGAGAAGCTCTACGTTCAGGAAGTACACGGGAGGAGTCCACTGCTATTATTTTTAAATGTTATCAGATACGGCCTAAGATAGTAATAGTGAAAAAAGGCACTTTTTTTGGTGAAAGAAGGACAGGTTACGGACCTTTCTTATCTGTGTACTTCAGAAGTTTTAGACACTACTGTGATGTGTAAAGAAAGAGGTCTGCAGTGTGGGGCAAATACAAACAGGACACCTGGGAACTGCAAGTCAGTGCTGTATCTTCCCATCACCCATAAACCTGTCTGACAGGTGACCTCTACAAAAGAGCTGCAAGGTCTCAATAGAGCACTACAAATAGCAATAACTGAACAGCTCTGTCATCTGAAACGAGAAACCGTATATAGCAGACCTTCCACTGCAAGAAGGCTGATGCAACAAATATATCTCACTTTACAGAAATAATCAATGCAATTACACAAAACATCCTAAACCAGGAGCAGGACCAGGTCTTGAGGACTCATCTTCACATCCTTTTTTGTCTCTATTTAACTTGAACTAATTAAAATACATTGCTACAATTATTGACCTAATTAACATGATCGCATAAAATGGCAACTTTCCAGACGCCGCTGATTTATTCAGTTTTCTACATTAATATGCTCTGTTTGTTGTTAAACTAAAGCGTAAATGTTTAACCAACTGCAAGGATATCTAACTGGTATATCTGTCTCAAGGTTGCCAATCTGGCAAGTTTTATTTTCTGAGCCGTTTACATGTACGTGTACATGTAGCTATTGTGTATACTGAGTGAAGTTGGCAACCTACCCTCTGAAAAAATCTAATGCTTAATGTGACCAGATCTGAAACACAGACTGAGACTGGGCCAAACCTTGTAGACCAGAAAGAAAGCTAAAAAACAACTTACACGCTGGTAAAGATGGTCTACAATTCTGACCAGGTGGCAATTTTTTTTTGGCAGAAGGTAGCTGCGAGACCCAAGCTGGGTATCTAGCTGATTTGATATGTAGTAGCATTGTATAAACAAAACAAACAAAAATAAAAAATAAATAAAAAATTTATTTACAAAAAAACACTACCAAAATCTAGCAATTTGCAGTGGGTTTCTAACTAGCAAAACAGCTAAAAGGGGGTCTTTATACTTGGTTTATACTCATTAGCCCTGGACTTTATTGTAAATTTTATATTTTTCTTGGTATTGCTTAATGTGGGTCATGGTCTTATCTGGGGATCGGTTATTATGGATCAAGGTTTTGGTATTGGTTGGTTATACTCAGTCTCAATCTGGTATCTCTTGGTGTGGGTCTTAGTCTTGTCTTGATATTGGTTATGATTTTGTTTTGACATCGGTTTGTATGTCTTTTTCGTCTTGACATGGTATTGGTTGCTATAGGAATTGGTCCTGACTTGGCATTGGTTGGTATGGTCTTGTCTTGGTATTGGTTGGTATGAATTGTTGGATTTGTCTTGGTATTGGATGTCTTTTAGTCTTGGTCTCAATTGGTATTATTATGTGTTGTTTTAGCTTCAGCAGAGACAGTACTGACTACACAATACTGCACCAGACTGATCATTTGATGTTTACACTAGTCCAAATAAACCTAGTCATAAACCTGTCATAAATAGACCCTATATTGTTTTTCGATGGTACCACACCTGGATGTCAGAGATTACAAATCACTATGACAAAATACTGTGGATAACTAAAGAATAAGACGTCACATTCAGGAAAACTGTCGTTATGAGTAATATGGTTAGGAGCGTGCCTGGCAGGATGTTTGTCTAACCTGAAAGCCACCGGGGGTCTTAACACAGGAAAGGGAGGTGTGGGTATAAAATCTGCACCCCTGGGAAACATATTCATGGCTAAATTTGTCAGTTAGATAAGAAAAGCAGGCTGATGAAGGAAATATAGCTCTTTCATCACCATCATCATAGTGGAGTGAAATGTAACACTCACTCAACACTAGGGTTTGTGCATATGTGGGGGTTTTCAAAATACTGGAGGACACAACAGCCATTACAACGTGAATTTTCCTGTCAACGTGAATTCTAAAGCCGATACTGCTTTGCATTTTGTCCAAACGGAAAAATCTAAAGCACCGCTTATCAAACATAGCAAACCAGTCATTACTTTAAGCAAACACTCTCGCTGATTCTGCCTCCCTCTTTCTCCCATGTCTCTCAAAATCCTGCACAGTCCAGGCCAGCTCATCAGCCACAATTCTCTTTCTGATTGCTCATTGATGAAGTAGCAGCCTACAGAATTACTACCTCTGTAATACAAGAGATTTGACAAGGGCGGGCTTTTACCTGTAATCATGAGGATGGCCAGAGTAGAGTGAGAGATTTAAGAGAGAGAGAGAAAGAGAGAGAGAGACAGACAGATAGACAGACACAGAGAGTGAGACTCAACATTAGGGGTGGCTGGTATAAATGCACCATCAGCGAATGGTATGTAGAAGCAAGCTGAGGCTGATGACAATCATGTCAGGTGATTACACCCAGTGACAGCCTTTTCAATTGCACTACATTTGCACTGTTATTTACAGCTCATGTCATGGACACTAAGAATTCATGAACGTAATGAACGGGAACAAGGTGGATTTTCTTGCTCATTGTTCTGTGGTTTCATTTGATTTGGAGAAGAAATGTCCTATGCTGGAAAAAAGCTAGCTTTGAGTGTCAATATTAATTTCAGTACTTATAAACATTTATTCACAAGTCAAAAGATACACAGGAGTAACATATTAGGAGTCAAGATATTTCACTGAGATACTTGGTTCTGAAAAGGTACCACACTCTTTGTTGAGATACACTAGAGAGGTGCTCATTGGTGTGGGTCTTGGTCTGGTCTTGATCTTGGTCGTTATGGGTGTTGGTACATACTGACATGGACTGTGGTCTTAGTATTTTGTATTTTGTCTTGTTCATTTCATAATATTGGTTACTACAGGTTTTGCTGTTGTTATACATTGGTTTCTTTTGACATTGGTTGGGTTTTGATTGTTGTGTCTTGGTGTTGGCTTGGCATTAGTTAGTAAGGGTCTTGGTCATGTTTTGGCATTGGTTAGTATGTGACTGTCTTTTTGTTTTGACATTAGTTGGGTCTTGGTTGCTATGGGTCTTGTCTTAGTATTGGCTGCTTTTGGCAATGGTCTTAGTAGTATTTCGGACAAGGTCTTGTTGCTATAGACCAGTATGGTTGCTATAGACTATGGTTTTGGTGTTTTTGGCCCACGTCTTGTCTTAGTGTTGACTGGTATGGGTCATGGGTCTTGAAACTGATTAGTATGGGCTATGGTCTTAGTATTTTATTTGTCTTGGTCTTGTATTAGTATTAGTTGCTGTGATCTTGGTGTTATCTTAGCATTCGTTGGTATGGGTCTTTGCCTTGTCTTGATATTGGTTGGTGTTTCTGTCTTTTTGTTTTGACATTAGTTAGCTTTTAGTCTTTGTATTGGTTGCTATTGGTTGTGGTTTAAGTCTTCGTAGTGATTGGTATTTAATTTTATTTGTCTTGGTCCTGTCTTCGTACTAGTTGCTATGGGTCTTGGTGTTGTCCTGGCATTAGTTTGGTATAAGTCTCACTCTTTTTGTTTTGACATTAGTTGAGTCTTGGATTGTATGGGTCTTGGTCTTGTCTTAGTATTACTTGCTATTAGCTGTGGATTTAACTGTATTCAGGACAGGTCTTGGATTTGTTTTTGTTGTACATTAGAAAAACGGCATTTTAACCTCTTCCCTGTGACACTCGGCTTTGAAAAGCTGCTACATTCTACACAAAGGAGAAGAGACGAGTGATGAGTGATGAGTTTGGTCTTGTTCAGTTTGCTAAGAATGCTGCAGGTGATACAAGACAGCTCTCTATATAGGGCCATTAATAACTCTCCTGTCTGCTTACCATGTGTCAGAGCAGTACATCCAAAGAATACAAAATCTACAATGTGTGTGTTTGTGCGTATGCACACTCCCTTTCTATTATTGCTGAATGGACCAGTGATTAGATGGACCACTGACACTAAAACATTAAAGCTAATACTATAAACAACAAAAAGATCCTATTAGGCGTTAACACCTTGTATAGCATTGAGATGCAGATTTACACTTGGTACTATTCACACACACACACAGGAGTGTAAGAGGTGCTAAAATATAGCTCAGTAGTGTAAATGAGACGCAACACATAGCGCTAATTAATGAGGAAATTTTAATTGGAGATTGACGAGCAGATTAGGGCTGCATGTAGCAGACTTCACACACACACAACAATCAATGCAGTGCCACTCACACCTCCCGTGTGCTGTAGGAGTGCGAGAACATGTGCTTTCGCTGTGACTGCAGAAGATGTGCGCGACAAAGTGTGCGCCTCTGTTGAGTGGCAATAACAAGGAGAGAGTAGGCGAGACAGCTAGCGGAAAAGAGCATGAGTGTGTCAGAAAACCGGATCATGCAGAAAGTGCGGCATGTGTGTGTGTGTGGTGATGACTGTCTCTTGTGTGATCTCAGGTGCATTAAAAAGAATGCGTGTACCTGCATTCGAATTCGCCCGTCATGTACTTCCACCATGAGCACAGAAAACTGCAGACAGCCATAAGACTCCAGGACTATTATCAAACCCCCTCCAGTGAATCATACACACATGCACATGTGTGCCCAAGCATGTAAACTGGCAGTAATTGTGAAATTTGTTTACAAGAAATCATAATAAATTCACAATCTAGCGAGTTTCTTCTGTAGCATCTGCAGTCACTTAACCATTAGATGCAACATTTACTTCCTGGATGGCTTTTTAGCTTATAGATTTGGGAGGAAACCAGAGAACGCTGAACAAACCTACATGGGGATACACGCATACCTCACACACCAGGGTCCAAGAAAGTGTGAGGAAGCAAAATTGCCCTCTACACCACACAATATGTACTAACTATACACTGAAGTAACTGAAATACTGGTACCAGGAGCACATGACTGCAGAAATAAGACTTGGGCTAATACTTTCTGCAGAACGGTTCACAATTCAGACATCTGGTGACATCAGGTGTAAATGCCAAAACCCTAAAGTCAGATGTGTTTTCCCGTAAACATTATTTGGCGTCTCTAATTTGGTGATGTGTGTGGTGGTGCATTGTCCTGTTAGAAGAGGCCAAAGCCATCAAAATGAACGCAGGACATGAACTGGTATAGATGTACACCTCTCAGAGACGTTTGTAGATGTACCAGGGGTCTCACTGAATGCTAGCTAAACAAACCCTGTACCATTATAAAGCTTTCCATAGACCATAGATATTCATAGATTGCTCTATATACACACTGACGGACTCAACCAATGTGTACATTCAGTATACATTCTTAATTAATACACAAAGTAAATGAAATGTATGTATGAATGTATGGGGTGAGTCATGACTGCGCTCACTGCCTCTACAATGGTGCAGTGATGAGTCACAAAGGACCAGAAACATTGCCATGGATAAATATTTAACCAGCCTATTAATATTTCTTAGGAGAACAGACTCACTCAGGATTTGTGTGTATATTAATACCAATTATTTTTGCTTACGATATACAAATATGCTGGTACAATGGCAAATAAGGATTAAACAAACATACACGATATGGTAAAGAATTTGTGGACACCTGACTACCAGACCCATATGTGGAAACACACAACTGTAGAGATGTCTTTGTATACTGTAGCACTGAGATTTCCCTTCAGTGCAACTGTTCCAGCATGACAATACCCCTGTCCATAAAACATGGTGTGCCAAGTTCACAGTAGAAGAACTTGAGTGTCCTGTACAGAACCCTGATCTGAACACCTCTGGAATAAACTGGAACACTGAGTTCACCCCAGACCTGCACACCTAACACCAGTGCCTGGCCTCATCAACGCACTTATGGCTGATTGAACACAAATCACTACACAGACACACTCCAAATTCTAGTAGAAACGAGACCAATTCCATATTAACACCCATGGATTAGGAACAGGATGTTGTGGTGATCCATATCTATTTAATGCACAATCATGCAGCTCTGTTTTTTTTAAGCATCTAGACACCACATGCCTTTAGTCAACAGCAAATGCCCTAATTAGTATGAGCGCAGTCCTTACCCAGGTCCAGGATGATGAGCTGGGCGCTGGCCTGAATGTTGCCGACCTCGTTCTCGGCCACACACTGATAAAAACCCTCGTCGGACTTCACCAAGCCCAGCACCTGCAAATTTTTCTGATTCTAGGAGAGACACAGAAAAACACATTGTTGAATGAAAACAGGAAGCTGCCTTTGTGAAGAATTCGGATGACAAAGACAAGGTCACGCAGCTCATAATTACAAAAAAGGAAAGCGCAGATGTCATGACAAGGACCTTCTCAGACACATATTGAGATGGCAGCATGGGCTAACACATACTGGGGAAAATTGGAAAACATTAAATAACAGAACCTGATAAAGAAAAGTTGGAGAGTTTTTTTCCACGTACCACAATTTTGAAGTAGTCACTGGGGATGACGGCATCTCCGTTCTTCACCCACTTTACCGTGGGGGCTGGAGTGCCTGTGACGTTACATTCGAAAAGAATATCCATGGCCTCGTGAGCGTACATGTTGGACGGTTTCTTCAGGACGCGAGGGGGCTCTGGAAAATGGAAAATGGGTTAGGGGTAGAAATGAATATAAATCAATACAAATGTATGGGCGTGACAGCAAGATATGATTAACTGTACGAGTACAATACTAGCAGAAAGACATTTTGGTGCAAAAACAAGAATCTTTACATCTATATTTCATGTTTACATAGCTATTTATGTTTATATAGCTAGAAAGAAAAAAAAGGGAGAAGTTGAAGCAAAGCAACAATAATTTTTCGCAGCGTCGTCATCTTTTGAACTCAGAGTGGCAGTAATATATTAAGTGTTGATTTAAAAGCGACAGGTCTGAAATGGATCCTCTCCTGCAGCGGTGTAACTCTAGATCTCTGTAGGTTTGGTTTTTGGTAACTCTGACCCTGTGCCAACCTCATAGCTTGTGAAAAATGTGAATATGTGCACTCCGATGCCTTGAAGGGACTGCCGATGTGCAGAAGTGCTTCACTATGAGAAACGACACCAGGTGATATTGGTTCACAGTGGAGCTTGAGGGAGATGAGGGGTAGAAGGTGACTTCGGAAGAAGTGGCCATGCCAAGCTGCTTCGGAAACAGATCCAAACACTGCTCATTGTTAAGCCTTGTGTCGTCATCTGTGTCAGATTCTGAATCCCCAATTAGTAATGGGAACTGAGGGTATTTAATTCTCCCTCTGATCTGACAAATTAGTCTCTTAAAAAGAAAAACCCATTCGTATGAATGATAGCTGGAGGAATGACCTCCTTCCAGTTCATTTAATGCAGTGTGTAAATGTTAATAACATCCTGAGATCAGTGCACAGAGAAACACGTTGCCAACAAAACCCCCAAAATGCTGCAGAGAGACGGAAAAAAGATTTACACGCTCAGAGTTAGTGGAGCTAAAAATACTGAAAGGTTTCCAATGAATAATACATTTACATTTGTGACTGAAGTACGTAAGTGTACGAACAGCTTGTGGATTATAATGTCCATAAATATACTGTAGGAAGCACATAATACGTGCCAAAAAAACTGGTACAGACTGTAAAAAAAAAAGACTAATACAGATTGGTGGTGGCTCCATAATGGTTTGTTTAGCTGACATTCCATCGGACCCCTGGTACATCTACAGCCACTGTGTGGGCCTCCATTCTGACAAGTTACACCAGTTCATGTCCTGCATTCATTCTGATGGGTTTGGCATCTTTTAACAGGACAATGCTCCACCATACACGTCTAGAGACACCAAATTATGGTTAGAGGAACACTCATCTGAGTTTAGGATTTTGCCATTCACACCTAAGTCACACATCTGAGATGCAATGGACACACTGTGGAACACAGAAATCCAACATCTCGGAATACAAGAGAATTGTGGAGCATTCTGCAGGAAGTATGGTGTTTATTACCTACAGAATATTTCCACAAGGTTGTGGAGTCCAGTGTTTCTGGCACTTCAGTGTAAACAGTCTTGAATACATAATACAAAACAATACACTGTTGTTAATGGAAGAAACAGAGCTCTAGACGCTGGCTCCAAATCTCTTAAGAGCTCCTTAATTATTTCTATAATAATAAAAACATGATCCCAGTCAGGGCTCTTGTGTTAGGAGCATAATGCACTGCTCTATTCAGCTGATTTAATTTACAAGAAAGCATGACGCTTCCAAATGAAATTTCATTTAACGAGTGTATCCGAGGTTTCGCAACCAAGAGATTGTGTAATGCAGTGTATATTCGTTTCAATTAATGAATATAATTACATGTTTTTTCAAAACCAATTATTTCCCCACACTAGGTAGGTCTGCAAAACACCCCAGACATCTACCTTGAGCAGGGTTTTTTTTTGTGATTGAGGCAGAAAACAAAAGCTTTTTACTCAGCAATCAAATCACATCTGCTGTCTCTCCTGGGCACTCAGCTTCCTCAGCACAGAGACAAACAGATCCACCTGTACCGTCAGTCTATAATAGAATGACTAAAAAAAATCCTTCGGAAAATATAAAAGTGCAGGAAAATATTACCAGAAGCAAATCCTGGGGGAGCTACATCCTATTTTTAAAGGTGTCAGTAAGAGAGGTGGCAGGAAAGGTGAAAAAAACATCCACACCTACAGTCACAAAGGTGACGGATGAGCTCCAACAGACACACACACACAGACATGCACAGAGTCAGGAAGGTGACGTATGAGGTCCAACAGCCAACCCACATATGGAGACACACATATACACAAACAGGGTCAGGGAGGTGACGGATGAGGTCCAACGGCCAACACACATGTGGATGGAGTCACACACACGCCCATGATAAAGTCGATTTCCCGTCCATGCTTATTAAAGTCTGATGCAGTCACGTAAAACCTGCTGCTCTTTCTATTATATATAAAAAAAACTGAATCACAGATTGTCCTTATTAAAACTTTTATATTCCTGAGTCCTGCAATTAAACTTTTATTCTCCAAGCAGGTCAACACTCAAACATCAGAGACATGGATCAAAGCCACAGCAGCTCCAATTCAAAAGACCCGAAACACTCCAGACCTTGTATATCGTCTCCTGTACCATATTCACTATACGAGCATATAATAAGACTGGCTGACACGAATACTCATGCTTTTCAGGGTGCGCTCGTACTAGGCATGGTTACTTTGTACCGTACCTGAACACAATTGTACCCCCTCCTCACTGGCCTTTGCTCACATTGCGATCATACATTTTGGGCCCGAGCATACTTACATCATTACAATGTGACTTTTTGTGTGTTGGCGAAAGGTATGATTGAACAGCACAGTAGTTTTGGAGTCATTTTGGGTGTGCTGACACACCTACGCCTAGATTTACAGATTATGCAACACAACGTTTTTCGGCTACCTGTGTTGCACGTTTATAACTTCGAGTATGAAGATAGACACCACTTTGACTGAATATCTCAGAGTTGTTGTGAGCATTATCTAGTTATACCCTTGTCTGGACAAATTTTCAGCAAACGCTGCACCAACGATTCCTTGGCCGTGCCTGAGTCCAACTGAACTGCACCCAGGCCCAGTGTACCGTTCAGTGTACCGTGCCTGGGCATGGTACAGAGAGATTACTCAGAGTCAAATGAACCAGACTTTGGGGTAAAACACGCTCAGGCACAGTATGAATTACCTAGTGCGAGTGCAGCCTTAAGCTTCTTCGCCATTAAAAAATGAACAAGACTCAACATATTCGAAACAGCTGATCTGAGATAAGCTTTAATACTGGGGTTTAAAATGTAATGAGCAGCTGAATCAATGCCCCTTTAGGCTATTTTTGGTGTCCTTATTAATCCCACCCAGTGGGGCTTTTGGGAACTGGATGCCATAGCCATAGCGAGATGAAGAATTCTGATTAGCAGGAAGTCACTCACCCCTCTTTCACTCCTTCTGGCTGAGAGATGCTGTTTCCTGTTAGCGTCCGCAAAAAGATCAGGTTTAGCTTGAGGGGTTCTATTGACAATTTTTGGAGGTGTCGGTCACCCTTTATTGTCTTTTTCAAATCTCATCAACAGATTCCTGTAAAAGTTTTAGGTAGCCGCAACCCCCAATCCCCCCCCCCATGCATGCACAAAGTCGTAATAAATTCAAGAAAAGCAACAATAGGTAACTTGGTAAAAATGTAAATAAACATGTATTAATTTCTAAAGATCAAGCACCAAAGTGATACAAAAATCTGGAATCAAGAAACTAAGGATATGAACAGATTTTGTGTCTATCATTATAAATATTGCCAATACTGATAATAACTCAGAAACATACGTTGGGTAGAAATGCATCAATACCCATAATAATGTCTCTCACTCTGCTTATCTAGATCATACTCTGATACCACGTCATACTATGTGACATGTACCAAGTTTGTGTTGTTTTACTGATAATCATGACAATGATCTGGATATATGCAATGACTGATGACTTTGAAGTCGACAAACTGTGTAAAAGCATCAAGATGAGGAACTACTACAATAGCTGGAAAATATACATAAAACTCATTTTCACTGCTAGCGGCACATGTCAGGGACCGATGACTATGAACGTCTGCAGACAATCCTAGTCGAGTGAAAATAACAGTCGAGTGAAATTACCTTGGCAATCAGTGCAAACAAGGGAGTGTGATGCATGGCATTGCAAAAGTACAAACCTCACAAAAACCTTCTCTTCTTCACTGCATCCTGAGTCGATCCAAGGTAACTGGTGTATCTAATGCACTATGTAACTATGTACTATAATGTAACTATTTAAGCTAATGCACTTAATTTAAAATCAACTCGCTCAATTATAATGAACGAGTCTGGCAACCTGAGAGCATTAACATGTGCACTTTCCATGGCCACAGGAAGCCCTGGATTGATTATTAACTGACACACAGACAGAATTCATCAGCTAATACATTCACATGTATTATGATAGCCCCTAAAGCATTGAAATGTAACGGAGAGCTCTATACCTCACTAAAACCCAGACAGGAATATGCAAGTTTAGATACCCACCTTGCACGGTAAGCTCTGCATGGGTCTCGACGGTCTCGTTGCCGTTGTCTGCCTGGCATTTGTAGGTACCGGCATCGTCCTCGGTCACATTCACAATCTGCAGGCTGCCTCCACCAATCACAGTAAACCTTGCATCACTGTACAAAAAAAAAAAAAGGGGGGGGGGGTAATTAAGTACAGGGCCATGAACATTCATTGAATCATCATCAGTTTTATCCTGGTTTATACGGTCACAGTAGATATGAAGCCTGGAAACACTGGCTATAATACGCTACTGCTGTATGGCACCATCCACACTCACATTCACACAGTCTTTCACACCTGAGGGAAAATTAGTGTACCTAATCCACCTACTGGTATGTTTTAGGGAGGTAGGTAGAAACTGGAGATCCTGGACTAAACCAAATCCAGTGGAATAAACATTGGGAGAATAATAATCTGAGCTCTGGAGCATTTACTAAATAGAAACATGAATAATGGTTGTTGGCCGACAATTATTAGACACTGACGCGCATTATGTCTTCACAAAAAACATAATCTTGGATATTTCAGCAGACAGGACATTGTCCATTTATATCAATTTCAATTTTTTTCATCAAAACATTTTTTCCCCCCCAAACATACACCACATGGTCAAAAGTATGTACTGTAGTTGCCCAACCACTGAAAAGCTATTCCAAAACCGAGAGCATTAGTATGGAGTTGGTCACCACTTTGCTGTTATATGAACATTGATTTCTCGGAGAAGGCTTTCCACTAGATTTTGGACCTTAGCTGTAGGGATTTGTGCTAGGTCAACCACAAGAGCACAAGGGATTGGATACTGATGTCCAGCAAGAATGTCTGGAGTGCAGTCTGGGTTTTAGTGATCTCAGACATGTGCAGTGAGGTTGAGGTCAGAGCTCTATGCAGTAGGACTGTGCGATATGACCAAAATGTCATATCCCGATAACGATGCACATTACGATATAGCAAGTTTTCTGTAAATTCAGTACATTAAAAAAATACAGTAAAATTACCATGTGAAATATACAAATTACACAAAATCAAACAAATAAAGATTTTTTCTGCTGTATAGTGTGCTGCGGGAAAAAGACTTTTTCAACGCGTGAGTCTGAAGCTAAAAACGGACAAGTTTCACATGCCTCCAGTTGCCTTGACAACGAACTGTGAGAGTAAATTTCCGGTTTGAAAAAGATAAAGAAAACAGACAATTTTTCTTTGCGCCAACTTGACATGTCATCCAAACAACAAAACGACTGCAGTAAAGTGTGTATTTTGTGACACAATGAAACAGACATATCTCAAACAGTCATGTCATATCACACAGCCCTACTATGAGTAATGAGTAAGTAATGAGGTAAAGAATGTTGAAGGGAACAAATGGTTCCATGAGAAGCCAGTGAGGAAAGTTGAGTGAAAGTGTGTACGGTGCCGAGATGTTTTTAATGAGAAGTCAGTCAGTCACACACCTTAATGTGATTTTAAACTGAACCAAGCAGAAGAGTAAGACAGTAACTAATGAATCAGTCATACTGCTGTTAAAGTCCATCCTCGTCTTAACTTTCAGCAACACCTGGATGAAAACTGGATTTAATTTGTGGTAAAATAATCAGCTTGGTAGTAAGGCTCAAAACTGCAATAATGAATTATGAAAAGCAGTGGACCAAGAACTGATCCATGATGAACCCCTTATGGACCAAGGGATATTGTATCTGTCAGATAGGAACTGGGTCACATTGTAGTGCAGATGACGGTTCTCAGAAGTCGACAGCTGTAGCAAAACAAGAATAGCCAGGAACCATACTGGAAATGCTTCATATCTAAAACATAATTACATATATTATGTATATAATTAACTCGGAGTTGACAGCAGGCAACATGCTGGAAAATTATGGATATAAAGAAAAGTGAAGCTATTTTAAAGATCTAGACATTGTTAAGAGTAGAAGCACTGTAATCTATGTTTATTGTGCACACACACACACACACACTATATATATATATATACGGTGCAAATACTTTGCATGCACACCCAGACACATATTATATGTATATATACACTGTATATCAGTATATACACTGATCAGCCCTAACAATAACAGCACCTGCCAGAACAGCCACCAAAACAGCCCTGACCTGTTGAGGCATAGGCTCCACAAGACCTCGGAATATGTGCTGTGGCACAAAGACATTAGCAACAGATCCCTCGGTGGATCTTCTTAGGATCAGACCATATGGGCTAGCCTTTGCCCCAAGCACATTAGTGAGTCTTGGGTCTCCATGACCCAATCCCTCTTTCGCTGGTGGTTCTTCCTTGTATTAATTTTGGTAGGTATTACCCGGTGGATACAGAGAACACCCCTGCAAGACATGCTGTTTTGAAGATGTTCTGACCCAGTCATCTGGGTCTAACAATTTGGCATTTGTCAGAGTGATATATATATATGGCGAGTTGGACTTTCAGTATGTTTCTCCATGCACACACAGGATTTCATATCAAAACAGGATGAAATATTGATTCTGTGTCCTGAAGCTTTTCCTTTAAGGACAGCACAATACCAAAGCTAACTACCCCCTATGGTTTTGCTTTTGAAGTTTACACACACACACACAAAATCTATTGCTGGACGCAGGGCAGTAGCGTGTAGTGAATTTAGTGTGTGAGAGACGAGAAAAAACTGGAGAGAGAAAGAAAAATGAATAGTCCGTCACCAGTGCACAAGTGCAAAGCCAAGAGAGTGCACAGGGCCTGTGGGACCCTGATGGATGTCAACACTCAAATCCCATCCTGCTCCAATCCCGCTCACTACAGACTGTGCAGAGTGTCATTCATCTTATTCTTGTTGACTTGGAAAGGCTCTAATTTAATCAGCAGTAGAAACGGATTTGCTCTCCGTCTCACTCGTATGCTTCTTTTGAGAGATGGCAATACCGTCAATCCTTTGATTTTTATTTATAGTGGTCTCCAAGGCTCACCAGGACCTCAGAGTCATGTACATATACCTCACATTTATAAATATTGTGGATTATAGCCACAAGTGCATTCCGAAACCCACGGTTAGTATGGTTCACTGAGTAGTGAAAGCACTAGCTATGTGGCTAGCTATGAGACTTTGTTGTATAAAAACCTAGAAGCCTATATATA
>JAOVVF010000010.1:16233751-16261515 GCA_028565595.1 Duopalatinus emarginatus | reverse complement strand
TATATATAGTATAGAGTCGAGTATAGTACACAGTATATATAGTATAGAGTTGAGTATAGTACACAGTATATATAGTACAGAGTTGAGTATAGTACACAGTATATATAGTATAGAGTCGAGTATAGTACACAGTATATATAGTATAGAGTTGAGTATAGTACACAGTATATATAGTATAGAGTTAAGTATAGTACACAGTATATATATATATTATAGAGTCGAGTATAGTACACAGTATATATAGTATAGAATCGAGTACAGTATACAGTATATATAGTATAGAGTTAAGTATAGTACATAGTATATATAGTATAGAGTTAAGTATAGTACACAGTATATATATAGTATAGAGTCGAGTACAGTATACAGTATATATAGTATAGAGTCGAGTACAGTACACAGTATATATAGTATAGGGTCGAGTACAGTATACAGTATATATAGTATACAGTCGAGTATAGTACACAGTATATATAGTATAGACCGAGTACAGTACACAGTATATATAGTATACAGTCGAGTATAATACACTGTATATATAGTATAGACCGAGTACAGTAAACAGTATATATAGTATAGAGGCGAGTATAATACACAGTATATATAGTATAGAGTCGAGTATAATACACAGTATATATAGTATAGAGCGAGTATAGTACACAGTGTATATATAGTACAAAGGTCGAGTATAGTACACAGTATATATATAGTATAGAGTCGAGTAAATAATGTATTTTCAAGTACTTATATAACTGAACTCTTTAGCAATCATTTTTTGGTGAAAAAAATTTTGTGTATATGATCCCAAGAACACCATACCACCAGTAAAGTACAGAGATGGGAATATTATGATTGCAAACGATACTGGGAAATTATGTGTCATGAAAGGAAACATGGAGTGATGTACTGGGACAAATTACAGGAGAATTGAATCTTATTGGGCAAAAAAACTGAATCTAAGCTGATGGACATTTAAACAAGACAATGAACCCAAACATATTACCAAACTAGGTCAAGAAGGTCTGGAGCATCCACCGCAACCGGTAGTCTAGCAAGCAAAACTGGCCATAGTCTCTGGAAAGGAGGTGTGGCATACTCCTTCTTTCCATGTCAACACAGCGACAAAGCCGATCATGGGTGTGCATACAGAAGTGGGTGGGAGCACTCCAACACACACCAAGTGTGTTACATCGCCCCCTGATGCTGCATGGGCAGCAGCTTGCGGCATGTGATTTGGAGGAAGCATGTGCTGGCCTTGTGATAGAGACCCACTGAAAGTGTATTAAAGGACCATAACAAAAATGTCAGAAGACAAGTTGTCACTGTATAAAGAGCCTGTAGCCTGTAGCCCAATGTCATGCATTACTCCACAATTAGAGGAGCACCATGAGGAATTTGGAATACAGCTATTTGTGCAATAACTGTGTGCAAATGTTCTGAAGAACACCCGATAGACTGGAGGAAGAAAAGAAAAGCCACAGGAGAGGAGGATAATTAAAAAAAGAAACCAGAGGTAGAACAGCTGCGGCGTATAAAGCTGCGGTTAATTGCTTTTCAGGGTTGGAGCAGACAGAGCTGTGTGATGGAGGACGGCCTGAAAGAGACGACTGAAGGTGACACAGCACAAAGCACTATTCAGTACCATCAGATGTTTTTCCCAGGATGAGCAATTATGCTTTGTCAGTGCGACTCGAGGCATAAAGTCACGTCTGCTCATGCAATCAAAGTTTCTGTGAACGTACGACGTTCTAGCAGGGGCAAAAATGGGGTTATTTTGACTGATCACCTTTATACCAAGCTTGCACACTGACAACGTCCTCCTTACTGAATGCCTTGATGAGGATGAGAATGATGTGCATCATGCACACATTTTAACAGGGGCACCTGTAGAAAAGCTTATCTACTCGACCAGTCATCTGGCAGCACTGCAATGCAGGTACAACACCAGAAACGTGGTATCGGTAATTGACAGCTGCATGGTTGAGGATGCCAGATCTGGTGATTTTTGTATTTCAGAAATGGCTGATGTACAGGGATTTTTTTAAGATGCAGCAGGCTTGAGAGTTTACACAGACAAAAAAAACATCCAGTGGGAAGCAGCAGCTTGAACAACAACTCTTTACAACCATGGTGAGCAGAAAAACATCTCAGAACACACAATAATGCAGACAGGCTACAACATTAGAAGGTTCCACTCTTAGAAGCCAAATGCAGGAATCTAAGGCTATAATAAGTAGCAGAAAAACTGGTACAGACAAGCCTATGCCAAATACATAAGCTGGTGGTGGCTCTATAATGGTATCTTTTTTCTTAAGTTACACCCGCTCATGTCCTGCATTCATTCTGATTGTTTTGGCCTCTTCCAACCGGACAATGCACCACCACATACATCTAGAGGCACCAAATTATTGTTAAAGGAACGCTTTTCCGAGTTTGGGGTTTTGCCATTCCTACCTAAGAGACCAGATCCCAATGTTATCGAACACGTCTGGGAGGCCATGCAATACTCTGTGGAACAGAATTGTGGACCGTTCTGCAGAAAGTATGGTGAATATATTTCCACAAGCTCATGAAGTACATGCCCAGTGAGGGACATAACACGTATTAGGCTTGTGTACCAGTTTTTCAGACACTTGGACTGGCGAGTATATATACACACATATTTCACCAAGTCAGGATGCACACTCCACCTTTGTCTTCAGACCCATGACATATGGAAATCATCAGCATTATTTTCCTTGGCTCCATTACTGCAGTCCCTACAGTCACAACTCCCCAAATGCCAATCACTACCATCAGAGGAAAACAAACAAACTGCTCCGAGTTCAGTTTAGCAGGTTCACATTCCACTGACATTATCGATCCACAAGGCTTTAAGAGCAGATAGGGGTAAAAAGCATTCACAAACTCACTCAAGTCATGCAGTTATCTGGTCACGCTAACTGGTTGGCATGTCATGAATGACCACATGGGTTAAAGAGGGGGAAAAGGGTTTGTTTGTATATTGTTCAGAGCAATTTGTTTATCCAGATCACGTTGGCTAAGCTCAATCTTGTGATAAGTGCGAATGGGAAAGGCACAATGCTTCACCTGGCAAAGCGATAAAGCATGGCTGTGTTCATGGGCAGGAGCCAAGAACGTACCTTAAGCTTCAATCAAGCAGTGAAGGCCGACAGAGCTTCTCAAACGAGAAACAATGCACAAATACAGCTTTTTCTGTTAATGGACTAGCGACTGTGTTTTCACTCAAAATAGACTTTTAAGATTGGAGAAAAAAAAGGTTTTCAGCTACCAGGGCAGCCGTAGGCTTGCAGTTAAGGAAACCTCCATGGGACCACAAGATCCCAGTTTCGATCCCCGCAAGCGACAAGATTTGACTGAAGTGCCCTTGAGCAAGACACCTAACCTCTAACTGCTCCCCAGGCGCTGCGGGTATGGAATTATGGAATTGGAATTTTCTGATTTAGGAAGGATTTACATACACACTCTAGGCAGGCAATTTAAGCCACACTTAAATGACTTTTAAAGTGGTCAGATGGCTGAACTGTTAACACTACACAGATTGCTGTCTTGTAATCGGGAATCTATTAAGTTATTGTGGTTTTCACACTACATGACTAATCTGCAATAGAAGGTCACACAGTACACATATATTTCACTAGGCGACGAGATTGCACATTCTGTCACGTGAGAAGTGACAAAAGTGATAATGCGATACCATGCGTGAGGGTTTTTTTCCCCCTCCAGTAAATGGAAAGGCGGCTGGGGTGGTAAATACTATAAAGCTTGTGCATGCCTAAATATTTTTGATAGAAACTATATTACACCGCCACTCCAAACACTCCATCAGCCTTTTTCCTTAACTCTGTATCTTTCATTCTCATCGGCTGTTGCATGATACTGGAACCACACTTACTTTGCACACTACAGGATTTAGACTGATATTTAACATACTTTTTTTCAGGACTCAGCGATCAGTGTCTTTGAACGATTCACACATAGCGATCGAGAGCTGTTTTTTTTAAGCCATAAGCAAACACAGATTTGCCTCAGAGCTTGTGCTTTTCTTGTGAACCTCCAAAAAATGATTGGAGCACAAAATCAGGGCTAAAATCGTGTAATGTCAACTTGGCATTAGAATCATCAAACCACCTACAAACATTTTTTAGGAGCTGGTAGAAAATCAGAGAACCCAGAATCCATGTTAACACAGTGCAGGCATATGAAACTCCTATCAGACAGCCACTGGAGCTCAGGATCAAACCAGGGACACTGCTGACACTGCTGAGCCTCCATAAGTCATGTGGATCAATTCAGGAACATGCACCAGTGACCAATTTAAAATGAAGTCTCAAAAAGTTACTGAAAACAAGAAGTTAAATGTCTGACCAATATGAAATGATGCTGCAAGGACTCCAGGGGAAAACTGACGGTCAGACAAGATGCTAAATATGTACGTCGTTTCCTACCCAATTCTCTGTCCCCAGTATTTTATTATTACCCCCCCCCCTCCCCTCATGTTCTTATGTTTGTGATAATCATGTCCAGTGTTTTATCTTCCTGTTCTTGGTTGGTCTACTTAAGCCCTGGCATTTGTTCTTTTCTTTGCAATGTATTAGTTTCCTGCATGAACGGTCATGTGATTCCCTTGATTTTGATCCTAGCCTAACAACCCATTAGCACCCAGCCCGACCTTGTGCCTGTTTTGTAAACTTATATGGACAGTGTCTTTGGATTCTGTCCGCCTGGCATTTTAATAAGCACCTGCGGTTGTGTCCACATGGTACATCTGCGAGTGTCTGTACACTCAACATCACATTAAAAGCCATTTGTAGGGATTTCATATGACTTATTCGGGGCGTCAGATGTATGAAAGTACTCAAATACAAGTTCACCGTTCACAATGTACTAGACAGACCACCAGTTCCAAATTATACCCCACATGAACCCTGGAGCATGTTTATTAAGGCCCCTTAGGGGCATCTACAGTCAGCTATTGAGCACAATTAGCTTACAGATAAAGAGAATAGTCTCAACAAAAATCTCAACAAAACAGCACGTCATCTTTCATAGTAATACGTTACCCATCCCAGAACTTTCCATGTTTTATTGTTGTGGAGCGCGTAATAACTGAATGGATGTCAGGATTTAAAGCCTGATGAAAATCCCCATGTAACTCAGCCAAGTCTTGCCAAGTCTACAAACCAAATACCATGAAAAAAAAATCATGTTCCTACAAGACAACAGTAAAATAGACCTGATGGATAGGAATAACAGTTATATTAAAGTTGATTTGGTAAAATACATTTAAATTAGTAAGAAAACAACAAGAAATTCCCCTCGGAGCAAAGGAAAAATCTATTGTATATTGTAAGTGTAAGATTTTTTGTGTGTGTGTTATCACTTCCTCACAATGTCATCCCTCCTATTCACGCTCTGCTGCGCCCTTTCTGATATATAGACTCGGCTCTACTCCACTGAGACCTCATCGTTTAGTCTCTTCACTGTCATTCCTTTCAAAGCTTCAACGTTTTTAATATCGTCTGTAATAGAACCTAAAGCTACTGTACTTTAGAGACAGAAATCCCTCTTCTTTTGCCAATGACACAGTCATTCAAGCAAGACACACTGGTTTATACAGTCAGGGGAGTTTTACGAGTGTACTTCTAAACTGTTTGAGCTTTTTTCTTTATATATGACCAGTTTCCATTATCCTACACACTGCATAGAGGTGACTTAAGGCACAGGACAGATGCGGGAGCCTATGCAAACCTATGCAAAATACACAGCAACACTATTGGTGCATATCGTTGATCGTGTCCACCGGTGAGTGTATAAAGCGACAGACGTCTGTGGAAGCTTTTAGAGCTGTTTCTTCCAAAAGAGAAGCAAGTTATCATGATTTAAGCAATTTTCAATGTGGTTTACCATGACTACAAGAATTCCAGCAAATCCTCAGCAGTGTGTCCGTATAAAGACTCCGGGTGTACAGGCAATAGGCGTGCAGCACTGCTTCAAGTAACATCAGAATTCAATGCTGGGGTCTCAACAAACAAAGAGTGAGGACTGACTGCACAATGTTGCCTCCATGATGTGGTGGCATACGTGGTTGGTGTGGTACAGTGATAACATCATTGGCTTCCATGTGAGAGACCTTGGTTTGATTCCTGGTCTAGGCAGCCAGTCTGCGCTACACCAATAAGGGTCTTTGGGCAAGACTCCTAACACTACAATGGCCTACTATAACAACCTTGTAAGTCGCTCTGGATAAGAGCATCTGCTGAATGCCGTAAATGTACCAGATATGGTGAAGTTGTTTGACTGGTGCACCAGTTTTTCTGGCACTTGATAGTAAAACAGTGATTCTGCAATTAAAAGAAAAAAATGTATTTTGATTGAAATATGGTCTTTATTTGTATAATAATTACAGCAAGGTGAACAAATAGGTAGCTGCCTGGAACAAGTGAATCTCAGTGTCTGCTGCACTACACACATGGCTGAAGTGCACTCTACAGAGTGATTCAAAAGTCAGGACTTGTTTTATTTCAGAAACGAAAGGGACATATCTTTATACCCCAGCAAGTAATGGATGAGGGGGCCTAGCTTCTTGTCTATGTTCGTGCCATCTTGAAAGCCGCTATGTTGGATCAGGGGAAAATTTTTCCAATGGGAAGGTGGTCATGTGTCCTGTGACTCATCCTGTAGTTGGCATTTGAATGATTTTTACTTGCCTATAAATGGTTAAACATGTTGACCAAAAAATAGACATTAACTAGACCTTGTTGTATTATTATACATGTGAAGTGAGGATTGAATATGATGACTTATAGCCTAAACAACTGACCTTATTAAAAATAAATTCAGTCAGTCATATATAAATATAAATTCCTCAGACATAATTTCCTTCTCATGTATTAACACACACAAACTCCAAACTGACTCGCCATGCATTTTATATTACGCTAGCTATGACTTCTTAGCCTAGGCAACCGAAACACAGGACTGTGCAACACAGTCATACACTGAACAGCCACAGACTTGTGATTAAGAACCAGACTTGTGACTGGAAGGTACTCGGTTCAATCCCCGCAACCAACAAGACTTAACTGAAGTATCCTTTAGCAAGGCACTTAACCCTTAACTAGTCCCTAGGTGCCGTGGATAGGTCTGCTCACCGCTCTGGGCACACATGCTCATTGCCTTCTAGTGTTTCACTGCACAGATGGGTCGAATGCGGAGGTCAGTTCCACTGAACAGTGGTCAATGAGTGGTTCACTTTCACTCTGGAGCTTTTACTTGCCTGGTTATCCAGCTGATGGATTTATCATTTAAGTCTGCTGCTGCCCAGAAAATGTGTACTGTGACATGATATAATATCCAGTCCTAGACATAAAGGATTAATAACATCACAACAGAGCTTACATGAGATGCCTTTGGAAGGCTATTTAATCAGAACCTGAACTTCAGACTCTTTTAATTACGGCTCCAAAGACAGAAAACAGAACAGGAAGAGAAAAGTCATGTCTACTGTAACACGTCATGTATCCATTTGGGCCTCGCAAACCTTTTTGTTACTCAACAGGGTCAGACAGACAGAGTGAAGGTCTCAGTCTGGCTTCGGAGGGGTCAGAGCATTGTGGGTAATGCATCAGTATTAGCATGTATGAGAGAGTTGGCCAGGGTGTAGCAAGGGGAGCCATCAAGAATGCATTATGCTGTCGGAAGGCCATTAGAGAAGCAATTACAGGGCAAATGGAGTCTGTCAGCAATCTCCATTCCAGCTCTCCAAATGAGCAAAGACCTGCAATTAGACATTTAGTTGCACTGCCTGACGCTGACAAGAGCTGCACTGAGAGAACACAGCGAGTCGAGCATCAGGATGCAGCTGGCATGCGTCTGGGGTGCCTCACGTTATCAGATAGCAAACAGCTCCTGATTACTCACCTATTTAATACGATCAGTCCAATCATCACCACTTATATTCAACAGAGTTACAGAAGGAAGGACATAACCTAGGGCAGGCTCAGAGTAAAGCAAGCGTCTTAACATATTAGCTTATTAGTCATGAGTCGTGGTGCTCACACAGAGCGACAATCCTTTCACTATCAGAAGATCCGCAAAGATGTTTGCCAAAATGTATTGATAAATGCATTTGAAATGTAGTTAGCTTTACACATCCAACCCCTTGGCCTGGGTCAACCCTCTTCCTTACAAGTGCAGCCCAAACCATGCATTTTTTCATGGGACATTACTCTTGGTTGACTGAAGTCATGGAAAAGATGCTCACCAACATGGATAAGAAATCTAGCAGAATTCCTTAAGGCCTCTTCAACGTGATGTACGGCTTACCAATTAGATTTTTATTTACTCACCATCTACAGGTTTTCTTTGCAAAGAACAATGTGCAACACAGAGAGATGGGGAAGACAATCTTACGTTCAAGCTTTTGGTTGTTTAAATAAAATTTAGATTCATTCACATTCATTGGGACGGTCGTTGGTTTGTGGTTAAGGAACCAGCCTATGACCGAAAGTTTGCTGATTCAATCCCAGGAACTGACAACACACCTAAAATGTCCTTCAGCAAGGCACCTAACCCCAACTGCTCCCTGGGTGTGTGTTTTACTGTACGGATGAGATAAATGTGGAGGTCAAAGCAACAGCAGTGGTCACTGTTGTGCAAGCAACAGTGGTCAATGAGTGGTTGGTGTGGTACAGTGGTAACATCATTGGCTTTCATGTGAGAGACCTGGGTTTGATTCCTGGTCTGGGCAGCCAGTCTGTGTTACTAACACTACATTGGCCTACCTGTAATATCAGTAACCCTGTAAGTCACTGGATAAGATTGTCTGCCAAATGCCATAAATGTAAATGTAAAAGAGTTGCAGCTGAGCAAGAAAACTGGGTAAGAAAATTTTTAGCCAATTCAGTAGTGGGACATGGGAGGAAACTCCCACAGACACAAGAATTATGTATTTCTACACTAAAACTCAATGTTTTTCCAAGGATTAGGAAAAAAGAACACCATGAATAGTTGCAAATTGGGCAGCTTCTTCAGCCTTTTACACTGCAAACCCCAGGGCCTTGCCTCTGAGATCACATCAGGAGGGCAAATATAATAACCCACCGACACTTAAATGAATGATTGAGACTCAGGGGGGTAAAGGGACAGATTGGAGGCACTGAAGGATGTTGTGTTGATCTTGGCAGCCATTCACAACTTTGTGTGTATGTGTGTGTGTGTGTGTGTGTGTGTGTGTGTTGGTTGTGCATCAGGATAGCTTTGCATGCATCATTATTTCCCCATTCACATCACCCAACCAACAATCTGGACAGAACTCAGGGCAATTTACTGTTTATAAATAGCTTTGTGTGATCCCAGGGTTACAGTATTCTAAACACGGCTGAATACTCACACAGGAGGAACCGCGCGAGACGAAACTGTCTCACTCACTAATTATCTAAGCAGTTGGTCCTACTACTACATCACAGAAGGTGCTGGAGTCTATCCCAGTGCTCAATGGGTGGAGGGCATGGAAACACCGTGGACAGGCCACCAGTCCATCACAGGGCAGACACACAGCCATGCACGTCTAGAGGCAATTTAGTGTTTCTAATTTGCCTGAATGCATGCCTTGGGAGGAAACACACACACACACAGGACCCTGATTAGCGCCCAGCCTTGTTTCTGTGAGATGACAGCGCTACCCACCGTGCCACCCTCACATCAGTGGCTTTGCAGACAATGCACTAAGTGGAGCCAATTAAGATTCAAGTACTCCCATGATCACTTGTATATACAAATCACGCAATTATCTCTTTTTAAAAGCTGGTCTCTCGGTGCTCTGGTAGAGAAGTACAGTCGGGTCTTGGAAACAATACGCTACCATTACCAGCTCTTTTGATTCAGTGTTCTAATCCAGTACAGCCTTTAATGAGAGCTGATAATGGTGGGGATTTCTCCTTAAAATCGGAAATTCTCCCTTTTCCAAACAAGTTCTCTCGAAATATAAGAGTCCGCCTAATGGAAAAACCCGATCCAAACCCATAGGTTTCACATGGGGGTAAATTCTAAGGCTTTTAAGAGCAATTACCACAGCGAGCTAATGACTCTTTATGTTGGGAGATGGTGAATGGTGCATACTGTTTTTAAGCCAGAGTGAATGTACTCTTTTTCGCTCCTACTTTATGAGGCTTTAGCAGAGAACTCTTTTACATCTGGAGTAGAGGAAGTATGAATGGGGGTAGTGTGTGGCTATAGGTGGGCTGTGCAGAAGCAGTAAAGAGAGAGGGGGGTGGGGGGAGAAAGAGAGAGTTGTAAGTACTTCTCAGTTCCATTGGCAATACCCTGCACATTTCTGTGCTCACCCGGTTCGATTCAATTCATCAGTTAATTGCATTGCTTAGCCGCAAAAGGTGTGCTAAATCGAGAAAAATTTGCATCCGCGGTGTTGCGAGCGAACGGCACGCATTCACGTGTGAAGATGGCTTCGACTGCAAAGTCAGCAAAACTCTACAGATCTGGTCCATGCAGAAATTATGAGGCTCTCTTTGAAACCTGAAATATTTACCCACCCTGTCTCAGTTGGGAGGGTTTGAGCCACGTGTGAAGAGAGTAAGCATTATCGAGCTAGACGCCTGAGGCGCACACACACTCACCTCTCATCAATGACCTTGCTGTTCCGCATCCAGCGAATGACAGGGAGTGGGAAGCCCTTCACCACACATGGCAGTAACACGGTCTCTCCTAGAGGCTTGGACACAGCAGACGGGCCCATTAGGACTTCCATTCTGCTATCAACAGCGGAGTCTGAGAGAGAACAAAGGAAAAACAAGCTTTGATATTCCTGCTTTGTAAATGTTGTATATGTTTATAATGTAGCTTTTCTCTCATATAATGAATCGAACATGATGTAGGTTTCTATTTAGGTAGATCTTTGATAAGATGAAACACTTTCAGAGCAGTTCACAGTTTACGTATTGAACTGTTTGATACTGTGTAAGGAGTGTACAATACCACAGATATATTATTTTGTACATTTACTGCACTGGTTCAATCATTAACAGTGCAGACAAAAGGACTGGATGGAACGTGTAGCCTGTGTTCTCTTGTTCTGTACTGTTACCTGTTAGAAGCTCTAGCTGAGCATCTTGGCTTATCTTGGCTGGACCCAGTCCTTCTATGACGCAACGGTACGCACCGGCGTCGGCCTGTGAAGCGTTGCTGATCACCAGAGCAGCATGGGGCAGTTTTACCAGCCTCATGTCCATCTCTACAGCGTGACCGTTCTTCTGCCAGTGCGTGAAGGGAGCGAGATCCGGACTCACCTCACAGACAAGCAGCTCGTTACCCCCAGGATGTACAGACACACTCTCTGGTTGGCTGGAGAAATGCGGCAGACCTGCAGTACAAAAAGAAAACGAAAAAAGAATACAATTGCTATTAGAAGGCATTGTTCGGTCAACCTGAGCAAGTAAAGGAAATGTGCATTGCATTGTTTCAAAACTCCGTCCCATGAAAGCTTTGCTAATGAAAAAATAACCACGAACAGCATCAACATAATTATAATAATATCTAAACAGTATAATTGATTGGATAATCTGCCCTTGTTGCCTAAGCTTTGGCAAAGGCGTTAATGATCATGTTCATGAGCAGTGGGTAAAATGAAAAAAAAAAATCATGTAGTGACATTTAGAAATTTGCTTCCTTTTCATTTATGTTGCTGTGCATATTTTAAATGGGCTGCTGCTAGCAGAGGTGCAGATAGCAGAAACGCAGCCAACTGCTAAGCGTTGCTGAGACAAAACATACACATCACAATATAAATTTAGGCAATTAGCATCAAATCTGATCACTTATTGGCACTTTTGACCAAATGTTTCGATCCCTTAATGTTTATTACCCCAAGCAGAGTTAGTTAGTAGTGGACTAAAAACACCTGATTGCTTTTGCCAATGAGCATCCTACAAATTCAATAACGTCTTGGTTGAGAAACTACATGGTCAAAGAGCTTGGTCCAGATACCACCAAGATTAAAAAAAATAAATCACATAAAAAGCTAGCAAAAATGGTAAAACTGATATTCGAGGCTTCTTCTGTAATTGGTACAGCAGAAAGGCTTGGTGCTAGTTGGATGCGGTCATACACACACATACACACAGCCCAGTTTTCTCTGTATATAACCAAAATACAGTATGATCCAGCAACATATGGCACACTTGAGTTTCCTAATAATGACTTATTAATGTTTTTGCTAATATATCTGCATGTTTCTGAACTGGTCTCTAATGTAATGATTCATACTGTGCCAACTATCTAAATATATTACAGCTGCAATTCATCATCATTTTCATAACTATTAATCTACCGATTTGTTTTAATACCAATTATCAAAAATAACTGATTTCTGGTGTTCAGCAGTTTGTGTTACATTGTATTGGGATGATTGTTGAAACTATTAATGTGGCTTAATGAGGAAAAATGCATCAAATTCTGTCCATACATAGAATTTAACATGTGGGACTAACAGCAATTATCATCTGAACAGCTACTAGTTATTAACAGTATCTGTGCAGTCATTCAGTCGATACCGGCGACAACCTCAGGGAAATGAATCCTGACTTGATTTAGCACTGCTTTCCTAAATTCTGAGACGTGTATAAATTGGAATAAAATACACAAAGAAGCAGAAACTGAAGCTGAGTATTGCATATGGCAGCGAACACACACTTAGACACGGTTTTCTCCGTTCTTATAATAGAGACAGGCCAGAGCGAGCCACTCTGCAGAAGCGCTGTGAAAATATAAAATAAAAGCCCAGGAGTGCACTTTTGGGAGGTGAGGTTTATAATGGACTATTTATACGACTCCAGTAGCACTTTACCCTTTAATAGCTCTGCTCATTGTGCCACTCTGCAGACGTTTAAATGTGGGGCCTGTGGGAGCCAAAGTAATGTCCTAATGTTTTTACTGGCTGTTTGTTTTTTCTCTGCTGGTTTGGGGGTTAGTCCAGATTCACACATGCAATCCTAAACTTATCTAGACATTATACAGAGGAGCTGTTCACTGATCAGCCATACCATTAAAACCACAAAACCACTGACAGAGGCACTAAGTAACACTGATTACCTTGTTACTGAGGCACCTGTCAAGTATTGGGATCTATTAGGTGGCAAGTGAATAGTCATTTCTCAAAGATGATGTCCTGGAAGCAGCATAAATGGGCAAGTATAAGGATCCGAGTGACCTGATTGCCGGATCAGACGACTGCGTCAGAGCATCGCCAAAACAGAAGGTCCTGTTCCTGGTATGCAGTTGTTAGTACCGACCAAAAGATCCTACAGAAGATCTTTTGCTAACCTTTCGGTGCCTGATACCACAGAACACCTTCAGAAGTCTTGCGGACTCCGTGCCTCATTGGGTCAGAACTGTTTTGCATGCAAACGTCTGACTCAGTTAAACTGGATATTAAACAGACTTTACTTTTGGAGAATTTCCACTTAGCGTGTGGGTGTGTTGATGTTTCTATCAAGTGACTTCCATGAAACTGAAAGACAACAAAACATCCAAAGGTGAAGAAGGAGGTCCATTTATATGAAGACGCCAATGAAGATGTCTAGCTGGATAGATCTGGCCACCAAAAAGGAACGCGGAGAGATCAAATTACAGATGCACCGACTTATCACCTAAACCGGGGTGAGAATGTGTCTGATGTTGAATGGTGCATGTGTGAAAGGGAAACTCTGGCCAATGTCCAGACCTGATTGTCCACAATTCATATGAGAAAGTGGCAGGAGGAGGATTTGGCTTGTCCCCAATAAAACGGTGCCAAATCTTTTGTACACAGGAAGTAGCAACAGAAGTGTCCAAAACAGGCGAAAGCCGCTCTGCTACTGGCTACAGATGTGTCCTCGGTCAGGAAACCACTACAGGAACACAGAGAAGTCTTCAGCGAAGTGGAACAAGGATGTAAACATCTCATCAGGCAAACCGTGCAAATCAACAAACAGATTTCTTAAAATATACACACCAGAAACAAGCTTTGGAAGAAAGTGGGAAGATCAGGAAACCGAGTTATAAACAGATAAACTGCTAAAACCAGAAAGGCAAACATGAAAGACGGAGAATCTGTTGAAGATGGCAGAACAGCAGTAAAAGGTTTCAAACATCTGGCTGCGCTGCAGTGACGCATCAAAAATGGCACAGTGGGTCTTCTGGTCTCCATAAAGAGAATATTTATTCATTCTTTAGATTCCAAGGGGCACATAAATGTGCAAACACACACACACACAGTCCCCAAAGCCCATGTGGTGCTACCGTATTTCTGGCATTCTCAGGGAAAGTCTGAGTGTATGAGTATGCAGTGTATGAGCATGCCCCCCCCCCCCACTCTCCACCCCACCCACACACAGGGAGATCATTAAACACAGCCGTGGGCTATTCACTGCCTAAGGGGAGGCTTTCGGCTCTTAAAAACCGCACATATGAATAAACACTCGAGCACAGGTTGCTTCATCACTGGCCTACATGATTCATAATGAAAGCTCCGACGATGAAATTGAGAATCTGAAGGACACTCAGTCGTACCTTCTTACATATTCAACTCCTATCATTAAATAATTAAGTGGTTATTAAAGAACGAAAGCACGTAGTACAGGCGAGTTTGTTATTGTTCCGATTTCGTTAGACAATAAATGGAAACTGATTCTGCCGCCTACTGTGTGTTCTCCGTTCAAGCAGAACACAAATCGATTTGATTGGTTTCGAGCTCGAAACTGAGAGCTGAATCAGCAAGAACTTGATCTAGACTGCGGAGTGAACAGTTAGTGTTAGGGCAAAAACGATGTGAAACAATAACTGATAGAAGCTGGTTTATTTCTCCATATTTCACACACTTTCTCTTAAGAGGTTTCAATATTCACCACAGTTCTCATATCTATCAGCACATAGTGTTTAAAACTGCCCTATGTGGACTGGGGCAAAAGCAGAATAGTGGAACAGATATTAGTATAGCAGGGTTTGGGCCAAGTTGTTATCATCCATATATGACATAACTAGCCAGTTTGTGTAGGCTTGTGGTTAAAGAACCAGCCTTGTGACCCTTGAGCAAAGCACCTAACACCAAACTGCCCCATGGGTGCTGTGGACAGGGGCTGTATTCACCGCCCCGGGCAAGTGTATTCACTGCCCTCTAGTTTGTTCGTGAACTGATGGGTTAAATACAGAGGTCAAATTTCTCTGTGTACAAACACAATGGTTAATTAGTGCTTCACATCACAACATTTTACTGCATTGCCACAATTTTATAACCAATGCAATTCATTACCAATTATTCTACCAGAGCTGGCATTTTATGATGGAGTTCTGGCTCTGTTTCCCACTTGTACCAGAGACGATTTAGTCCTGCGGCACTGCTGCTCTCTGCATCATGACACTGGCAGATGCTGCAACAAATACCCAAAGAGTGATTTTCGAAATGTGGCGTCTAAAGCGGTTAATCGTATATATATTTACAAACCCGTGCATTCCCACTGGCTAGTGTCGCTCTTATTGACAGAGAAAGACTAATGGCTGAGGCGTCTTCAGGACCTGATGATCTCTCTTTGTGCCACAGCATTAAAACACTCAGCTTGAAAACCTTCAATTGGTTTCATTAATCATTTTATAGACATGCCCACAACACCCCTTCACCCCTCTTTAATCGTTATGAACATTGTGTGTGACCTACAGTTAAGTGCCTGATCCAACAATGTGAATGAATAATAAAGTGATCAAATATATTGTGGGCTTTTTTTTTTTTTTAAACTTAGCTGTATGAACAGAGAACAAGTCGTATGTGAGAACAAAAGTCAACTGGTTTCTAAAAATATTACATTGAAATAACAGCTTATGCTTTGTTTTTATTTATTTATTTATTTCTGATATTGCCACAGTTCCCGACCACTGAGCTCATAATATTACTATGCCTCCTCTCCTTATAACTGACTGTAAATTGGTGGAAATGCTCATTTTCATGCCTTTTTTTAAGATTGTGGATGTCTAAACTGTTTATTACAACATATGAAAATGGAAAATCCTGATCAGAGAACAAGCAGTATCATATAAGCCAAGTATAATCTATTAATCTGTGCTTCTTTATAGCCTTGTGCAGCTCTGCTACCACACACTTATGCGACGACGCTGGACGCAGACGACACACCAGGACTTTTTACACCCACCTACAAGCTGCTGGCTATGATGTGCACATCCTAGATAGGGAGGAACGTCGGTTTGAACAGGGAGTCAAACATGCCACCTATATGAAGAGAGAATCACCATCCCTGAACTGAAGAGAGGTCCTGAGACAAAACCTTTCACCATCTTGCAATGGCATGATTACGGCTATTTCCCAATCCTATCCCAATAGGACACATGAACGTCATAATAAACGGTCATGGGAATTTGGATATGAAACTAATCACCGGTTTCAGCGCATATAAGGGGGGAATAGTAAAACAAGTCACTTGAATGAGTGATGACATGTTTTACTCTACTAAAACCTTGTGTCCGGATGACTGGATTCAACTTTCTGGGAACTCTAAATAGAGCAAAGTGCCCTCTTCTGTACACACCACCTCACACACAGCTTGTTAGTACAGACCTGCCTTCGGGTTAATTATAAATGATCATAAAGTATGTACATTTCTGCAGTTAAATATTCCTCCAGGCAGTAACACACGCTTAACATGTAGAAATAATACATAGCAATGTTAAAAGTACAGGAAAGGCTTTAGTGAACGTCAGCTCAATATTTCAGCCTGCAGTCTTACTGTAGCAGCAGTATAAATGTCCGGAACAGGGTTTAGGAGTGAAAATCTCTGGATTATAAACCTCCAGTAATTACAGTCAAAATCCATGTTCATAATAATCTGACATTAAGTACAAGTATTTGCCCGTTATACACTGAAGGACCAGAAAAACTGTTACAGACTAGCCTATGAAAAGCAATAGGCTGATGGTGGCTCTATAATGATATAGGGTTTGTTTAGCTGGCATTACATAGAACCTCTGATACACCTACAAACATGTCGTTGTGTGTGCATGCTTTCTGAATAGTTACACCCGTTTATGTCCTGCATTCATTATGATGGGTTTCGCTAAATAATATTTCGAGAAAACACTCATCCAAGTTTGGGATTTGCCATTCACACCTATGCCACCAGATCTCAGAATTGTGGAGCGTTCTGCAGGAAGTATGGTGTTCACTGCAAGCTTGGGGTTCATGTCCTGTAGGAGACCTACCAAGTATATACTTCACACAAGGACACAAAAGCAGACGCCTCGAGCTACGCAGACTGTGTTTCACGTGTAGTTGCGTTAAAAAACGTTTCATGACGCATTTCATAATGCAGCGCAAATGCTAGTTGCATTATGAGTGTTACCACAAGGGGCTCTACAGCGAGAGCTGGGTTTTCTTGTGCCACCATTGTGTTTTTTAGATCAACAGTAATGAAAAGAACAGTTTGACTGCTGTGCTCTCGACACCATGACGCTGGCAGATGCTATGAAACCAGGGCTATACCAGTTCCCCAAAAAGTGATTTTCAGTATCGAATTGTGGCGTCTCCAGCAGTTAATCGTATATTTAAATACTTGTGTACTGCCACTGGCTAGTGTCACTCTTATTGACAGAGGGAGACTGATGTCTGAGGTGTCTTCAAGACCTAATGATCCTTTCTTTTGTCCTAAAGAATGAAAACACTCAGCTTGACCAAAAGGAAATCTAAAAACTTTAAATTGGTTTCATTAATTATTTTCTAGACACGCCCACAACACCCCTTTACATCCTCTTAAATCATTATGAACATTGTACGTGTTTATTTGTTACGGGTTCTAACTTAGTACTGAAGTAGTTGGATGACGATGGGTCAGTCAGTCAGTTAGTCATTTTCTTATCCACTTAGCCCAGTCAGGAACAACCACCAAACCATCGCCAAACCATCACAGGGTACCACATACACACACCCATTCACTTACACACTCACACCTAGGGCAATTTAGTATATCGAATCCACCTATCATATGTGTTTTCCATGAGTTGGGAGGAAACTGGAGAACCCAGCAAAAACCTATGCAGACACAGAGAGAACACACCAACCACCTCAGAGACTGAGAGCAGAGTGAGGCTCGAACCCACAACCCCAGATCCCTGGAGCTGTGTAGAACATACACTACCTACAGCAAAGCCATGGTACCTGTTGGATGACTGTGTTTTAGAAATTGATGATAGGACAGTCTTAGCTGAAGATAATTCTAGTTAAGGTGGGTGGGTGGAGTTTTGTGTGTATGGGTGTAAATGGGGTGGGGTTCAGTGAGAAAAAGACCTCTTAACCATCCAATGAATGCCAGAATCATCCTTTCTAACAGTGTGGTGCAGAGAAGCAAGTGCTATTAATGTTATCTTGTTGTCCGGGCTGATTCACTGAAAATTCAGCAGGCTCAATCAAGGCTGATGAATCCAGTGCCAATGGTGGCATGGCTTTCAGTCACTGGTGCTTGTTGGCCGGCTTCGTCTTTATACTGCATTCAAGTTGGGCAGAGTTTCCTATAACCTTCTGGCTGACATTCCACCTCTGTTTCCACCTCTCCCAGCTTCTCTCCTTCCATATTCCCTCAGCAAACATGCAGAAAAAAGGCCCTTCAGACATCCAGATCCCACACCTCGACCTCAGATGGATGCCAGCAAATAACCTGACAGTGATATCTGTTGCCACTGGCAAATATTTGCCAGAATAATACCACCCACAATCATTCGTCATCAGGCTTGCTTGGCCCTGATCCTGTAACCGGCCAAGTCTGGCCATAGTCGGAGGAACAGTGTCGCTCTGATCCTGGTGTCTGGGGTGAGGGGTTTGAGCTGTAGCTCAGGCCAGGACCTCACACACTCACCCAACCCCAACGTGGGGAGAGCAAACAAAGCTTAGCATGAGTGCACACAGTCACTATTCAGTACTGAGAATGGCAAGTAAACCGTAAGGACCACACAAAAGCACACTGCTGCTCTATAGACAAGTGAGGATAGGAAAGCATAGTAATCAATGCTGACCGATAAAGATCATGGCTACATGCACTTGGCGGTTGCTATCATAGCGAGTTTATACAGGCTTAGCCTTCAGCCTGTCTATATTCCCTCATATGGACGACACACACCCATTCTCAATACATCCGGGGTTGTATTGCAATCTTGCAAGCATCAAGATCAAGTCGTTGCCAATCTATGGCATTAAACTCATTATGTCCTAGCACCCCATGGCGGGTCCTGACATGAATTTGTCTCCTATTCATTTTACTGTAAATACTGAGCATTCCATAGATGTGAAATAATTCAGTGATACTAAATTATGTCTATGGAGTAATCAACAGATAATAAATTATAACCATTCAGTAACTAACGGATACTAAACAGTGTCGATGGAGTAACCCATGGATACTATACAATATGAATAGAATAATCTATGGAAACTTAATAATCCATAGACATTATTAATCCATGCATACTGAATAATAACCATTCAAGGTCCATTCCCTAAGCCAGGAATATTAAATAACAGTCCATAGACCATTATTTAGTATCAGTGGGTTACTGAATGCATAAATAATTAACAATATCAATTAAGTAATTCACAGACGCTATACAATATTCTTTGGGTAACCCTTTAATACTACATATAATAAACCAGGCTTAATGATATAATCTTAGTTAGTACTGCCTGCTTGGTCTTCTTATACGGCCGACTTCCTTTTACATGGTGACATATGAGGGTTTTATTACCAAAAGCTAACCTTCGCCTCAACATACGAGCATACGAAGATAAAGTTGTGTGTAATCGGCAGTAAGCTATAACTTACACAGCCCTTGCAGTGAGCTGTGAATTCACAGTGTTAACACCATCAATTTCAAAACACATTAAATATTTAATGAACCGGCTGCATCGGTCCAGCATAGGCTATTACCTATTTAATATCTTCAAGTCCGAGACCGGGGTGAGAAAAATGAAAAGGACTCGGACATGCAACGTATTTCCCTTCGAGCACTTCATTAGGAACACCTGGACATCTAACTCATTGGTCAGTGGTGCAATTATCTAATCAGCCAATCATGTGGCAGCAGTGTAATGCATGCAATCAAGTATATCAAGCCAACAGCTTGGGGTAATGGTTCATATCAACCATTAATTCTGCTGACGGAAATGTCCTGTTAATGAGGTCAATGGAGAATAGCTAGATTAGCCGATCTGAGATGACAGAAAGGCGACGGTAACATAACAGTGTGTGTGTAATTCTGTACAATTGTGTTGAAAAAGCACAGCGTGTCAAATGTTTAGGTGGATGCGCTGACAACCATGATGGGCTTCACTTCTGTCAGCCAAGAACAGAAAGCTGTGTGCAGTGGGCACATCCTTACCAAAACTGGACAGTTGATGACTGGGAAAACATAGCCTCGTCTAATGAATCTCTGTATCTGCTGAAGCACACAGATGGTAGGATCACGATTTGGCACCAACAGCATGAATCCATGGACCTAACCTGCCTTGTGTCAACAGTCCAGGCTGGTGGAGGTGGTGTAAGCCTATGCAAAGTACATAGCAACTTCAGCTACGCACGTCGTTGGTTGCTTTCATCAGCGTATACATGAAAGCGTCAAAATATTATAGAGTTTGTTTAGCTGGCATTTCATGGGACTCCAGGTACGTCCACAAATGTCCCTGACAGGTGAACACTACGTGTGTTCCTGCATTTATTCCAGTGGCTTTTCCAACAGGACAATGTGCTGCCACACACATCTAGACATGCTAAATTATGGTTAGAGAAACACTCGTGAATTTGGGGCTTTGGCTTTCAAACCTAAGACACCAAATGTCAGATTTGTGGGCCATTCTGCAGGAAGTATGGTGTTCATTGCCTACAGAATATTTCCGAGTCCATGCCCTGTCGTATTTCTGCAGCGCTATGCTCCTGGTACTATTTTTATTTTTATGCTACCAGCTTTTCTGGGACTTCAGCGTAAAATGATGTTTGCAATACATGATGAAAATCTACTGATTAAATGAATCCACTGATGCCTTTCGGATATTTTTGATAACCTGTTGAATTTACATGGCTTTTTAATACAGCTTTATTTTTTATTTATTTTAGGTTTCGTCTTCACGATTCAGAATTTGCCGTTGTGTGTTCGGATTTACTGTTGTGTTTTGCGACTTCGGCCACACCCGAGCAACAAGATTATTTCCGACACCATTCATTCGCTGGCGCATGCATGTAAAACAGCCAAATACACTTACTAATTTCACAGCTGTGCATGTGCCAGACTCTGTAATTATCAAGTACAAGTTTTATTTCAGTCTTGCAACTTGGAGGACAGTCCCGTGACAAATGAGCAGCAGAAATCAATCTTAAGCGTCTCACTAATCTCGGCTGGTTTTCCAAAGATCTAAAATCAAGCCAAAAGCTTGCAGCTGGAGCACATACGGCCCAAACCTCCATTCAGCATGCCACACAAGACACCCAGGCTTTCTACACCCACTGCAAAACACTCCTACATTATGACAGAAGATCTGAAAGGAGAAACAAATTTCTAGTGGTTTCTTTCTTGTCTGCTATAACCAGGCTTATTTTCAGCCACATGTTTGGAAACATGACACTGGACAAGATCAGATCAAAGCCAGGCATTATGATCTTGCCGATTACAGCTTTGCCTTCTTCAAGGTTGGATTGCTTTAGCTTGCACACAAAGGCTAGCTGACATGCAAAGGGATATAAACCGTCTCCACAGTCCTGTGGAAATTGCATGGCTTTGTGATGTGAAAACATGAAATTCAGATCATGCAAGACCTTGTTCCAGGTTTTATGCAATACAGTATGCAACAAAATTAAAGTGAAAAACAAACATTTGTTTTAGGGGACACAATCCAATACTAATCTGGTTGCAGAGGTGTGCACACAAGGTTTTCCAGGGGGGCAGCCATGGGCTTGTGATTAAGGAACCAGCCTTGTGAATAGACGGTCTCTGGTTCAATATCCCCCAACCTGACCAGACTTGACTGAAGTGCCCCTAAGCAAGGTACCTAACCCGGCCAACTGCTCAATGGGCTCTGTGGATAGGGGTAAATTTGTTCACTGCCCCCTCTGGTGTGTGTAACTGCATGGTTTGGTAAAATGAGGAGGTCAAGTACAAGTACGGTGATCAATGAATGGTTCACTATCACTCGGTTCTCTTGGTTCTGACCTGGGCCATTCCAAAATGTTGATCTTCTTTCCTTTGTTGACTTGGATTTATTGTTATCATTGTGTTGGAAGGTGACATTTTCTCTTCATCCTCAGCTGTTTAACAGAATCCCACAGGGTTTGTGCCAAAATAGGCAGATACTTATTGGTAGATAGGAACAGATTTCCATGCAGGAGCTCTTTTTACTTTAATATTATTAAATCATCATTTTTATTGTTGGTGTTGTGTTTAAGGTTACAACACGTTGCTGTACTTCTTATTAAAAGAGCAAAAATTACACACAAATGTATTAAATTGAAATGCATTTTAAAGAAATTTATTAACGTTAACCTTCACATATAAAACAACAGCTGTATGACACCAAAATGGCATCAGGTCCATCGCTTTTCTCTATCTTGATTCCAGCATCCACAGCATGATACTACCACCACCATGCTTCACTTCAAATATAGTGTTCTTAGGTTGGTCTGTTTCTGGGTTTCTTTCTAATTACTCTACCCTACAGCACAGACAGGAAGAGGTACTGTAGGGGGTGTCAGGACGTGCCAGATATTCCTGCAGCTCCTTTTATGCTGCCGTAGGTCCCTGGGCAGCCTTGTGATAAGGTTTTGTCTCGTTTATTTCGCAGGGACTTTCTCTTCTTGGTAATGTCATTGTGGTATTTTCTCTGCTTGTTAATGATGGCATAAACGCCGTTCCATGGTACAGCTGATGCTTGGAAAATACCTTCTGAAATACCTTTTGGACCATGTCTCGAGCAGTTGAATGACACTATGATGACGTCACCAAACTATAGAAACAGATGATCATTATTTGGGCTTAATCAGGATGACTTCATTAACAACAGGCGTATAATAATTACTTGTGTACATGTGATTGGTTAATTCTGGAGACAGTCACAGGCTCCGATATGAAAGGGTGTAAACCCTTATGCAACCAGGTTACTGCATGTTTGTTCTTTTTTCTATCCATAAAAAAAAATTTTATTCATGTTTGTTGCCTGTTGTAACCTCATTAAAGGTGAAAACAGATCATATATGATTTTACCTTGGTATTTTTTTACAAGGGTGTTTGTGGACAAGGATCAAACTGGGCTGCAGAAGAAGTCCAATAAATGGAAACTTAATATTAGAAATGCATAAAGGACTAAAAAAAAAAAAAAAATCAAATGACACTTATATGGATTTCTGCCTGGTAAGCAGTTAACATAAAACAGTGGATACGTGGGTGAGCGAAATGAGATAAACATGTGACAGACGTGTTACTCCACATTTTACAGTGCTTGCATAAGCCGTCGTGTGAATGTGAAACGCTAATCTCTAATTCAAAACGGCAGACGCTGCGCTCGAATCTGGCTTTTATGGTGTCGCAGACCCAGCTCTAATGGAGAACGAGAAGAAGAGCTGCCAGTAAAAAGACCAGACGTAACAGCTGTGCAGGTTTCTTTTTGAGCATTTAATCTAGTGTTAATAAGGGGGATAAGTTGAAGTAAGGTTATGGAAGAGGGTATTACATATACAGATGGAGATAATCCTAGATCAGTCCATGAGTGAGGATACTGAGACCGGGGGTAGGACACAAGCCCAGAGATGATCCCAAGAACCAAATGTAGGAGCTAGAGGTTATACTAATCATCACTCCAGCATGACTGTGACCAAAATGCAGACAGGAAGCCTGGGATCTAAAATTGGAACGATGACTGGTCCGTGATCCAATTAGCCTAGAATGAGCAGACTGAAATGATGTCATTGAAAGGTCAGAGTCCTTTATTATACCACAAAAGTGGTCCTGTTTCATAAGTCATTACTGAGTGTATCGTAAAAAAGCAGCTGATCAAACATGAGGAGTGTGTGGAAAGTGTGTGTGGTGTAATGTGGGTCAAAAAAAAAAAGTATCAGTGATAATTATAGGGTCTTCTTACTGTCTCCTCCAGTGCAGAGCGTAATGACCTCACACCTCACTTTAGGAAAATGTCTAGGATCTTGACATGGCGTGGTCCATGTGTGACTCAAAGCTAGTTCTGATAAGCTTACCTCTCACAGAGCAGAGACGGGCAAACTAATCACATCCCCTCCCAATTATTATTATTATTATATAATTATACATAAGTAACCTGGCTGACATGGAGGGCGGCACAGCGGTGCCTCAGGTAGTGTGCGTGCGACACAGCTCCAGGGATCTGGGGTTGTGTGTTGGATCTTTGCTCCAGTCTCTTTCTGTGAGGAGGTCTGTGTGTTCTCCTCGTGTCAGTGTGGGTTTTCTCTGGGTGCTCTGGTTTCCTCCCACCTTCCGAAAAACACACATGGTAAGCGAACTGGTTGTGCTAAACTGCCCCCAGGTGTGTGAGCGAATGTCTGTGTGTGTGTAAGGTTTCCTGCGAAGGATTGACACCCTGTCCAGGGCGTATTCCTGTCTTGCGTCCAGACAAACCTCGACCCTGACGGACTAAGTCAGTAAGATAATGACTTACTGACTTAATCAGTGCAAACAAGACTGGCTGACGGAGTCATATAGTGCATATCTGTGGTGCAGTGTTCCAGACAAACACTGCTTGGTCAGGAAGGATAATGCCAACCGGACACGCACACGGCATAGCACTTCAACTTAAAAAACACACACACACACACGATCCATAAAAAAATAAATTTCCGTAGTAGAGAGACTCTCTGGACTGTTTTTGCTCGATCACACATTTATAGAAATGATTTGATTATTTACCTTCTGGAGGCAGCTCATCGAAGGAAACTAGTTTAACAGACTTTCATTGCTTTTCTATTTTATTTTGCCTCTCTGGTCCGATTAGTCACGTGAAAAGGACAAAGAAACAGATGACGAAACACAATGAAACCGTGTAAAGACAAAGTCACGAAATAGCATGTGTTTATTCTCCGCCTTAAGTTTTAAACTACCCAAAAGTTGTAACAAAGTACATAAAAAAAAAAACAATTCCAACTTCAAGTGTAGCCTTAAGAGATACCAGGACACATGGAGTGGACTCAAGTTCCCAGCACTGACAAACAGCCAAGCAAGCTGGATACTTCAGTTCCCACCTGTTCTACGTCATTAAATTATTAGTTCTGGTGTCTGTTAATTAGCATTCACTGTGTCCACCTGTGTCGAGTTACCCTGCTCTTGCATCTGTGTGTCACTGTGTATATAAAGCAATAGACATCTGCAGAGGCTTTATAATGGCATAGGGTTTGTTTAGCTGGCATTCCATGGGACCCCTGATGCGTCTACAAATGTCTCCGACAGGTGAACACTTTGTGTGCGTCCTTTCTGACGAGTTTCAGCCGTTCGTGTCCTAGATTCATTCTGATGGCTTTGCTCTCTTCTAACAGAACAATGTGATGCCACACACATCTGGAGACACTTTGGGGTTTTGCCATTCCAACCTAAGTCACCAGATCTCAGATTTTTGGACCGTTCTGCAGAAGATACAGTGTTCATTGCCTACAGAATATTTCCGCAAGCTTGTGGAGAAAATGTCCCGTGCGGGACCTGGATTTAAGTATAAGACTGCTGTATCTGGCACTTCAGTGTTATTCATTCAGTTCAAGCCTTTGCCTTGTTTAGCCTGGTTATAGATCGCCTGACCCATTGCCTTTCTCACTACGATGATCCACTTTGTGTTGGGTCTTTTAATAAAGTACCTGCGTGTGTGTCCATTCCCGTCTCTACGACTAATAAGAGAAATATATATGAGCTAATTACTAATGATTAGGTATTTAAAACTGCTGTTATTGCTCTCCCTGCTCAGTCGTAATAGCCTCTTATCTGGACTTGTGTATAACTGAATGGTAACTAATTTTAGTCTTATATTCTTGGGATCAACCCCTAAAGTAACCAAGCATACTTCTGAAGGTCATTCATTTCTAAATGCATTCCTGTGTCTTGGGTTTAGACAAAAGAAACCTCATTATTTCCCTGCATGACTATTTGAATACGAGTAAAATCATGTATCCCCTTTCACCACAACTAAGACACTCCTTAAAAGAACCCACAACCTTTCCAAAATGTCCCATCACCCCTCACTGTCCTGCACAACAATAACCCGCTCGCATTCATGAAAGACCGATTTCCCCTATTATATAAAGCTTTAATCTGACTCCAAACCCGGCATTGCCTAGATCCAGTGCTATAATAAGCATCTGGAAAGTGCTGATGTGCAGAGAGATAAGGAAGAGGGATAGAGAAGGGTCGAGCTGCGGCTCCGATGTGGGCATGAGACACGTACTCACATGAGCACGAAACACATGTCGGGTTTAATAACTCGATATCCATGGCCTGAAAATCTCCCAAACCGTCCTCTATCTGGTTAACTTAATACCTGGGTAGCGAGTATTAGTCTTGTGGAATGCATTTCACCACCAGTTCATTTATTCTGCAGTGAAACGCAGCATTTTGGTTTAGTTTTTCATTTCCTGTTTCTTAGCAGACATGCTCATGTTGCATGTAAGTATCAAAGCAGACTCCTGTGTCTGGGGTTCCTGGACTCTTTGGCCAAAATGTCTGTTACTAACATTACTTACTAAAAAAAATAAAAATAAATAAATGAACAAATCAGGTGGTTAAATAAAGTAAAGTTTTCGTGTCACTACCTTTGACTACAATTTATATACATAAGCTGTGTCCCAGTCTAGTGGCTGCATCCTCTGGAGGCAGCATTTGAACACCAGCTATGTCACAACACCGTGACTAGGCTGTCCTAATTCGATGGCTCCTACGTTGTGGGCAAGAGCTGTGTCCGCCATTTCCAAGGCAATACAGGATCCAGTGAAAAAAAAAATAAAAATCCCATTTTGGTTCAGTCTGTCGCATTCTACACTGTCCTACACCATGTCCTTCGAACAATGCAGACGCTCATATACATACACATACATTTGTAAATGTATGTATTTGTGTGTGTGTGTGTGTGTATTTACATACACACAGGTAAATATACACATACATACATGCACACACACACTTGGACCATTGGACAATTGGACCATTATCTGATGAACATACATTTGTGTGACATGTGACTAAAAACCTAATGAACATTCCTTCCACTACTATAAGTATTGTGTTGTTATAGGAAAATAATCCACACCAGGAAGGTGTGATTCGTTCTGATGCAAACCAGCTGAGGTTTATACTAAATGTCTTCTTTTGCATGCCTGTGCAGAAATGCAGACAACATGAGCGCCACTGTTCACACATTCTGATATCATACATACATCCAGAACATTAAAACTTTAAACACGGACACAGAGCTCCAACACCGTCATAATGATTGTTGGCATGAACCTCATATCGGATCAAAATCTCTGACCTATTTATCTATTTCCAATCCAAAACACAGACCATTCAGTAGTTTAAAGGCTACAGGAGAGCTTGATCGACGACGGTGTCAAAATGGAAATCGTACACTTCAGAATACAACAGAATTATGGACCAGAATATTTCCATGCACCGTGGAGGACGTACCAAGTACTACGCTGGTGTGTGTGTATATA
>JAOVVF010000010.1:16196457-16227695 GCA_028565595.1 Duopalatinus emarginatus | reverse complement strand
TCACTGCACGGATAGGTTAAATGCGGAGGTCACATTCCTTCTGTGTGCAAACACAGTAAGGCAAAATAATTCACTTTCATTTCAGATTTCATTTCTTTCACTTTTCTGTTTCAGAGTTTGGTTGGTCTTTATTTGTGGGGCCCTTGGCAGAATATTGGCCAATCCAGATTTGCCTGGACACCTCACATCTAGAGATGACAAATTATGGTTAAAGGAACACTCATGAGTTTGGGGTTTTGCCATTCACACTCAAGTCATTAGATAACAGAATTGTGGCTCGTTCTGCATGGCGTGTGGTGTTTATTGCTTACAGAATATTTCCACAAGCTCATGAAGTCGATGCCCCGTGGGAGACCTACCACGCATTAGACTGTATACCAGTTTTTCTGGCTTCATTGTAAACAGCTAATCAGATCCACACCATTTTTTTGTTTTTGTTCTAAAGTGCATTCTTTTTCTACTTATTTTCTCAGACTATCCCATGCAGCACATTAATCAGCTTAATTCAGCCAGTTAACGTAATTCAATTTATTTGATCTTAGTTACTGCCGCTTGCTGATGTTCTCCTCGTCCGTTAGAGCCGGTGGTTTTGTTGCTGTCCAAAACTGATTTTTTATGTCTCCTGGTAGCCAATTTAACTCAATTTTTCCGAAAGCATGTGGACACAACGGCTTTCTCTTTAACACCACGAGCGGACTGTGTGCAAACATCTCACATTCACGCAACCCTCTTCCACCGACCAGACAGACAGCACAGACACGCACACGCGAACTGTCTGTTTAAACATCACAGTGTATATATATAGAAGTTGAGCTGCAGTCACATCTGTGAAGAAAGGTGACACAGTGTGTTTAACATTATGAGCCGTCTCTTATCTTTTAACACGTTCACTGTACAGAGCAGTGGGATCGCTCCCTGAAGCGCTGCCATTTCACTTTCCTTCTTTCTTCATCCTCACACTGATCTCCACAGAGAGGACGAGGGAAAACAGAGGAAGAGGAGGATCTGACACTCCTTTGTGATCAACATAACATTACTCAACACCCCGAGATTCATCCACCTCTTTATGATTTTAAAATTTCGTCATGGACAATCTCTTAAAGCCTCAAATGCTAGTAGTGCATGTAACTGCGGTTCTATATACACCGGCTCAGTTTCTGTTCTGAATGAGAAAATGTACTGGATGTTTTTTCCTGGACGCACAGAATCACAATTACAATTACAATTCAGTCCCCCTAACATATATCCACAATAGATTTACTAAGCGAGAGCAAAAAAAAACGTCCTACTCCCAGTGCAACATAACGAAGTGTGAGCGACTGGGCCATGCACACACCACCATGCTTCTAATTCCTGCTTTCTAAAGACTGCAGTAATCACCTCCTCACCTCACCTCTCTCACCTATTTTTCTCTCTACACCTCCCCCTCACCCCAAGGTTCTTTATGTCTAGCACAATTTCAAAACTTGCCTTGCTGTTTTCTTTTTTTTTTGTGTGAGAGGGAAGAATGGATGGAGGAGAACTGGGGAAAAAAGTAAGGAGGAAGAAAGAAAGAAAGAAAGAAAGAAAGAAAGAAAGAAAGAAAGAAAGAAAGGAGAGAAATTAGGCAAGGACAGGAAGAAAAGAAAAATAAAAAAGGTATAGAGAGAGACAGTAATGAAAGACAGGATGAAGGAAGAAAGAAAGGAAGGAAGGAGAGTAAAAAAAGGAAAGAGAAGAAAAAGTAGAAAGGAGTAGGAAAGTGAAGAGAGAAGGAAGTTGGATGTGAGGCAAGAACGGAAAGAGAGAGAGAGAGAGAGAGAGAGAGAGAAAGAGTGTGAGAAATGAAGGAGTAAGGGACTACGTGTCCCTACCTGGCACAGTGACCCTGGCGGCACGGCTGATGATGGTGCCCAGGTTGTCGATGGAGGCCACGCACTGGTACACACCCTCGTCCGGCTTGTTATGAACGGAATGCTCCACGGTGCTGATGAACAGAGAGCCGTCTGGGAGGAGACGTCTGCGCTCGTCAGCCGCCAGGTTGAGGAAGGTGCCGTCCTTCTTCCACTCCACCCTCACCGGATGCTCGCTCACCACCGAGCAGTTCAACACAGCAGGCAAACCCCGTACAGCCAACACGTCCACCGGCTCCACAGAGAACCGCAGCAGAGTGAACGGCCTCACCGGAGAACCTGACAAAACATCACGACACGCGAGAAGGTCAGTCGACGTGAGAGAAACATGAACATATATGGAAATACATAAGAAAAATATTTAATACCACATCAAAATAGATTATTTATACTGCAATACATTCGGAAATATAGGTGAAAATATACACTATGTTTACATAAAATATATTGGGACATATTTAGTAGCTGGTCTGTTATCAAATTTAGTCCATATGACAACCATCAATATGTTCAGTTGCTTTAAGAAATCAGTTGCTGTACTTGTTTTATTGCGTTTTACACCCTCTCCTTATTGTGTTTCCCTATTTATTGTTTATATATTTTTATTGTTTTATTACATTTAAAGTTGTGGAGTATATGTTGGTCATGTTTTATGTTCGTGCTGTAATGCTACAATTTCCCTCTGGATTAATAAAGTTCTGTCTGCCGGTCTACAAAAGATATATGATAATATTATTTTCGGATTTTATGATATTATTATTATCTACAGGGTGGCTCAAATGTCCCAGGATTTTTGACTCACCATTTATATGCCTGTGACAGCATTTCTACAGAGATTCTCATGCATGTTCACATCAATTGGATCTTAAACAAAGCCCATACCGTTATGTAGCCACCACCAGGGTATGTATTTATCAAAGGCTCGTCTTAGTGTGACAGGGTGAGTCAAAAGTCCTGGGACCTGTGACTCACCCTGTACTTTAGGGTGAGCATTTCAAATGCTTTTATATGTGGGCACTGATTATCAAACGTTAAAAAGGCAAGAAATTAACTCTTGACAATGCAGACAATAAAAAAATTCCATCTTCTGCTCACTGCTTCTACATATATATCTGGACCCCAAACCGTACCATCCACAGTCCACAGTTCAACAGTTTAACAGCTGCTGAATTGATAAAACCATGTTTTCAAATTAGTTTTAAGCAGTTCTAGTCCCCTCACAAATGACTGGGATGTAGACCTTTAAAGACCTTGAGGGTGCACACATACTCAACATGTCCATAACATATGCAGGTGAAAGTCTATTCAAGTCTTTAAATAGCGGCGTTTAATATTGAATTCTGTAACGCACTGGGGTTTGGGAGCCAGTGTAAAAATACTACAACTGGGCTAGCTGTATTTCGTAGCAGTTAGCATTCTGGCTGCAGTATTTTAAACCAATTGTAGACAAGCTAGAGGTGTTGCAATGTTGAATCCAAAATACAGAACATTTTAATAATCCAGTCTTGATGTAACAAAGATCAGAGACATTAAGAAATTATTTAAATCTAAAAAAGCTTGGGAAAAAAAAAAGCCTTGACCACTGCAATTTTTTGTTTATGACATTAATTCTGTATCAAAACTGACACCAAAGATTCTTGTGTTTTTTTATGATAGGGAGTTAAAAAGCCCAAGATTTTTAATCAAGTTGTTGGTTACTGTAGGAGGACTGAACAATATAATCTCTGTTTTGCTATCATTCAGTTGCAGAAACTTCAGGTCATCCAATTCTTGATATACATGATACACTCAGCTGAAGTATAAAACGTGTTCTGCTTTAACGCTTCCTCGTACATGACTCTATGTGTTCCCTCGTCTTCAATATTAATCTACAGTGTAAAAAAAGAATAAAAATAAAGAAAAAAACATCTAACTAGTTGGTGTCCAAACTTTTGACTGTACATCAGAAGCAAATCAGAGAAATGGTGTAATTACACAAACTGTTTCAAATAAGAAAGTCGAAGGTCACCTGTTTCTGTTGTGAGGTGAACTGTACTGGCATTACGTTGGGTTTCCAAACAGTCGCCTGTCTGTGGGATGCTATACATTAGTGTAATTACATAGATTTGTTGCATAATTAAAAGAAAAAACAGGGAGGGGGGGGGGGTTCAGATGATAATCAGGCCAATTATCTGCATCAGCGGGGCGGCACGAAAACAATTACGGCAAAACGCTTTGTAACAGAACAAACAAGCCGTTTTATATTTTCATTACTGAGAAAATTGCCTCCTTTTCTGGTTGGAGTGAAGTATCACGAAAATAACACCATCGCAATCTTATTCGTTTAATCCTTTAACTTGGTCATCTGACATAAAATTAAAGGAATTTCAGTTTTTCTCAGCAGGGTTTCAGATGCACAGCTACACCCAAGATCCTCAGCCAAAAAAAAAAACTTCAAACTTCAAAGTCTCTTTAAAATCTCTGCAGTATCCATCAATATGACAGAACAATTCTTGAGTTTTCCCCCCTTAGTGTGTATCATTAAAGATCTGAGGAAGTCATGAAAACGCCACACGCCATTCCGAGTACTTTAACAGCCAGCCTTTCGCTACAGAGATCGCTCTCAGATTTAGATGAACTTACACTGCCGATGGGGATTTTCCATTAAAATCCTTTTAAGCCGGGACTAGGCTTGATCTCTGTGTGGAACAGCATACCTAAGCTCTACAAATGTGGAAAAATCGAGAACTGCTTTGTGTGCGAGTCTGTGTGGGATCAGTAGAACAAATATCTTAAATTGATCTAGACGCTGGAGACGGGGGTTTTTGAAGCTGCTTAAATCGAGAGGAAAAACAAGCAGGTTCGAGCGCATTCCTCTAAAATCCTCCAGAAATGTTTTCATTGCAACAAAATGCAATGATGGGAAAGGGTATCATTATTTTGCAATTTGGTATTAGGCAATATGGGAAAAGAGCCACAGAGGAGCAAGAAGGGGGTGTGGCCATGCAGCAGTTTGTGAATGGAGGCAGAAGAAAGGGTAAACAAGAGCTTGAGCTCTGGGGATTTACAAGTGCTTTGCGTTTAAGTCAGCGGCGGTGAGGGGATGCTTTTCCCATGATTTACCAATTTAAAAAAAATAATAATTTCAAATACATTCAAATAGCCTTAAAAGACAATAACCACTTGAACCACTTGTTTAGATCGGAGAATAACAAGATATATAATATCAGCTGTGCAGTCAAGAACTTGCCTGCTATCACCAGCTCTATGTACACACACAGATGCTGAGCCAGATGTTGAGTCTGGATATCCACCCACAGCTCAGTGATATATGTAGGTGCAGGATCCTAGGTATGAACAGACCTGTCTACACTACATTCCATGAATGCTCGATTTGTCTCATGTTGGGTAAACATGCTCCTCGAACCAGTTCTGGCTTCATGGGGGCTGTGCCACACATGAACCCTACTATCACCTTGAAACAACTGGTACAAACAATTGGTGTTGACAAAGGCACGCTAGTGGGTCTTCTGCACCTATATGCCATGGAAGCTTGGGTTTGGGACTGCCCCCCGCTGTGGGCACGTGTGTTCACTGCCTACTAGTGAGATCTGGTGACTTAGGCAGGAATGACGAAATCCCAAACCCCTCAGTCAGTACGTGTTTCTCTAACCACAATTTGGCATCACTAGATGTGTGTGGTGGTGCATTGTCCTGTCTGAAATGGGCAAACTCGTCAGAAACGAGGCACACATAGCGTTCACGCGTTTGTAGATGTACCGGGGGTCCCATGGAATGCCAGCTCAACAAATCCTATATCATTATGGCAGCCGTGGCCTAGTGGTTAGGGAACCGGTCTCGTGACCGGAAGGTTGCGGGTTCGATCTCCGCCCAGGGCAAGACATGACTGAGGTGCCCTTGAGCAAGGCACCTAACTGCCCCAACTGTTCCCCGGGTGCCGTGGTTTGGGGCTGCCCCCTGCTCCGGGCAAGTGTGTTCACTGCCCCCTAGTGTTCACTGGTGTGTGTGTGTGTGTGTATTTCACTGAACGGATGGGTTAAATGCAGAGGTCACATTTCTCTGTGTGCAAATAGTTCACTTTCACTTTGGCGCCACTACCACTCTATGTATTCTGCATAGGCTTGTCTGTACCAGTTTTTTCGACACTTCAGCGTATTGGACTATTGGTAACTAGTCTGTTGTTTTTTGTTGATGTAGTTGGCATGCTGTTGTTCAGGTCTGGATGTAGATATAATAACAGAAATACAATTACAGCTGAAAAAGCCTCTTTATAGTTTGTGCCACATGCTACTCAGTAAAATCATTACCACTTGTGCACCAAGTCTCATGACTGTTTGGCTGGATGTCTCAAATCCACTGAGTCAAACGTAACCGGTGCAATCAGGAGATTTGCTAACACGCTAAAGCTTTATAGTAAAATTCAGCATACAACTTCTCCTCCCATGAAGCAGCACGAGGGCTATCAAGAGAGCTCTGTGAATCTAAATCCTGATTACTCACTAAAGCATGAAGCTGGCGTGGTGGCACAGCATATGGCTGCGAAAAAGATTGGACAGGCCAATCTATCCCAGCCCAGCTCTGATGGTGCAGTAAGGGATATGACTGCACATCCTTGACCCCAGAGCGGCGAGACAGCTAGAAAATAATGCTGTCAGCTTGAAGAGTATGAGCCGTTGCTCTCTGTCTACATGCTCGGGAGTAAAAAATATCCACTTTAGAAACAGCCTCAGTCAGCGCAACCTCACGCAAACGATAGGGGAACATCACAGGAAGACGAATACTACCCAGGGACAGAGAGCAAGGTGAGTGAGAAAAGAACACCGGGAAGAGAGAGCGTGTGAGACACAGATCCTTTAGCCATGTTATACAGTGAGTGTACATGTTTTAGCTATAATAATATCTTTACTAAAAAGTGGGATACCAGTATTGATACATGGGAAAGATCTGAAGCACCAAAAAACTGGTACAGACTGGCCTGTGCAAAATACACAGGATGGCCATGGCTCCATAATGCTAAGGGGTCTCTTTAGCTGCCAAGTTTGAGTATTTTCCATTCACATCTCAGTTACCAGATCTCAAAGTTATCGTACACATTTGGGATGCCATGCGACATGCTGTGGAATACAGAAATCCTACACCTAAAATCTGGATCCTTAAAGAACCCATTAGAATTTAGGTTCCTAGAATTAAGGTTCCTATAACAGAGAAGGTTCCTCAAAGCACCTTGAGAGGTTCCTCCACAGTTTTAAACTAAGGAACCATTAAAGATCTTCTTCTTTTAACAGAATTGTGGACCGTTCAGCAGGAAGTATGGTGTTCACTACCTACAGAATATTTCCACAAGCCCACAGAGTCCATGACCGGTAGGGGACCTAGCACGTATTAGACTGGTGTGCCTGTTTTTCTGGCACTTCAATGTATTTTCTTTCACTGGTCACTGATGGAAAATTTGTGAAGTAGTCAGTGAAGGTATAGTGAAGAAAATAATGTATGTGTAAAATTTTAACAGGGTCTTTTTTTATTCTATATCCAATACATTTTTTCTGGAGATCTGAAGAGCTGCATAGACGATTGAGAAAGTCAGAGTGGAGATACACGCAATGGGAGCGACAAAAAAAGTCTTAACATGATCAATAAATATCACCAGGTGGCCAATCATATGAGGGTGTGTGGTGTGGCAGTTACTTTTCAATCATACCAGAACATTTACTTGTATAGGGAGACCTATAAAACTTAGGCCGATAGACAACAAAACCTTTCAAACGGCTTTTAAATCGGACAAAAATGCTGAATAACGAGTGTTTCTCAGGTAATAAAACCAACTGCTCCAATTCCTCTGCACCCTGCTATTGCAAACGTCACAGCAACGAACCAACCATGACTTCATCTTTCATGCAAACAACCCCCTCTAACACCTTGATCTTCAACAAGACATGATCCGAACCCATTAAAGGACAGGAAAGTTTACCCTGAAACCAAAGCATCTGAAACCGGGGGTGCCTAGCAGCATGCAGGCATCTAACTGTGAACCAACAGGTCAGAAATGTCCCGTCCTCCAGATAATGCAAGCCTGATTGGAGGCCATTAGATAGAATTACACCACTACTCTGTGTGTACCCTGTATGTCTATGAATTCCTCTAATAAAAAAAAAAAAAACTGGAAATGTCCCTCTTGTAGCACAGACACAGTGAGCTATATAGGCAACATAATATTCCACCAGTAACAGTGAAAATGATTCAGGAGGGAATAAACCGTGTGTAATCTATTTCCATCAGGCCAGTCTGACAGATACAGTGCTGTTAAAATGCACAGACCTGTCCTGGTGGAATAGGATCTCTACTGAAGGAAACGGCTGCTAATGAGCTGGAGAAAGAACTTCCAGGCTGAGAACTACCACTGTGATGACTGACATACGGCCAATGCAACACCCTGCACTTTAAAGCAAGCGTCTATCAGACCCAAAAATAAAAGAATAATCCAGCCAGGCCATATCCTTCATGTAGAAAAATGAAAAACTCCCCTGTCACGAGACAACAAGGCGACGTCTATTAGCCGTTTCAAGATTCAGGACAAAACATTTTGCTTTTATTTCTGTGGCTCTTTTGTTGCCCGTGTTACTGTATTTCTCTATTAACAACTAATTTAGGTCACCAGAGCTCGGATTACTGTTCACACGTTCACCCAGTGTTCCCAGGAAAGTCTCTGTAACCACTCTACAACAATGTTCATTCAAATTTGTAGAAAAACGGATCCTTTGCACCACGTATGAAACACAATCCCCAGTCGTAACTCTGTGGTTACTGATTGGAGCTCAAAACCGAGCACCACCAAGCTAGCGGTGTCCCTGAAACTGACCGCCCAGTCTCAGTTGTAAGAAAGCACAAGAAAGCATTAAGTCAATCAAGTTGCTTGTGGTTTGTCTCTTGTGGACATGTAGCAGATGTGACGTGAGCGACCACTGTGCTTGCACCCAGCAGAATTTAACCCATCCATGCACTGAACCACACACACTAGGGGGCAGTAAACGCACTTGCCTGGTGGCCAACCCTATCCACAGTGCCTGGGAAGCCAGATGGGGGACCAGGTAGTTGCCTGGCAATTCAGTCATGTCTTGGCGGTCCTTGGGATCGAACCGACAACCTGCAACTCTTGTTGCTTGTGCTGTCCCAGTTTGGTGGGAAACAGCAGATGTTGTATACACACTATAAGGACAAAATGATATAGACACTCATATGTTTGACCATATGTATGTATGTCACCCACACCCATTGCTCACAGGTGCACAAAATCAATCTCATTGCCACGTAATCTTCATAAGCAACCTGTATGTCTGTCCTCTACTGAGTGCATCACCCTAATGCATAATGCTAACTGTAAAAACCATTGGAAAGGAGATAATAGTCTTGGACGGTCATGCTGGAACAGTCCAAAGACATGCAGCAATTTGGAGATTTGTAGAATTGTTTGTGTGACAATGTGCCTGCTCTGTGTGACAGTGTTTTCCTGCCTTCCACCCAACAAGCGTTGCAACGGACTCCAGCACCACCTTGACCCAGGAGCAGGACAAACGACTTGGACAATGAGTGAGGGTGGGTTTTGGAATTGGACGCCCAACAAGCTCTGTGATGTGCTGGTCAGGTGTTCACAAACGTTTGGCCATACACTGAAATTCTGGAAAAACTGGTAAGGTCTATGAGCTTGTGGAAGTGAACCTCATACTTTGTGCAGAATGGTCCAGAATTCTGTGGGATTCTGAGGTGTAGGATTTGTGGGTTGCATTGCATCCCAGATGTGTTTGATAACATTAATATCTGGTGACACAGGTGAGACATTACATTCTTGTAATGTCTATAATGTATAATTTCCTTCTTTTTTGTGCAAGTAAGGACCTAAAGAACTAACAGACTACAGGCACCATAGGACTGGTACATACAATTGTAAAAATGTGGACTGGCTGCTTTACTGCGTCACAACTAATTTGCACCGAATACAATAAACCTTGGATCAAATGTCGTTTGTTGGGCTGCTGCTTTGTCGCCGAAATCACACCTTCCTGTCATGCACTTGTATACAAAAACCAGTGACTGCCCGTCCCTTACTAATGTGAATGTAAGGTTATGCTTAAAGTTCAAGTAAGAGGGGAAAAAACCACCTGCTGAAATGCTTCATCATTTAAACCGGATCAAACAGGTGGGTCACATCCAGCTCTGCTGACCTGCTTGTGCGGTGTGAATGTTATAAGACTTTGAGTTAAAGTGGACTAATTCAGCGTGACAGTGAAGAGGGCCCGATTCAGCCTTTTCACTCCGGCACCATTCATAATGAGGGAAGCAACACTTTCAACACCAACAGTGTGAGGGTGATGTGATGTGGAGGGGGATGGTGGGGTGTTCGGAGGGACGCCCCAGGGCCTCGGGGGTTACCATGGAGAGATTTTCTCCACGCTCTTCATGAGCAGCAGGAGGGGGAAGTGGCTTTACAATAGGGCTATTGAAGAAGCGTCGAGTGGATATGGGGCGGGACTTTTCCCATTAATCAAATAAAAGATAAGTCCTCAATGATATTCAGTGCAAACGCAGATGAGTTTAGAAAGTCTGAACGTTTACACGGGTCATCTGAGGTCTGGCTGGTTTTATTTCCTGTTAATATACAATACTAAGAGCACCACATCGATCTGTGTGTGAATGACTTTGAGTGTGTGAATCGGTCCCCACCCCCTCACCTCAACAAAAACCATTCACTGCGACTTTACTTCAGCGCTGGTCAGAACACACTCCATTTAATACCCAAGCCCCTTTTGAGACATCCCTAAACAACATTTCACGCACATCCCGGTCCGTAAGTGGAAAAGGCCAGCACAGCCTAGCAGACTAACCTCACGCTCAAGAGCCGAGCGGGAAATTGATTTTAGATGCCATTAACCCACCCTTCTGACAGCGAGGGGGGGATAAAGCCAGGAAAACATTGAACATCAGAGCAAAACAGCCCTCACCTGCAATAACTCTCTGTTCATTTGGACACAGGCAACGCTGCAACAAGGAAAGGGAAGATAATGATGATAAATAATAGTCCAGAATCCAATTAATCTCCCCGAGTTTCCTGTTAGGGGGGGAAGGTGAAAGCATCAGCGAAATCTCTGCTTCACCCGAGCCTTGCTGCAGGACGTTCCCAGTGACAATACGCAGAACAAAAACGTCTAATACTGCTGTCAGCTCAGAAATCCATTACGTTGTCTTCCAGGAATGGAGGCGGAGATGGAGAGCTCTGATTACGTGCCCAGTGACTGACCTGATGGGTGTGAGATTTTGATTGCTACACTATGGCCATTACAATGCTTTTCATGGCTTATCTGTGCTTTGGAAGGCGCAAAATAACATTATGTACCTTTATGTACGTGGCATACATGAAAAAAAAACTGGTACAGACTGTAAAAAGGTTGTACAGATTAGTGGTGGCCTCATAAATGGTATGGAGTTTGTTTAACTGCCGTTCCATGGGACCCCTGGTACGTCTGAACACTGTGTGTGTGTGTGTGTGTGTGTCTCTTTTCAGACGAGTTACACCCGTTCAAGTCCTGCATTCATTTTGACGGGTTTGGCCTCTTCAAACAGGACAATGCACTACTACACATGTCTAGAGACAACAAAATTATGGTTGAAGGAACACTCATTTGAGTTTGTGGTTTTGCCATTCAGGCCAGAGTCACCTTTAACACTCAACATTATTGAACACATCTGGGATGCCATGCAAGGCGCAAGGGGCTCCTAGACCTCAGAATACAACAGAATTGTGGACCGTTCTGCAGGAAGTATGGAGTTGTTTACCTACAGAATACTTCTGCAAGCTCAGGGAGTCCATGCTCCATTGAGGACCTTCCTAGTGTTAGACTGGCATACCAGTTTCTCCGCACAAGAAAGATGCTTTGTGCATGAGCAGGCTGTGATCAGCAGGTTGTTCATATTAGCGCTGTTTCCAGTGAATTGTGACAAATAAGATAGAGGAGTTGCTTTGGGATTTCCACTATTACTTACCTTTAAAGCATGAAATTGTGTTGTGTAGAGATCATGATCTGTGTAACGGTTTCTACTAATAAAATTACATGGGACTTCAACCACAACGAGGAATGGGACATCCATGTAATAAGGCTTGCAAATTCTAAATTAGCTAGCTTGTTACGCTAGTTAATGTGCCGCTAAACCGTTTTACCTATGAGGTGAAGTCTGGCTTGAAAAAAAAAAAAAAATACACTCTGAACAACTGACATATCAATATTTATAATTAGTGTATGATCTTCAAAAAATGCTGAGTTGACAAACTGCTGACAAAATAAGAATCTACACTGAAGGGGCAGAAAAAAAACTGGTATAGATGAGCCTATGCAAAATACTGGTGGTGGTGGTGGTGGCTCTATAATGGTATAGGGCTGGTTTAGCTGGCACTCAATGAGTATGTGTAAAACGTCTTTGATGGGTAAACACGTTTATTCTAATGGGTTGGGTCTCTTCCAACAGAAGAATACAGAGATGACAAATTGTGGCTTGAGGAACATCTCATTTGAGTTTGGGGTTCACCAGATCTTAACACTATTGAACATCTGGGATGCCAAGCAATGCTCTGTGAAACACAGCAATCCTACACCTCAGAATACATCAGAATTGTGGACCATTCTGAATATTTCCACAAGCTTGCAGAGTCCATGCCCAGTGGAGGACCTACCAAGTATAAGACTGGTGTACCAGTTTTTCTGTAGTACAGTTTCACTTTCCTAAAACAGTGCACCACTGGGAATTCATCTCTGCCCAGAGAGACTAATGCAGCGACACTTTAATCCTTTTATCTGGTCTAGATCTCTCAACACAAAGGATAAATCTCTAAAGCTTCCACGTCCGTGGTATTACCACCATCGACGCCACTTTCCCAATCACCTTGTAGCTTGCTAAGTATCTGAGCCGAGTCTCTGTCATGACATTGTACCAGTGCTTCATGTAACTTCACTGCTTTCCGGAACTTCTCCACTACTTCCACTGCTATAGATTTTCTCATTACGGTGGCGCTCAAGTCTCACCGGAAGAATAAAAATACACCGTCTACCGAGAAATGAGCACTAACAATCACAGAGTATGTCGTAAATCTTTCAGTGTAAACTATTTAACTTGTTTCAGGGTGGATTTTTTTAATTTAAAACCCAAACTGGTTATTATGGCAGGGTTATTAAAATAGCCCATGACAAAAATGCCTCACTAGATATTTTTATATGAAGCTAGTCTACGCTGAAATGTCATTTCTCTGAATAGAATCTGATTCTCATATAGCAGAGAGATATTTGAAACCCACATTCATGTTCCACAAGGGAAGTACACGCATGGACTGCCAGAGCATGCAATCTGTGTTATGAGCCCAACTACACCACCATACCCATGCACTACCCTGAATATCACACTGTAATAGAGACTACAGAATAAAACATTACCCCAAAAAATTGGATTTAATCCACTGGAGAACAGGCACAGCGATAAGTCTGGGCTGACATGCAACGTACACCCGGGCTGATTTTTGACAAACAGCAAATGTCTCTCCTAACCCTGAGTAATCTTGAACCTCAAGCACACATGGGATGATTTGTCCAGGGCAGAACCTTCAATTAGAGCCAAGTTACAGTGCAACAGTCGACCCACACGTTTGCTGTCACACCGGTCCTCTCAAATCATGGCAAAAATACACTAAACTGCAAGATAAACTGGTACAGATGATCCTATGCAAATATCGAGGCTGGTTATGGCTCCATAATAGTATAGTATGTTCAGCTGACATTCCATGGGACCCCTAGTATGTCTACAAATGCGTCTGAGAGGTGAACGTTGTGTGTGCGTGTCTCCTTTCTGACAAGTTACACCTGTTCACATGTCCTGCATTCATTCTGATGGGTTTGACCTCTTCTAACAGGACAATGCACCACCACAGACGTCTAGAAACACCAATTCCTGGTTAGAGGAACTCTCATCTGAGTTTGGGGTTTTGTTTTTTCCACCCAAGGCACCAGATCTGAATGTTATTGAACACATCTAGGATGCCATACGATACATTGTCGAACACATCCGAACAAATCCTGCACCTCAGAATACAGGAAATATGGGTTCATTGCCTATAGAATATTTCTGCAAGCTTGTGGAGTCCATGCCACGTCAGAGGGAACTACCAAGTATTAGACTGATGTACCAGTTTTTCTGGCACTTCAGCGTACACTCCACTTCTCCCCATAAAATTGCACAGTGAACCAGATTCAGATCTACAGATGTTCTGGTGTTGATGACCAGTACAACCTGGAGAAAACAGGAGTCAGGAGTCACGCACTAGCTTTGCCATGCAAAAAGGGTGATCTCCTATCGTCATGGCAACCCATTTATTGGTGACAGGCACTTCTGAGTAACCACTTGTATCCCTCCGCAGGAGCAGAACCCGCCTCTCCACCTCATGCATCGCCTTAGGCAGGTACACTCTGTCAGAGAGACAAATGAGATCATGAAGGCCCGGAGTGTGGGGTTTGACAGCACCTCTGTCGTATCCCAGTATCCCCTGCAGTGCGTGCAACAGTGGGAGTCCCCTATGACAGACAGGCTCTGGGTGGAGAACCCTGAGGTGGTCCAGCTACTTTGCCCAGGTGGGCCATTTGCAACTGTGAAAGAATGTGTTTGTGTGTGATCGGGAGATAGAGAATACGTCTGAATTATGTGCATGAGGAGCTCGGTAATATGAGGAATGTGTGTAAAATGTGTAGCTCATACTGAGAGAGACAAAGTGAGGCAGCATGAGTGTGAGAAGATGAGCTGTGTGTGTGTGTGTGTGTGTGTGTGCATACTGAGCATATTGAGTAGACTGCAGGCTGTGTGTGTGAGTCAGAGACACAGAAAAGGAATGTGATGTTACACCAGCAGCCATGTACCCATTCACAGCTGGATTTAACATCTGTCTGAAGTAATCCAATCACTAGTGGACATTGAGAAATGGGGGGGGTCCATATGATTTTTCAAATAAGCAAATAGACCAAAATGTGTGAAGAGAAATCGGGGCATCTGTTACTACTGGTCTATAAAATTACATTCACGGCTCCTGAGCTGCACAACAGAAAAGCTCTGCTGGGGTTAATGGTAGCTTAGGGGTTAATATGATGGACTTCTGATTACAAGGTTGTGGGTTCAAATCCTGGATAAGGGTATCTGCTGAATGCCATACATGTAAATGTGATTGTTAGGAGATTACTTTGAATCCTGATAATGCCACAGTCATCCATGGGTTACAATCCAAGGAGAGACAACTAGCTAAGAGGGAAGGATTGCATCTCTCTCTCTCTCTTCTTATAACACCATTGGGCTCATCCAGTGATCAAATGTATGCCAAAGCGCCAGTACAGACAGTACTAGGTAAAAAAAAAATTAGTGCCAATTGGTGGTGGCTCCATAATGGTATTGGGATTGTTTAGCTGGCATTCCATGGGACCCCTTGTATGTCTCTAAACGTCTCTGACGGTTGACTGATGTGTGCCTCCTTCCTCAGGAGTTAAACATCTGGGATGCCATGCAATGCGTCTGGAACACAGAAATCCTACAACTCGGAATACACCATCGTCTAGAACCCAGATAAAGTATTATGTACTATATACAACATGCTTTATATGATGTCCTCAAGTATGCAACCCCCAGCAAAATAAAGGCAAAGAATTGAAAAATGACGACAGGGAAGTCTCCAAACCCAGTGCAGCGTATTTATTAAGCCACATTTGCCAGATTCTACACAGAACAGAGCTGCTGATTTATAAAGAGAAGCGTACGGCTCTGTAATGTGTTTTTTCCAGTCCCTGGTGACAAACACACACAAAGGCCTTGACATCAGCCTTTATTCCGAAGAGACTGTGTGTGTGTAGAACGAGGTGCAACGCTACCTACATTACTCACCTCGGGTACATCTGGAGGAGATGAGCAACATCCACTGAATGCCATTTTTATATTATATATGATATTTTTATGTCGACTAGTAAAACTTTAAGAGAAGTTTAAATAAAAACGATGACTTTTACAAACAAAAGATTTACTTTTTGAAACCTACTACTAGCTCAGCAAATGATTGACTTTTGAAATTGAAATATAAGAAAAGTATTAGTATTATTATTGATAACGGTCTGAAATAGTAAAGTATTTAGGTTCTAGTTAACCAGGTGATGCATAATGATGAAGGAATATGTTTCTGAAATAACAGCCTCCCACAAACCCCAGACCACCAAGATCCTTTAGCTATAGCTTTTAAGTAGTCCCAAGGACAAAGCAAAAATATAAAGGCAATTATACTTTTGTGGCATGTGTGTCTAAAGTATGGAATAAATGGGACATTAGTTTTGTTCAGGTGTCTGGCTATGTATAGGCTTATTATTATTTGTGTTTATTTCTTTTACTTCGTGCATGTTTTTACATTGTTGTTGTCACTTTGCGAAACAATAGCCTGCCTTGGAAAAGTGCGATATAAATACGTTTGTACACTTAATTACTACATCGGTACGCGAGACACAATGGGGCACATTTATCTTCAGTTTCACTAAAGCCAAGTGGAAATGTTTCCATAAATCAAACCTGTATCAGATTTTTAAACGCTGAAATGTTAATCAAATCATCTGTAAATAACCAACATGCACAGCACAGCTTATATAAATGAAATGAAATGAAAGTAAACTATTTTGCCTTACTGTGTTTTTGCACACAGAAGATATGTGACCTCCTCATTTAATGAATCCGTGCAGTGAAACACACTTGCCCGGAGCGGGGGGCAGCCCCAAACCACGGCACCCAGGAAGCAGTTAGGGGAGTTGAGTGCCTTGCTCAAAGGCACCTCAGTCATGTCTTGCCCGGGGTGGGTATCGAACCCACAACCTTACGGTCACAAGACTGGTTCCCTAACCACTAGGCCACGGCTGCCCCAATAGATGTAGTGATGCTCATAAAACACCAGACTTCAAAATGCACAGACAGCTGTGAGCAGGAACAGTGTAAAGCCAGAAAAAGTGCAACAATTTTGACTGACACACGAAAGGGGAAAATGTCATATCTAAATACCCCAGCAAGTAATGGGTGTGGGTGGCCCTCATCTTTTAGTCGATGTCTGGAACATGGCTGCCATCTTGAAAGCCGCCATACTGGATCAAGGGCATGTTTTTTTCAATGGAAGGTGGTCATGTGTCCTGCGACTTTTGACTCACCCTGTATAATAGTTATACTACTAATAATAAGCAAGCACTAAATCATCTATCATCTAAAAAGTATTTGTTAACGGTTTATGGCGACGTGCAGACAGACCTACAGCTAGTCCTGCTTTTATATGGTGCTATATCTAGTGTCGCAGTTGTATGATTAGGTTTATTTTGCTTAGTTTATGAGCCTGTGTTGGCTTAATTACAGCAAATAATGTCACATGACTGGTTGTCACAAAATCTTCTTTATTGTACTTTTAGTCCTAGTGAACTAGCATGAGGATGTGATGTTAATTGTGACTAAATCACTTCGGAGAACAGTGTCTACTAAAAACTGTAAAAATGAAAAAAAAAAAAAAAATTACTGTATATTCACCATAGAAAAGTGCAGTAATTCATACACATGATTTCATTCAAAGTCGATTAAATTCCATTGGTCATGCGCAACTTTTTTTTATAACCCACTTAGGAAGTGTATTGAGTGTGACTAGGATATGAACGTTTTTTCGCACACCAAATTGTAATTGCTCGTACTAACAATTTACACATAAATAGATTAGTATCCAAGCTAAATAAATGAGGCACGTTAGTCAGTGGTGGACACAAGGTCCTGTACTGACCCATTATTCCTGCAGATACTTATCATCTCCTTTCTGAATGAACGCAGGATTCAGAGCTGCCTTGAGTAATACTGGGTAGAAAAGCCTGTAGCATAAACCCGGCCTTACTCCAAGCTGCAGTAGAGATTAGCTTCATTGACTGATGGATCGATGTGATCACCAGCCGTATCAGAATCCCAGCATCGATCTGTATCTGCAGAGCCCTTGACAAAACCTGCTTCACAAACACAAATCCTCAACAACTGGCTGTAGACTGAATCCAAAACCGAAACGTATGACACATTTGCATGTCATGCTCAAAGATTAACTGTAGTCTCAGAGGATGTGGCTTTAAGGTTTACACTAAGCTCACTGTATATGTTTCTGACCTTTTCTGTGACAGAGTAAAAAAAAAAAGTGTACAGAAACCCTGAATAACACGACTGTATGTGTGCTGTGCTCTATGTACCCTTTCCTGGAACAATAGGTTGGAGGTTAACGGCGTGACTAAATCCACTCTATACGCACGGGGGGTTGGAGTTAACATTTCACATGTAAGCTCTCTCTTTCTCTCTCCATGCAGGATACATGAAAGTAAACTGGACAGGCACCAGAGAGCGGCTGTGCACGAGGATAACGCAGATGAACAAGTAACCGCAGCTCCAAACCCAGACAGGAAGTCAGACGGCGCAGTCCTCATAGTGGCAGCTGTAAATATGGTTTACTGGTGTGGTAACACAGTCCTCAGAGAATATACAGAATATATAAATATACAACATTTTTGTCTATTTGACTTGAACACTGATGTGTTTTTCTCTTAGTGTGGTTCGCTTGTGCAGTTGATAGCACAGTAATCTAACTTGTGTGTGGACTAAAATAACAGGTTTTGATTGCAGTGAGACAGACATTTGTTGCCGAATTGATTCAAATGAAGATTGTTTATCGTTTATTACTTGGTTATTTTTATTATACGGTTATTTTCTAGTAATTTCTATTTTTTTAAAGTTTGTTTACCGTTTTTCTTTTGACCAGTGGTGGTTTGGCTTCGTTTAGTTCTGTACCATGAAATTAAACCAAGTAAATGAAACAAGAGCATCAACTTTGCTTTAATTAAGATTTGGCAAATGGACTAAAATAGTTCCCAAAAGTGCATGTGCAAGGATGTCTCGGTCCAATTACAAATGACCAAAGTACAGCAGACATGCTAATATTTTGGAGTAGCGATATTGTTTTTGTAGAGCCAAGCTTTTAACAAGAGCTGTAATATATCATCTGAGCCAAAGGACCGAGCTGTAGAACTGAACTGAAAAGTGCTCTGTTCTAGATATTTGGATCAATGAAAAAGTCTAGTTCTCTAGTAATATGTTCCAGGTTGTTTTGTTGAAAATCTAGTTCTTTTGATAGTAATTTGTTTGACAGAAACACTCTTAAAATAGAGTTCAATAGAAAGGAAGATATTGAAGATAAGCTATTTCACATATCTGACCCTGCTGTGATTCCAAAATCTTGTTGATTCACAAACTCAAATGGGAATCTTACCCGGATGAAAAGACAGATACATACATAAAACACAAACTAGCTTTTTGTATAATTATAATTCCAATTATAAGAGGTGATGGGGATGGGCATTTTAGCCGACTTTGGAGCTTTATTCCTAAATTTCGCACTTGAAAATCAAAATGATACCTCAGGCCTTGCTATGGAGCTCAATCTGGTAGTTTTTTCCAGCTTAGATACTTCTGATTTAGTTACTCAAATTTCTTCTTTATAAAACTCTTATTTCATCTTTATAAATGTATTTTCTTCATTTATTTAAGATATGACAAGCATAGAGTTCATTTTCTTTACAATATAAAACCTCTGTTCATAGCTAGGTTTATTTATTTGTCTACAGAAAAATGTATGCTTTATTTATTTTTCTTACAAAATGCTAATTATTTTACACCAATTATTATTCAGAAATTTAAAAAGAAGTTCTTCATTAATTTTCTTTGTAAATTAAGAAGGCAGTATCATGACTCAGAATCAAATCCTGACCAGAGTATATTGTTACACCCCTAAATGTGACTTGTGAAATTTTGCTTGTGTGACACATTTGGGAGCTTTCAATAACTGATAGAATTTTCTCTTTTTATGGAAGATCAAATTAATAGTGTTAAAGTACCGATATACATAGATCAGCCATAACACAACCCATGGAGGCTTGGACTCCCCGAGACCTCTTAAGGTGTTCTGTGGTATCTGGCACCAAGACGTTAGCCACATATCCAACAGGTCCAGTGAGTCTTAGGTTTCCACAACCTTGTTGCTGGTTTACCAGCTGTCTCTGCTTGGGCCACATTTGATAGGTACTTACAGAAGCAGCCATGGTCTAGTGGTAAGGGAACCGGTCTTGTGTTCGATCCCCGCACAGGGCAAGACATGACTGAGGTGCCCTTCTCCCCCAACTTCTCCGCGGGTGCTGTGGTTTGGGGCTGTCCCCAACTCCATGCAAGTGTGTTCACTGCCTCTTAGTGTTCAGTGGTGTGTGTTTCACTGCACATGTGGGTTAAATGCGGAGGTCACATTCCTCTGTGTGAAAGCACAGCAGGCAAATAGGTCACTTTCACTTTTCACTTTATACTAGGAACACTGTAGAAGATCTGCTGTTTTGGTGATGCTTCAGAGTAATCTCAGCATCTGGCTGTATTTTAATCACCTGTACAAGACTATTAATGAGACGTGTTTTATTGCGTGCTGGTGTGCAATTAGGAATATAATTTTTTACGAGGTACTTACCATCAGGAGGTGAACTGTGCAATTTTTACGATTTTTAACACTACAGACGCAGCTCTTGTGCTTGTGTGTGCATTTGCTGGTCTAGTTTTGCTGATTTGGTTGAAAGGCAATAAGACCTTACCTAGCAACTGTTGTAGAATGGAAAAAGCTGTTAGAAGACCAGTTGAACATGAGGTCAGTAGTGAACAGGTGATGAAGTCCTGGTGCGGAAATGTGCTTTACTAGGCACGGCTAAGCACAGCTGAGGTGAACTGTCATGAAGAGAGATTTTAAATTTTAGTAGGCGCTTTCCAAGTAGACTGACACAGCACGGTCGAAACACAAGTGTGCACGCGTGTGTGTGCGTGAGAGAGAAGACTACAGGCTATGAGCAGGTGAGCTAATAAAGACACGGCTAGAAGACACCAGCCTTTCTGAGACATCTGTTAAGGCAAGTGTTACGGCATGTCTTACTGTCACTCTCCAGATGACCTTGCTGCGCCAGAGCCACTTTAAAAGAATAAACAAATTTATCAGCCTCGGGTTTTAGCCCGTGATGGATGTGATCGGTTTGGCTGGTGGTACAGGAGAGGAGAAAGAAGCTCTTCGTTGTCTACAGGGAGAGATTAGAGCGGATGAGCGGCTGCATGTCGGCAGCTGCACAGGTGATTAAATATTAAATCAGTGAGAAGTTTGCTGACTTCGGGTCGGTGGATCACATAGGTACAGCACTTCCTCGCATGGAGAGGTGGTTAATGATTTGACAAAACCCAGTGGCTGAACTACAACATCTACGACACCCCTGAACATCTGGTTTGAACTATTACACAGAATCGATCCTAGCTAGAGTTTTGTATTTATCACATCAACAAGTGAGATTTCAGCATATACGAGTCTTGAGTATTAGCTTGTCATATTCCCTGCAATTTATAAAACAAAAACCAAAACGATGAAATAATCCGCAACACTCAAGACCTCGCTAATCACTCAACAGCTAGCTCAAATCGCTAATCACTCAAATCATGCTAGCTCAGTATGGCTGCTCCACACCATTCTCTAATCTTTAATGTAACTGCTTCCACAAATTGGTTTTAAATTGAAGAACTGAATCAGAAATATATAAAATCTAAGCGTTCTGCTTTACAAGCTTTTTATAATAAGTTCACGTGCTAAATAACGCATCCCTAGGGGAGCCACTGCACTTTACACATCAGATCAGTCCAAAGCTGGGCAAATTATGATATTTTAAGAAATATCTAGGACACACAATACGTATCACAATATATACAGAAGTACCAGTACTCGGTAGGTAATGCACGGACAAGTTTGCTGAAAAATTCTGTAGGCACTGAACGCCATAATTCCTGCAGAACGCTTCACAATTCCTTTGTATTCCGTGGTGTGTAACAAGCAGCAGACTGAAACGCTGGGAAAATGATCAACCCTGTACAGTACACCAAAATCCATATCATGCATTGTAGAAATGTCTTTAAGATTTATATGATATTTCTGTTATATTGCCCTAGTGTAGTAACTACAACCAAGTGTAGCACCACAGTAGTGATATTAAGTATTTATAACTGATAAATATAGATAATCATCATTTGGCCCTTTATCTGTACAATAAAGTGTTCTTTGTTAACTCAAAATACCAAACTCTCTGTGTTCTGCACTTTACTGAAGCAAACCAGCTCAGGCATGTGACACAGCAGCTTTTATTAAAGTTTAATCTAATAGCGAGGTCAGAGACATGGAAAGTGTTTTTGAATCCGAGTTCGATTTGCCCTCCTGACGCATTAGTGCTCCTCGCGCACACAGAGAGGATTTATTTTATGAACATGGCCATTCTGATGAGCCCTGACCGATTCCTGGATCATTTCATTCATATGACAACAGCTTAGCCTAAGAGGACTAATCTGATAGAGCTAATACCAAATGAATCCCCATTTCTAGCTCAGAGGATAAAATATAAGGGGGTATAAGGGGGTCATTTCAGCACTTGAGGACAATCTCTGTCCTGTTAACATTATAGTGAATAAAATGACATAGTTTACAAATACATAAAACTAACTGCATGATTATTTTTTACAAATTATTTATCAATAAAAACACTCAAAATTCGGCATTTTATTTTCTGTTTTATATATTAGAAATTTAATCAAAATATGCAATTGCAGTAAAATGGTTTGTCCCCACGTTTAATCAAGTGTCAACAACTTTATTATAAATAAGAATAGCATGGTCTTTTCTGTCAGGTTTAAAGCATGTTTTTGACCACTTGACACATGGAGACAAACAGAACTCGTTAACCCTGTTACCATTAAACTGCACAGAAAATATTTGTACAAGAAAAATATATATAAAAATTTTACTCAAATCTTTATTGAATAAATAAGTACCCTAGCTATGTGCATGACATTGCTAGCTATTGCAGATTTAGCATGCCAGTTGTCAACCCTGGTATCGTAAACCCTGTTAGTGCTGTTTTATAACAGGGTTGACACTATTGCATTGTACCCATGGCCGGGTAACAAAAGGCCTTAGTATAATAATAAGAGATTCAGAGAATTAATTAAAAATGCATTGTATTTAAATGGTTAAATTTAGATACATATCGTTTTCAGTAGATGAAATTACATTTTTGTTGATTAATTGATTATATTTGAGTGTTTATAAAATATAATTTACATTTTTAAATATTCAAATTTCATACAATGTTTCATTTAATTGATAAATTTTAAAATGTTACATGTCAAAACTTAATATTGTATAAAGGTTTTAAATACCTTCAATACAACTGCTCAATTTGAATTATTTTATTTTTAATTTGAATTTTAAATGAAATGTCTACGCATGTTATACAGTTTGTTCATTTGATTGACAGTTGATTGCACCATAAAAGCTTTGAATGCAAAACATGTTATTTGTCTGTCAGAACCTTTAAAAGGGAGTTAAAAGTATTTTAAAGTTGTATTATGTCACAGTAGAATAAACTAAAATGAAAATGAACAGACTTCAATGTCAACCCTGTTAACACTGTGTCAACCCTGTTATTTACAAATATTTAAGAAAGTAAAATAGTTTACAAATATTGACAAAATCATTTATGTACTAAAAATAGAAGAGGAATATTAAGTAAGCTGTCAGCAGATTTCTTGCTGATATCCAAACAGATTTAATGAAACTTTATCTAAAGATTAAAAGACACAGATGTGCCTTTTATGTAAAGTTTGTAAATACTTTTATGAAAAATTGCTTTTGATGAATTTATAGTTACAATAATGTTATAGTACAATAATGTTATTTACTTGGGGATATAAAAGGTGTTTTAATTGACTGCAAAATATTCCTTCCATATAGCCATATGTCCATAACAGGGTTGATGTGTGAACCCGAAATAACATTTTCAGTGTTAAATTTATTTTAAGTGTTTAACATGCTGAGATGGCACAGTAGGTTTCTCCAATGCTGAACTGACCCAAGGGCATCTTGCACTGGTCCGCGTGCAACGAGAGATGCTTGCTATGTAATGAGGTATGGCGTCGTGCTGAAATCCGATTTACGGTTAGAAATTGATTCTGGGAAGATGGAGGATGTGGCTGGATAAAGCTGGATAAACCAAGCAGATTTGCCAGAAGTGAACAGAATATAGAGTGGTGTTAACCATCATCGTAAGAGCCAATTCAAGCACGGATAAAAGTGGGACCTCATCTGAAGAGTGGCACCATCAAAATGTCTCTTAAAATGAAAGTAAACACAAAAAAGCTTCAGTCTAGTGGTGCACATTCACTACATCATATTCTGTGTGGGTTTTTTCCCCTTCCTTTTCTCACTTTTCTCCATCACCATCACTGTGTATTAGACTTGAGGAATGAAGCATGGTACTGGCTAGAAAAAGGACAGACGTGCAAATAACCAAATGAGGCAGTAAAGAACTATTAATAATGATCTTGTGTTCACACCTGGGTGTCTGGAGCAGCACCAGGCTGAACTCCTGCCCAGGCTTGGAGCTCTGAAACCTCAGCACAGCACTTCACTAATCTCAATCTCAACCCAGGCTAATTCTCTCGTTCCGCTGTCGAGTTGCTGGTTCAATGTCTCGAAACTGACTCCTGAGATTTCGAGAGCATTTCAAGGTGAGAAGAGAAAACTTTCCTTATTAAAAAATGAGCTTCATTTCAAGCACAATGCTGAGTGCATAAGAATATTCCAGGTCAAATCAAACCAGATCACTTTTCCATCAGTCCGCCACAGATTTTCCTGATTCACTCCGATTTTATTAGTACATACATGTGCAAAAAAACCTCTCACTCGCTACAAAGTGGTCCTCCACCACACTTCAGTCCTGAGGGGTCCATGACCCAGTTGCTGGTTTACTTATTGTCCTTCCTTAGACCAAATTTAGTAGGTACACTCCACTTAATACTTGGACACACCCCACAAGACCTGCTTTTTTGGACATGGTCTGATTCAGATCTAATCAATCAGTCACAATATGGCCCCTGTCAAAGTCACTCAGATTCTTACACTTGCCCAATTTTCTTCCTTCCAACTTTGAGAACTAACTGTTCCCTTGCTGTAATTATTTATTTATTTATAATAATGTTTTAATATTATGGCTTTGTATGTGTTGTATTCTATCCTATTTCTGGGGTTGATAATGAGATGAACTGATGGATTTGAATCTAATCAAAAAACAAAAAACTTAAATATGAAAGATGAAAGGTTTTAGTGAAGATGACATTGAACAAAAAGAAGCCAAATGCAAATACTGTAGAAAAATGTGGAGAAATGCAAGTTATTTATTTTCAGAGAACTTTGTTTACATTAAAACTGAAATGTGACATTTTCCTAAAGGTATTTTCATTTCAAGTGATGTGTGGTTTGATTACAGTTGTTCAAAATGTAAATAATATAAATAATATTTTCATATGAATAATAAGTATGCGTGTGTTTCTTTCAATTATTTTTTAAATAATAAAGATATGCACTGTTTCATTAGAAAAACTATCTCCGCTTTAATACTTTAGCACAATCTGTCTTATTAAACTGGAAACTAGAAAAAAAAAATCTTTCATTAATCGTAATCAAGGAAAATTTTTCAATTAATCGTGATACTGATTTGAGGTCATATCGCCCAGCCCTGGTAGATTTGTTATATGTAAATTTTTACAACCCTTTTTATTTTTAACACCTTTACATTTGATATTCTCTGCAATCAATACATGCTTACAGTTCATTCTTTAGTTGTTTAGCTATACAGACATAAATACAGTCCGAGTCCAGTCCGAGTGGCCAATGTTCCTGCTGGGACTGTGTGCACATACTGAACACTGCAAACTAATCTCCGCTTGCTTATTCAGCATCTTGACACCAGGCTTTCAGTGCAGAGGATGAGACTGAGCACTGAGGACTTCCCCAGGGGTGGTTGGGAAATAAACCGGAGGGTGGTGAATGGGGTAACTGAAGTGAATGAAGTGCAAGCTTGTCCTGAGTTGCGTGGATAGCGGGGCAACGATGGAACAGGAGAGCACCTTGCTGAAATAAATAAATAAATGCTGCCTTATGCTCAGTGTCAGCAGCTCGAGTGGATGTGATTATATTACAAGAGTGTGAGTTGTGGAGGTGTGTGTGTGGGCACGTTTTTATCTCTAAGTGGGGACCAAAAATCCCTGTCTGGTCATTTTGACCTTATGGGGACATTGTGTGTTTTGTTTACATTACTGAGATTAGGTTAATGTCTTTAGGCACAACATTAATGAGCTACATTTATAATTATGCCAAAGGAAGGTCCTCATAAGAATAAAAAGACAAAACTGGGTGTGTGAGAAAGTGAAGAAAAAAAGAGCGCAAAGAAAAAATAAAATCAATAGGCAAGAAAAAAAAAAAGAAAAAAAAAAAAAAAAAAAAAAAAAAATCACACACACACACACAACAAGAAAGGGTTAATAAAAAAGGAAAAAGAAAAGCAACAGGTATAAATCTTTCACGTGGAGGTGTTCAGAAAGGAATTACAGCACAACGACTTCCTTAAATCACCGCCAAAGATTTAGTCGATGCATCAAGTCTGTTTTCTGCCACAGAGATTTTACAGAACGGACAGCATACAACATTTATATTTATTATACTGCATTTACACTAAAGTGGCAGAAAAAAATGGTATACTAGTCTGTTCTGTTCTGTTCACAGTTCTGTTGTATTTTGAAAGATTATGAAGTGAAGTGAAGGATTTCTGTGCTCCACAGTGATTTGCATGGCATCCCAGATGTGTTTAATAACACTGAGATCTGTTGTGAATGGCAAAACCACAAACTTAGATGAGTGTTCCTTTAACTAATTTATAACTTGGCGTCTCTTGACATCTGGGGTGGTGCATTGTCCTGTTGGAAGAGGCCAAACCCATCAGAATGAATGCAGGACATGAACTGTTGTTCCACATGAGACGTAAATGAGACGTACCAGCATCTCACTGAATGTCAGCTAAACAAATCCCATTCCCATTATGGAGCCACCACCAATCTCTACCAGTTTTTTTACACAGTCTGTACCAATTTTAATCTGAACAGACCTACAATAGAAACCGTATGCATTCAATCAGTTGAGTTCTTGCTTAAACCCAAATGAACTCATTTCCATTTGAGTCTTCACTTGTCTTGGGGTCTCCTCAACACTCCTAAATCTCAGCCTGTACGTTTCTGCTGTGCAGATTCTAGACAGGAAGTAGCGCAGACACAACACGTTTGTGTCCTGACACTCGGTGTGGTCTTGCTGTAAATCTGCACTCCTCTTATATCAAGATAAAAAAGAAAAGGTGTGCGTAATGAGCTCGATTTACTGCAGTGAGATTGCTGTGCAGCGAGACGCTAAATAACTCCAGAGTGCCTGCTTTAATAAAGGTGAAGACGTGCATGGACGGACGAGCAGGCGAAGAATTACAGCGCCATTATGTTGCAAATAGATTTAGGGCTGGGCGGCGGCTGTATCAAGGAACGCTGAGGACTTGATTAATAACTAAATGAATCTGGTGATGACTTGCCATCTCTGTGACAAAGACGTTTCGTTCTTCCGACTCCCACTCGGAAGCTGTGACGGACAGATAACCAAATCTATGGAAATGAAACTTCGACGTAGAAGTAGGAAGTCCCGGGCTTGGCTTGTGACAGCAGGCTGTTTAGGCGCACAAGGCAGCTGTTCAGAAACGGGGTTCAGTCTGCGGTGTGTGTTACACATTCACACACACTGGAACGCCATTAACATCAAGACTGGCTGGCATTTTACACACACCCACACAAACACACAGTTTTGTGTTGCTGTTCACATGAGGACCTTTTACTGACATAACCTTTAACACAGCTAATTAATGCTGTGTCTGAATATAACCCCCACACACAGCTTGGCACTAATCACACTCACATTTTGAGAAATCTGTCATCACTTTTTCTCATGAGTGCATAAAAAATGTAACATTTCAAAAAAAAAAAAAAAAAAAGCTCATAATCCCACCAATCAGGTTACAGTGCGCACTTTGTTAAAAGTGGGTTGGGCTAGACACAGTTATCCCAAAAATGCAGCAGCGTCAAGTGCCAGCGGGAGTGCATTTGTTCATTCGATTTTCATTTCAGAAACAGAAATGTAAAAATTGAAAAGCCATTAAAAATTAAAATTAAAAATCTTTTACAAATCCAAATACAAGAAACAGATAAATCAATAATTTTTTTTCTTTGCCAGAAATAACAATCATATCTTTTTTCTTTCTTCACAAAACAGAAAATAAAATCACAATTAAAACAAAAACCGAAAAAGGCTCCAATTTGTTCATTTTTCTGAAACCGGAAGTTTAGGTTCCCAAGGCCGTTGTCAAGGCAACTGGAGGCGTGTAGAATAACATGATTCTAAATATATGCATCAATGCAACTTAAAATATACTAAAATGAAAGTCATACATATTTATAAATGAATCAGAATAAATGCCGGACATGAACAGTACCTTATCAGAAATTAGGGACACATACATTTGACCTGTCAAAGATTTGTCAGAGGTTCCAGCTAAACAAACCTAAACCTATACCATTATGAAGCCTCCATAGATGTCCATCACTTTATATGTGCACTGGCTGATGCAACCAATGCCGCACGTAGGTGGTGCTGATATGTATTTTGCATAGGTTTGTCTTTTCCACTTTCTCTGGCACTTCAGTGTATATACCCAATTACGCCCCTAAACCCAATATTGTCCCACTTAAACCTGTCATGTTCTCTGCTCTAACTCCATTACCACGCTCAAAAACACAGAGGTGTGAATTTAGACAAGGTGACCGCCGCTTTTGAAAAACTTCTCCACCACTCTTGAAGTGACAGCAGCCGTCCTTCACCTCCTCGGGTAATAAATGAGTGCTACATTTAATCAGGAGCAGGGGCGAGTAAGTAAATTGGCCAGCAGAACTGAGTTTGATTTATGATTTATGCTTCCGCAACACTAATGGAGAGAGAAAACTCTGGGCAGCAAGAGCGGAGCGTCACACAGACCCGACTGTCTTCTTTACCACGTGTGCTAACCTTCGGATTCATAACTGACCAGACAGACCGACTCGGCCAGGTGCACCATGCCCTCAGTGGCCAAGTTAGTCTGTTTTTATTTTGACTTGTGTGATGTCTTTAGACTTGTGTAATGGGACACTAAGTGTGTTATTAGTGCAAATTAGTGTAATTTGGGTGAATTCTGTGTTTGATGTGTTCATTAATTTTCTGTTGGAAAAACAAGCTTTTATATTATGTTTGGTTTTTACTGGAAAAGAAATTTAATGAATTTGCTTTTCATAAATTGTTTTTTCACACATATATTGATTCAAATATTGGAACTGCATGTCATCTACTTCTGCGGATTCTTCTTCTTCCTCTTATTATTATTATTATTATTATTATTATTAATTACTACTACTACCACCATCATCATCACCAAGTAGCAGCAGCAGCAGTCCTTGTAGTAGTAGTAGTAGTAGTAGTTTTGCCTGTCCAGCCAATCAAAGGCTTTGTCACATAGTGTTTTTGTCCGTGGCTGTAATTCGACTGTAAAGCCACCACACCTGCGGTTGCCCATTTGCTCTGCAAAAACCCCACATTGTTTGCCAAATCCAGGTGAATACTGTGAAGTATGCTGTGCCTTTGAGAGCAAAACTGTACATTCTCTCTGGGTGGGTGGAGTCAATTACAGAGACTCTAACTCATCATAAGTGTCTGTTTGCTCATGTATGTAGAAGAGGGCAGATAGCACTTTCCACAGACTGTGTGACGCTGCCTTGTTAATTGGATTCCATGTAATTCGAGAACATTCATTCATTTTAGCCTAAGAATGAATTAGAAATGCTAAAAAACAAACTTTGTTACCCGCCTCGCTTTAAAGCCTGAAACTTTTTTTTTTACAATTTGTTAGCACATGAATAACAATTTACAGGGACACAAACGGCTGCTGCTATTTGTTTTGTTTTTTTGCACAAACAAGTTCAACCCGCGCAGTCACGTAAGCGATCTAAAGTAAACTTGCGTTGCGTTTTCTCAAATGGAAAAGTATAATTACAGGGAAGCAGCAGCAGTGTGCATGCTGTGACCTGTGCTTCTGTCACAGTGTGCTCATTAAAAGAAAAAGAAAAAAAAAAAAAAAGCATCACTCGAGATGACATCAACTTTCATTTATTGTTCAAACTACGGCTGACGGGGAAGAGACACTTCAAATAAACCGAGCTTGCTCTTCCTCTTACGACTCTCAACAATACAATATGATGCATGCTTTCTCACTAGAAGCTCTAGGGATAATAAATCAAGCTCCAGTAGGTTCCAAATGAATATGCTGGATTTGCTGATCATACATACAGATGGCGACTGGATGAGCCCAAATACCAATTAAGGCACGAAACGTCTTTATTGAGACTCTAATGCTGAGAAAGGCAGGAAGAAAAAAAAACGCAGAGATTAACTGTAGATAAAAGAGCTTTACGTAGACACACAGGGACACTAAGAGCATTTCCTGAGTACCGTCTGAAGCAGGGGAATTCATTAGAGAAGAATGGATTATTAATGGTCTTAACTCTCCACCATTAAGACCATTGCCATGGTAACACAGGAGGGAAAAAAAAACGGGTGTATCAGTGGCGAATTCAATCTCGCAAACACGAAACCCAAGGATCAGTATAATCCCAGAGCGCACACAGATTACACAAGTTAACTTTTAGCGAGGAACTCCATCTCCCCTCACACTAATCGGAGTTTGGGAGAATGTGGGAAATGAGTCTGTAGATCATTCATCAAAATGTGACATAATACAACATACCATAAACATGAAGGACACATTAAGTGTATTCAAGGATTATTGAATTATCATATGTAATGCATCCATCTCATCCTGGGTGTGTTCACCCAGCGTTCCCAGGATAGGCTCCAGATCCACATGACCCCGACCAGGATGAAGCTCTTATAGAAGATGAATGACTAAACAAATGAAAGAGCATGTGTAATAGTAACCATCCATCATTATTTTATCAAGAGATTCAGGGGATCGGTGTATTATCCCCAAACCATGTTAGATTTCACACTATACTGTATTTTGTAGATGTTAAATATATTCAGGCCTCTTAATATATTCAGAAATTTTAGTAGGATACAAACACACGGGTGAGGAGCAGCAATCCATTATGCATGGGTAACATGCCATGTACATACCAATCCGTGTACATATCATTAACGCATCGACTCCACAAAACTTC
>JAOVVF010000010.1:16179966-16194227 GCA_028565595.1 Duopalatinus emarginatus | reverse complement strand
TCCCCTTCACAGTATGAGGTCCCTGTCTGAAATTCTGAAAAGATACTAAAATAGCAGGGGAAGACGTAAGTGGGACACCCCCTCACCAAATCTACGGGTCGTTTTCACAGGGTGATTCTAAACGCAGGGCCAAAGTCGATTTCGATCTGGAAGCTGGTGAGTGTGATACTAAAAGGCAGCTCAAGCTTGTTCCATCAGCAACTTGACCTATCAAATATCCAACAAAGCAGTGTGCATTAAGAGCACAGCTTCACTAGCCGGCAAGTGTTAGGAAACACCTGCTTTGGTGGCATCAATCCAAATGTGAGTGTTTGTATGTGTGTGTGTGTGTGTGTGTGTGTGTGTGGTCCCAATCCAACTGTTTCAACAGACAGACTGTAATTGGTTTCTTGCCACACAATGGCCACACAGTCTGTAACAGGACTAAGGTCCGTTTTTTGAGCAATAGCACTAAAAGCGAACCTGTGCGTGTCAGCACACCTTCAAACCTTTCCACAAAGAAATGCGTGTCTATTTATCTCTCTAGCTTGGTGTGTGGACCACTGCAAAGACACATCTATTGGTTTAAGTAGGAATATCGAAAGAGGCGGTTATGCAGCATCTCTCTCTTTCTCTCTCTCTCACACACACACACACACACACACACACACACAATACCCTTCTGATAGACGCACCAGGTCTTTAAAGCATGGTGCGGTGAAATTCTGTTTCAATACATCTTGATAAGGACTTGTTATACAGCTAAGGGTATAACGACTATATACTATTGTATACACTATATATTATATATTTAAGCTCAAATGATTAAATGGATTTTATGTGTAGCCTGTGCAATTTGTGTGGTATACTTGACACCTCCTGAACACCCATACCCACATACAGGCACTCTTCAGGTATGAGGATGTGGGGAACTGTAGTGAGAGATAAGCTGACAAGCCAGCACAGTAAACAAACCTTATTCAGAAGCAATGCCAAAACAACCAACCTTACACTGTCAGGAGAGGACAACAAAACAAATCATTCCCTACAGCTACAGCAGAGACACAGCAATGCTCCAAGACTTTGCTTATTACCAGTTAACCGAGAGCCCTTAAAGTGACAAATACATAGCTTCACTACAGTGATGATCTCCAATTAACAAACCATGTCCGACCTGGTGGCTTGTTCTAATTATTATTGCGAGAAACGATTCTGTCAGATTGTGCTTTCAGTTACAGGAATACGTGCCTGCAATTAAAAAAAAAAAAAAAAAGACAGCTTTGGTAGTGTACACAAATCTCTTTAGACTTCTGTCTGTCAATAGTCATTTTTAATTAAAGTGCATGGAGATGTGAGATACTTGTGTGAGAAAGGCTGCCATCGCTGCCTAAAGCAATGTATACTAAAAACTGCATATACATGCTCACTTACTTGCCTAACTACTTTACAAGGAACGAAAAAACTTCCCTAACCCTTAACTAACCCTTCCAGGATTTCATACCAATTCATTATCTTCTCCCCAACTTGGGTTTCAAATCTCTATATATTTGCCCTGTCCAGGCAAAAAACAGCATGCCTTTACCTCAGTCCAGCTATACTCAAGTTTACAGGATGCTTAAAGTTAGCAAGATCTTGTACAAGTCATCTAACCTTGGGTTCATCAAGCAGTACATACAATGATAATCCCCAGTGAAACAGTGGGTTAGGGTTAGGGTTAGGAAACAGGGGGCCAATGTAAAGCATGTCATAGCGTGCATCATACCAAAGACTAGCACTTCTGGCAAGGCGTTAGATCATCTCTTAGCTAACGAACCAACTACGGTCTACTAAAGAGTCTCAGAAAAAACAGCGTTACGACTTAAAGACAAGCTAAAGTTCACCTATTGAACAATTCAGTTAGTTTCTTAACTGAAGTTATGAACGTTCAACATGGGAGCGATAAAACTAGGTTAACATTGTATGTTAAATAAAAGATTAAGCTCATTTAGCTACACCTTGTTTCTGATTAACTTCAAGCCTTTTTAAACAAAGACTTGGATATCCACCACTGACTTTGTTATCAAGTGTATATTCTGCTAGTTAATTCCCCACCTACAAAAAAAAAAAAACCTTGAAACTGAAATTTCAACTAGGGTAGTCTTCTCAACTATAAGTTTCTTCACTGTTTACAGAGAGAACCCCTTTTAAACCACTTTACAACAAAACTGGCTCTAGTTCAATTAATATACAGACACAGTACTTGGTTAAATCTATAACCCTGACCATACTAATCGCCATTTTGAGAAAGTAACCAAAACTACTACTCGCTATTACCCACTGGCTAGCTTGTTGCTAAGCTACTCCCTTTTGTCCACTTTCCATTGTCCAAATGGTGCATGAATGTTTGAGGTTGACTATAGTAAAACGCAAACCAATAACAACTCAGACAGGCCAAACAAAAGACATTTTTGCAGCGGTGTCCATGCCAAATTATTATACCATGTAAACATTTATAAGCCACCACTAAGGCTTCACTTTAGAGCTAGTTTTTCCTGCAACAATGATTTAGCATTGGAATAGATTTCGTGATTGACTATGTAACAGCTAACCAAATCAGTTAAGGTAATGTAGCCTAAATATTTTTATTGACTTTATTGACTGCTTGGTATTGACTGTGGACTTGTTGATTCACAGTTTATTGATGACTAATGGTCAATTAAACAGCCTTTCACCATCCTATAACCTATCCATCATACTAAATGGCTCTGGTGAAACATAAGCCAGATAAAACTGATAAATCTATGCCATCGATCTGCATATTCAAACTCCAACAAACCACAAAGACACATTCACAACAGGAAGTCCAAACATTCCTGCATTTGTTCTCATGCTATACACTTCACACTGCTGTTTTAAATGCACAGGCTTCTAAGACAACATTAATTAGCACGGAAGACCTCAAAGCACACACCACCCTATTTGAAAGTCTAATAATGCACACAATTATATCAAAACTCTAACACAGTCGTTTTCTTCTAATGTGCTGGACGCTGTTTTTATGCTGATCGCAGATCAGCTTTGTGGTCCGTATTGTAAAGGATGGGCTTGAAAGCAACATAAAAGGGATAGTTCCCCTGAGAGCCCACAGACCGGAGCACCCTCATTAGCATTGGCAGGTTAAATTAGTTTAGAGCAGCACCGAGTCCCAACAGAACAGGAACTGGGTCAGTGGTAAATATCTGTTCGATACAGGTACACCATTACAGCCTGTTAATTGTTCTGAAGCCTCTCTAGATTTGATCCAATCTAAATTTTAGTGCCTCATTCAACTCCAATTCCTAAATACATTAGGAGTTAATGTAGGAAAGACCACCGAACCAAAACGAAATGGACTAATCAAAACAAGTCCCCAGATACCGAAAGCTATTTTCGCAATGAGCTCAGGTGACTGGAGCAGGAATTGATCACTTCACTGTTGAGGATGTTGACAATGAACATGAACCTTTCAATCTTTAATTTGTCATATCCTAGAGAGACGAGCACTGATGCATTAGCATCTCAACTACATACATATTTCACACATTATTGTCTATCCAATCAAATGAAGTCATTGCAATAACTGATTGACTGCAATTATTGAGGAATGAATATCTACCGCAAGCTCAGGTATGTCTGTGAATGTATGAAGACACACTGAATGTAAATGATTCCGGTCTTTATCACGTATACACTGAAGTGTCAAAAAAACTGGTACACCAGTCTAATACTTGGTAGCTTCTCCACAAGAGCATAGGACTGCAGAAATATGAAAATATTCCTTAGGCGATGAACACTATACTTCCTGCAGAACGGTCCACAATTCACCCCAGAGGTGTATAGTACCTGTGCTCCACAGTGCATTGCATAGAATCACAGATGTGTTTTATAGCGTTGCAGTCTGTTGACTTTAGGTGTGAAAGGTAAAACCCCAAACTCAGCTGAATGTTCCATAAATTAACCATAATTTGGTGTCTTTAGACATGGTGTGGTGGTGCATTGTCCTGTTAGAAGAGGACAAATCCTTCAGAATTGATACAGGACATGAACGGGTGTAACTCGGCACTGAGGAGAGACAGGTAGAGCTTACCTGTCAGAGACGTTTGTAGATGTACCAGGGGTCCAATGGAATGTCAGTTAAACAAACCCCATACCATTATGGAGTCACTAGAGTGCATGTGCTTGCTGAACATACCATTCCAGCTTTATACCCTCTTTGCTGTTATAATAAGCTCCACGCTTCTGAGAAAGGCATTCCACTAGGTTTTGAAGTGTGTCTGTGGGGATTTGTGATCACTCAGCTACTGGAGCTTTAGTGAGATCAGGTACTGCTGCCAGCTGAGGAGGCCCGGGGTACAGCCAGTGTTGCTAGGCATCTCAAAAGTGACCACTGATAGGGGTTTGTGCAGGTCACTCTACTTTTACAGAAACCTTGGAAAACCATATCTTCATAAACGTCAGTTTGTGCACACACATTGTCATGCTGAAGCAGAGGTTGGGCCTCTTACTTTCCGTGAACAGAAATCTGAATCCTACCTCATACAGAGACATTTGTCATCGCTGGGCTTCCGACTTTCCATGGCTTATAAATGGATGTGAAGGTCAGGTGTGGACAAAATGTTGTGTTACGAGGAGTTTGTGCAAAGAGTTAGGAGGCATCTAGCCTCTATCTTTTATTAAACAAGGCAAGGGGTTCAAGTACAGTACAGGGATGTCTCATTAGCAGTAAGGCCTCATAGGACTCCCTTGAAATTTGGTCTCCTGAAGCCTTAGCGAAGAAGGCTGTCAGAATGTACTTCAGGAAATCCCAGCACGATATCTATTCCAGAAACATTTAAAAGGTACAACAGGAAAACCGCAGCTCTCTCTAGCTTCTTCCTGATGTTGCCTCCTTTTCTTTCCTCAGGCGGTCTCTCTTGTTCCTTGCATCTCTCACCTGTCTGCGTCTGCCCTTTCCATTACCGCGCCCGGCTTCGTCTTCTCCAGCCGACGTGACTGGGCCTTTATCTCCCCGCTGCAGCCATTCTTGACAACCAGTCGGTATTAAAGCAGAAACTGGCTCAGACTCTCAAGGGTGTATAAACAGATTAAAAATATCAGGCAGATATTGCTCTGCTGAGCAAAGTTTAGAAACATCTTCGTTAATCATTCGGCTTCAGCTTTATCTTAGTAACGATGGCAAACCCTCAGCTGCAAATGAATCATTTTATTCCTGCATAGTAAGCAGTCGATTTCAGTACAAAAAGCTTTGAGATGACTGTTTTGGGAAAGGACTTGAACATCAAATCAATTATACAAACAACAGAAAGTGATAAAGGGTTCAAATAAGGGATTTTTTTAAACTAAATTTTATGGCTTTAGGGGGAAAAGGATGCATCTTAATTATCAGGTTGAACGAAAATTTGGAAAATCATAAGCAGATAGATGTGGTTGAATCTCATCACCAGCTACATTAACAAATCGTTAGTTCAAAATTCTTGATGTGTTTATATAATAAAAAAGTTTGTTTCAGTTGTCCCCCAGTAGCACAAAGTAACTTTAATAACAGAAGAATCTGATCCAGCAGCAGGCGACAAATGAATGCCTAAGGCGCTTTCCTTAAATCTGCACCTTGCCCCTGTAGTCCATTGAAGTGCCAGTGGACATGAAGCAGCCCTAAAGCCCCCAAATGACTAAGTAAATTGGTCACGGCCAATGATCCGTCACAGCTATCACAGACCTGTATAAACACTTTAGTCATTAATCATGGAGCAAACAGCCATAAGGAGGATGACTGGGACTTGCTGCAGGTCAGGAGAGAGCCATAAGGAGCTGTTAAATCACCTACACTGCTTTTTCATTACGCAGGGTAATTTACAGGAAGTGAATTAAAGGATGTGATGACACTTTACTGTGTTGAGTGGGGGAAAAAAATGATGAGGTTTTTAGAGCTCCTGCATCTGACCTTCTAGTATTCCAGTGGAGACACAGTGCGAGTTAATTAACATTGTCCTTCAGTAGGATAATGAACGGGGATTTGAAAACTGGGATAAGTTTCTACTGGACACAAAAAGCTTGAGTGCAAACTCAATAATAGCCGTCCAGTCAGACAGATTATCTCTAATACTTAAGGTGTATTCTGAGTATTTAGACCTTGGTCTAGTGGTTAGGAAACTGGTCTCATGACCGGAAGGTCGTGGGTTCGATCCCCACCTAGGGCAAGACATGACTGCGGTGCCCTTGAGCAAGGCACCTAACTCCTCTAACTGCTCCCCGGGCGCTGTGGTTTGGGGCTGCCCCCTGTTCCGGGCAAGTGTGTTCACTGCCCCCTAGTGTTCACTGGTGTGTGTGTTTCACTGCACAGATGGGTTAAATGAGGAGGCCATTTTATTTTTCATTCAACAATATATGGCCAAGTCAGTTTTTGGCCATATTACACTTGTTAAGCATTCCATTCCAGATTTTCAAGAAGATTCCCGAATTTCCAGATACTGGTGGGGTGAGGTCTGTGCTCCAGTTCATCCCAACGGTGCTCCGTGGAGTTAAGGTCAAGGTTCTGTGCAGGACACTTGGGTGTTTCCATGCCAACCTTCACAAACTATGTCTTTACAAAGTGAAAAGCACTGACATGCTAGTTTGGGCTTCTTAGTTCCAGTAAGGTGTATAACAAGGACATGACAACTTTGTGCTCATGACATTATTTGTTGTAATTTTCATGCGTCCACAAACTTTTGACCATGAAGTGTATTTTATTTAGGAAACATAATGACGAACCACAGGAAGGAAATGTTTCTTTTGGGCTTCATCCCCAATATTTTCTTAAACACACGCACACACACACACACACCGTAATTTAAATATATTTACTCAGGCAGATTAGGCAACAGCCAGCTCTTCGTAATTACTTCCTGTATAACACATAATAGTTTCCCCTCAGGAAGCCTTATCAATACAGCCCACTGTCGCTCAAAGTACAACCCATGGTGGTTAAAAACCAGGAGATTCAAAACACGTATGCAGACTGGGGATATTTCTTTTTAATGATCAGGTATCTGTAAGAGTTAATGAAAGAATACTCCGTTAACCGCATTGCATTTAATGTAAACGTATATAAAGTACCCTTTCCTCTGTAATTAAACCTTCCCCTTGTCGGTAGCGGCACACGTTTTTAGAGAAGATATAGTAAATGGAAATGATGGATTTATTTAAAAACTCAGAGCAGAGACTTCACTGACCGTCAGTCTGTAGCTCTACTGCAACTCAAACACTGAGAAAATTCGACATCCCACAGAGTTTAGAGAAAGGCTAAAATCACACTGATCTGTGAACAGGACGGCTGAAAATCTGACTGACACTGAACGGTTAGAATAATCTAAAGATCAATACGTACATTTTGGTTTACTAAACAGGTGGAAAGAAAATAGAGAAGAGAAAGCTTTGGTGTAAAACAAGATGTCATTAGGGAGTCGTGACGCATCACGGGTGAAAAAAAGATACCTGATTGGTTATGTTTTGAATGGAGTTGTAATTGTACACTAAACTGGTACAGGTGAGCCTACGCAAAATACAAAGCAATGCCACCTATGCATATCATTGGCTGCGTCCACCAGTATGTTCACAAAGCAACAAACACATAAGAAAGCCTTATAATGGTATGGGGTTTGTTAAGCTGGCATTCCATTAGACCCCTGGTACATCTACAAACATCTCTGACAGTTAAACAGTGTGTGAGTCCTTTCTGACAAAATACACACATTCATTCGGATAGGTTTGGCCTCTTCCAACAGGACAATGCACCACCATACACGTCTACAGACGTCAAATTATGTTTAGAGGAAGACTTGAAGTGTCTATGCCTTGTCATATTCCTGCAGTCGTACGCTCCTGGTACCAGTTTTTTAATGCTCCCAGTTTTTCTGGCACTTCAGATCTGCACAAGTTAAAACTGTAGCTTCTGAGACGTGTTGTTAGTCCCAGCGGACGTTGGATATTGATCTCACTGACGTCACGCCAGTCTTGAGCCTTACTAATAAAGAATAATGATTCAAATATTAAAATTATAAGAGCATGATTAACACAGTGCCACGGCTTACCCCAAAGGCGCTTAACAACCAGATGGGGCGGGGGTGTTGGCGGGAGGTTTACTGCTGCTGTGCGATACAAGCAACATGGCACTTGTCCAATTAAGTCGCCTACAGGTGCGTCAGTGGGTGTAAATTCACACTGCCCGTGTTAACATTTCAGCAGTGACTGATTTATTAATAGGGTATAATTCTCTCATTTAATTAAGCAGTACTGCTAGAATAGGGCACTTTGCCCAGTCCCGTGGCCTAGAGAGCTGTCTGAACTTTCCCCCTCACTTTATCTGGAAGGTTAATGTGACCTGTCTCTTGCTCTCTCTCTCTCTCTCTCTCTCTCTCTCAGTTTCTTATACCCACACAATAATAAGACAGCGGCACTTCATTAGAGAACTCTACTGCTTTCCATCATGGCACGCGCACCATGCAGATTCCTCCAACTCCTCCATACTCATTAAAAAACACCATATGCTATTATGTTATGTAAGTCTAGCGTACGTGATGGTGCTCTTGAACACACAACACGAAATTTCAGCGATCAGGATCGGGTACTCCACAATTAATCGTAGCGAAGAGCAAACCGTTCTGTGCAGCATCACCTTACTATACATTGAACTCTGGCACAAGCGACATGACCATGCCCAGCATGCGCAGCTCTCTCAGTAAGCGTTGTGTTCGGCATGTTAGGTGCTATTACATCGCACACACTCGAAGACACTGATAGGTGTGGCGCGGTGGTCCACATAGAGAAACTGCTCCACTTGAGCAGTTCATTTTAGCGAGCACTGAAACCTGGAATGATTCCTCTCAGTTTCCAGGAGCTAATGCCAAGCTCGTCTGATCCCAGCTCGCTCGTTTTGGCCACCGTGACTCTCTCTAATAAAGATAACACTAAAATCTAAACTCTGCTTGAGGATGGTTTTGATGGGAGCAGATGGCAGCATCAAGAGGGGCAGAGAAGCAAAGCACTGCTTAAATTAATTATCACAAGACCACAGCTATGAGTACTGCAACCTCCTGCTGTCTCAGTGAAAAAGAGCACTTCCTGTGCCAAGGTGACAACACTGTGTGTGTGTGTGTGTGTGTGTGTGTGTGTGTGTGTGTGTGTGTTTGAGGTAAACAAAATGAAGAACGCACCCTCTAGACACCTTTCAAGTACAGATCATGCAAATATTTGTAATGTTAAACAATCGCTAGGGTCTGAACACAAATCACAGAATGAGAGATTTGTTCAGACCGGTGTCCCTGGAGAGCCTTCTTGCGTAAAGGAATATGTATTCCTGTCATGCGTCAGGTAATTGCATGCCTTAACTTGTGTTTAATTAGCAACGGTGATTTCATTCTGACTGAAGTGGCCCCCCGCAGCAGCGGTGCTGCATATCCACACGTATAAACACATTTATTATCAACTGCTACTAAAGGATGAAATTAATTGGCTCACTGACTACACAGTCCGACCGTATAATTAATTCCCATCAGTCTTCTGAGAAACAATATCTCAACATCTACTGACATTAAGGACAGGTTCAAGCAGGGGTCAGAGTTACACACAACTCCTCTGTCCTGCCTGGAGGACGAGAAGTGCAGAGGACAAAGGAAGTCAGTCACAAGAAGATTAAAGTTGTGTTAATTACCTGACACGCCGTCAATTATTACACACAGCAGTCATTCGCAGTCCGTTCGCTTATACTGCCTTCAACCTTGAACATGGATGCCTTCATGTACGCGTTTATTAGCAAGAAGGCAGACATGATGAGTGACATGTATTTGTTTATCTTGTCAAAACAGCCAATCATGTAGTGTTATAGCAGACTTATAGCAGCGCCACTTGATGAATTTGGGGTCCGCCCCAAGTTCCCCGAGCGGGCGTTTTCCTAGTCAGGGGTCAGAAATTATCTTCAGTCAAATGCAGTATTAGACACAAATGCCACATCGCTCTGAACTCACAAATAGATAGCTAATACAGATGTTGACACCTGGAGTACAGTCTCAAATGCCTCCGAGGCATCTAGTAACACTATACTTACTCAGATATACTGCAAAATACATAGGCTGGTGGTGGCTCCATAATAAACTGGGGTTTATTTATCTGGTGTTCCATGGAACCCCTGGTTTGTCTACAAACATCTCCGACAGGTGAACATTATTTCTGAGTAACGTCACCCGTTCATGTCATGCGTTCATTCTGATAGGTTTGGCCTCTTCTAACAGGACAATGCACAACCACAGACATTTAGAGACACCAAATTATGGTTAGAGGAACAAGTCAAGAAAATAAGCGACACATTAAACACTTCATAGTGTAGAAGTGCTCACTTATTAATTTTTTTTTCATTTTAATGAAGGGCGCCAGTAATTTTAGAGTGTACTGCCAGTCTAACACAATGCAACTTGCCACGATTTTCCACTGTGAAGCTCTAACTGTAAAACTACAATATGGACATGAAAATAAACATTACAGCTAATGTTATTAATACCCTGTACTATTCAAATATAAGATTTTGCAAGTAATTAAAATTCGGATGGCGTTAATAAGAGGTGTTAGACATTCCTAATACAAATACAGACTTCCTGTATTTAACAGCCAAAAGCAAAGAAACCGTGTATCCTGAAAGTACATAATAAGCATTTCATGTCGTTTATACACCACTTGATTTGCTTTAGTGCCTCATGATGAACTAACTCGTCTTTTACTTGGCTGTTTTTTTACCCGGTGGGTTTTAAGGGCATTGCCTTGTTTTGGTCCAATAGTTAAAAAAAAAAAAGAAGTGGTCATGAAAAGGCCCTGCCCTGGAGAGATAAAGCTGATACTCCATAAAACTAATGAGAAGGAAAGGTCAGTTTATCATTCACAAGCCACTGCCAAGCCTGACTGCATTTTACGACCGTTGCGGCCTGTGTGTAGCGCTACTGTAAAGCACAGCATTACTGCTGCCTCTGTTCTCTTAAATCAATCATTCATGGACAGTGAAACAATATATGCTTTTCCCAGCAGTTCAGGAACAGTGTTGTTTAGAGATGTTTATAAGTCAACCAGGAAATGGTATTTCAGAGAAATAGGCTATGTGCAAATGTTAAATGCCGAGCAAATGTTAATGATGACATATTTCTGAAAAAAAAACAAAAAAACTTTTTGTGTACATTTATTTGGGTATCTGGAGAGCCTACCAGCCCACTAACTGAAACAAGACAACCAAATCAGTTGTGTTTGCTGCCGAGATCAGACAACAAAGTGGTCTTTGTGCCCCCTAATTTGTCATCTTGGGCCACATTTCAATAATAATTAGAATAATTAATTAGAATAATTAAAATAGTTCGTTTATTTGCACAGATGCACATGTTATGTTGCAGGAATAAAAAAAAGTTTTACAATTTTACAATAACTTCTAACATCCTTGCATTTTGAATGCAAGTACACCTGAGTGCAAGAAAAAAACTGGTACAGATGAACCTATGCAAAATACATAGGCTGGTGATGACTTCATAATAGTACAGGATTTGTTTAGCTGGCACTCTATGGGACCCCTGTTAGATCTACAAACTTCTCAGACAAGTGAACATTGTGTGTGCCTCCTTTCTGAGTTACACCCGTTCATGTCCTGCATTCATTCTGATGGGTTTGGCCTCTTCCTACAGGACAATGATCCACCACACGTGTCTAGAGACGCCAAATTATGGTTAGAGGAACACTTATCTGAGTTTGGGTTTTGTCATTCCTACCTACCTAAGTCATCAGATATAAACATTATCGAACACATCTGGGATGCCATGCAACGCGCTGTGGAACACTGAAATCTTAATCCTACATGTTGGGATTCAACAGAACTGTGAACCGTTCTGCAGGAATGATGATGTTCGTAGTTTTGCAACCTTGTGGAGTGAATGACTGATACCAAGTATTGCACTGGTGTATCAGTTTTTCTGGCACTTCAGTGTAATTCACATCATGTAAGACTAAACACATTTCTCTAGCGTCTAGCAGCAATTTTCACCTAACTATTGGTTGAGAAATCACCCTGTTGCAAAGTGAGCAGTGACTTCCATTTAAAGCAACAGGCACTGAAACTGAGCGTGTGGAAAGAGCTGTTTTTAGACATGGTGAAAATACACCAGTAGTGTTTGATCCATGTAAGAATATAACAAAAGAATGTTGGAGACATTTCATTAAGATCAAGAGATTAACGCGGGAAATTCATCTAATATGTTTCCTTTAAAGCCTTTATATTACCAGGCTTTGCAAACAGACCCCTACTCTGTCCGTTTACGTTTAATATATTCATGTGGCAGCTGTTTTTCCCAAAGCAGCTTAATATTAAGCTGAGCAGATGATGATCAGGGGCCATGCTAAGCAAAAACAGTGTCAGGTGAAAAAATTTAAGCCCTTGACTTTTCCATCAGGCTTCACCTTTGAGCCACTACCCCCTCTCTCCAGGACCACTCCTTTCGAAGATACACACACACACACACACACACACACACACACACACACAATGCAATGCTAAGACATGGCACAGAGCTCAGCAGTGCTTTTGTTCTACTCAGACAGGTACACACCTCATTCCAGAGAAAATCCTCGTCTACAGACGCCTGCAGACACACATTTTACATATACGCACATACAGTGTGGTCCAAATGACTTTCATTTTACATATTTTACTAACTTAACACACCAACTTAACACTTTCATAACAAATGATATAACAGACAATGGACAGTCTGTCATTTTTACATAGGTTACCTAATATGTGGTTTGTCCCCTTTTTGTCCCCTGTGCCTGCACACTGAGGAATCTGACCTCTGCATTTAATCTATTCATACAGTGAACACATCATAGTGAGCATAGTGACACAGGGGGCACTGAACACACTTGTCCAGAACAGGGGGCAGCCCCTATCCACGATTCTTTGGGGAGCAGTTGAGAGTTAGGTGCCTTTCTCAAGGGCACTTCAGTCATGTCTGGTCAGAACAGGGGGTTGAACTGGCAACCTTCTGATCATAAGACCCCCAGTTTGCTAACCTCGTTCACTAAGCACAGGTCAGCGTTTAGTGAAAGGCTTTACCATGTTTGGCTTTGCTGCAGCGTTAATTTAGTAGTCCATTTCTTTTATATTGCCTATATTTTATTGTACATTTCAGATTACAGACTTGATTTTTAGCTAGATAAACACTGAACGATAGAAATTTCAACAGTGCACAAAGGAAAACAAGCCCATTCCAAGCCTCTTTTTAAGCCTAAATGTGGACTGAAATGCAGCCAAATTTAGCCCTTTCAATTTCTCACAAATGGCTGTCAAGTCTGTCAATTTCAGCTTCACCCTCCACCCCCAGTACGCTTCACTTTTTCATTCTGAGCCCGCTGGCCTGTCAGACGCCTGTCAACAAAAGCTGTGTTGACCAAGTTAAAGCCGAGTTTTGGCCTTTAACCCCCAATTCCACTGCTCCACGGTCTTCACAGTATAGCTGCAAAAATCAACAGAGGTGTCGAAGAGGCACTAATAAACATCCAGTCTTCCATTTTGGTCAGAAGAAACCAAAAGTGTGTCCCCATAACTAGTCAGTAATCGATGCATTCCCCAAGCCAAAGATATTCTGCCATGATAAACAGCAGCATGAGACGCAGCCGAGTCTGGAATCTGTCATCTATCCCACACCCACAAATTTACTGGCCTCAGTCACTTCTCCTATCCAAGCCGCAACGTTCCAGCATGTTCTCCCGTCACTTAACATGGGTTCCAGGACGTCTCGCCAACATGAGTTACAGGATACTCATCCAAGCAAGCAAGGTTGGACAAAATAGCACAAACAAAGTTCACAGCCAGTCAAAAGACTCAAGATATACAGATATCTAAGAAAAAAGATGAGAGAATCAACCCCCACGCTAGGCATGATCCTCTTCCACTGATAAAAAACGTCCTCGTCCATTCTCTATAGCTGAATAAGCAGCAGTCAATGAATAGCCTCATGCCTGAAATGAAAGCATGAATGAATCCCCTTTCCCTGTGCATGTCTACATGTTTACACATGGGTTTAATTAGCCAGGTTGATTAATCCATCTCGGGCAGTAGGCTAGAATGAGAGGCAGCTGTGAGAGGCAGCAGAGCAACAGCTGAGAGAAGCCTGCAGACACCCTGCTGCCTCTCCCATTCACACGTACACAAGAGCACACACAGATAGGACGTGTTGATATGTTGATGTGTGTGTGTGTGTGTG
>JAOVVF010000010.1:16034404-16046923 GCA_028565595.1 Duopalatinus emarginatus | reverse complement strand
GTTAGTTACGTAAGATATTGTCACTATTTGTATTAGTGCTAACTAGTCATTCTACCAAGTGCAAAGCCGTGTTTGTGGTTTCTTGTTATTGGACACATAAGCCCTGTTTCTGACTCAGGGTTCAATTTGTGTTTTTGAACCGCTCTTTTTTTTGTGTTAATTAAAATTCTTGCATTTGTGTCCAGCCCTGTCTTGGCCAATTAACAATTTAATGTAATTAAGACAAGTCGAATTTCTGTATAGGCTTTCTCTTTATAAACATGAATGTGAACTATTTGCCTACTGTGCTTGCACACAGAGGAATGTGACTTCTGCACACACACACACCAGTGAACACTAGGGGGCAGTGAACACACTTGCCCAAACCATGGAGCCCAGGGAGCAGTTGGAGGAGTTAGGTGCCTTGCTCAAGGGCACCTTAGTCGTGTCTTGCGCTGTGCGGGGTTCGAACCGGGGACGAGAACGGTTCCCGAACCACTAGGCCACAGCTGATTAGTGAGCTTGATTTAAGTATTATAATTGTTATTATCAGTCTAGCCATTACATACCAGAAAAACACTTTTTTTATGTTGAATTTACTTTTAGTTGACAGAAAAAAGGGCCTGGGTTGAATTGATTCTGTATAGAATTTGAATACTTACCAGTGTCTGTATGGGTTTCCTTCAGGAGCACTGTTTTCCTCCAACAGCAATCCAAAGACAAGCACTCAGTTTAACTGGAGATACTAAAATGCCCCTAAATGTGAGTGTGTGTGTCCCAGTCTTTGCCCCATGGTGGACTGGTGTCCTGTCCAGGATATTTCTCTGCTTTACATCCTATGGGATAAACCCCAGTGACCCAGTAGCAGGATAAACCAGACATGAATATCTCATGCCATACGTTTAGTGTGAGGACTAACTAGGTAAGACCACAGTTAGCAAATAAAAATATTGTATGTGATCTTAGTCTATAAAGGATCATAGCATTAACTGACCATTTAAAAATAACACAAGTCACAGTCACAGTCAGTACTAGTTTTATCCTAGCATTTATTGGGTGGAGGGCAGACACACAGACCTAGGGGCAATATAGGATCTTCACTTTTTAATGATAAAATCTCAGCAACAGTCAGCAAAAACCTGTAAGTGTGTTCTAAAAGGTTGGGCTGTTTTTACAACCTGGGTCAGTACAACATGGGTTATCATAGGAATAAAAACTATTTTACAATTCCTTATTATAATCATGTACTCTGAATCTTAATAGTTCACTTCATGCAAGACTAAACACACTCCTCTAGAATCTTAAGTTCTTAAATGAACTATACGCCCACTGTGCTGTTGGATTAAGAGGAATGTGACCTCCACATTCAACCCATCTGTGCAGTGAAACACAAACACCAGTGAACACTAGGGGGCAGTGAACACACTTGCCCAGAGAGGGGGGCAGTCCCAAACCAGTAAGGGAGTTAAGTGCCTTGCTTGCTCAAGGGAACCTCAGTCATGTCCCCTGTGCTGGGATCGAACCCGGGGACCTTCCAGACACAAAAGTGGTTCCCTAACCAGAAGCAGTGATTTTAACCTACCTACTGAGGTTCAAAGTGAATGCAGAGAAAACTGGACCATAAACCACTCATTAAAATTGCTTAAGAAAACTAAACATAGCTTTTCATCTAGAAAAAAAACGCTGTTCAGTCATCCAAAATGGTAGCTGTGTCAAGCGTCACTAAGTTCATGGGCCAAAGTGGCACCATGTAATAAGCATATAGGCTCATCCCGTGGCAGACGGGGACTCATTTGCATTTAAAGCAGCAGACACTGAGACTGAGCATATGGAAAGAGCTGTTTTAGACAGGATGAGAAGACATCTGTAGCATTTGATCTATGTGATATTTGAACAAAAGTATGTCATAGACATTTCATTAAATCCCCACGAGAACTGGATAAACTTGTGGTATCAGTATAAATAAAAAACAAATAAATAAGGAATAACACAATAATTAACTTAAAAAAATAGTGATAGTTGTAGTCATTAACTTTAAGACTGTTTTATATATGAAGTCAATCAAGGACACAATGGGGAAATTGAAAACAGGAAAACTCCCACACACACACACACACACACACACACACACACACACACACACACACACACACACAGTGACACTGCGAGTTCCACCATGGTTACATTGTGCTATGTACTATTAGAAAAGAAGTCTCAAGCAAACTCCAGATTCCTGAGACCATAATGTACTTCTCATCCCCAAGGACAACGTATGGCGAACAGATGTAGCTCCAATTACTACCCACAGAAAACACACACACACACACACACACACACATTACTCGCTTACTACATACGCTGATTTGTGGGTGCGTGTGGCTGCATGCATGCATGTATATGTGCGTGCGCACAAATGTTGTGTGAATGCAAATGCGTGCGTGTGTGTCCATCCCCTATCCCTCCTTCCGTTCTGAGCAGATGCAGGGCTCGGTGTGAGGAGAACTCAGAGCTTAGGAATGAGAAGAATGTGCAGGGGAGGGGTGGTGTTCAGAGAGAGAGAGCTGGAAAGAGAGAGAGATAGGGAGATGAAGAGAGCATGAGAGAGAGAGAGAGAGGGAGGGAGGGAGGGCATCCAAAGGGTCAGAAAGATTTATGAGGAACGGGACCTTGTGAGGGAGGCTGCTCCTTTGCATGACATCGATTCTGTCCAGTATGACCTCCTTTGTCCCCCAGAAGAGTGTGTGTGTGTGTGTGTGTGTGTGTGTGTGTGTGGGAGGTGGGGTGGGGGGGTAGGTCGTTTCAGGTAGCTGCGGCTGTCCACCCTTCCACGATTGCTCTCCAGACTGAATGACTGTTTTTTTGGTTCTGCTCCAGCAAACATGATACACACACACACACACACACACACACACACACACACACACACATAGCCATGACACACTGGCACTGACATTTGCCCTTTCTCTGGTCTCTCTCTCTCTCTCTTTCTATCTCTCTCTGTCTCTCTACCTCTCCCTCTTATATTATCATATAATATATATTTACTGACTGATTGCTTATACTGACTCCTTAAACATTTTCTACAATCTTATGATCTTGAGAATGGCTCTGTCTTTAAGTAATCGCTTGGTCAAAGCAGATAAGATTTGACGAGATGTTACTGCTTCATAAATGTCCACAATAGGTGTACCTTGTATGATTAATGCACGTGCCATTTAAAAGACCTGCCGCTTGACTTCTGCCAGCTTGGCTCTTTGTGGAGTTCCCCCGAAGCTGGTCAGCAACCTGCCAACAGGCAGTCACTTCCACATATCACTTGACCTGGGTATAGTCTCATCTGTAAAAGCAGAGAGGATTATAGGTTTACTGATATATCACAGCATCAATAGCTTTGGGAGGAATGCTGGTTCAGCCTAGGTGTGAACCAGGTGTGATATTTTTAAAAGTCTTATATGGTAAGCTGCCCAAACTGCATCAAATCTAGATCCTGCCATGAAGGTCAGAGACGTTTTGAAGCTTTAGGAAAAGTTATGACTAGTTGATGTGCTTTCAGTGGTAAAGCATCGATCTTTGCAATACATTCAGGAAGCACTGCCAGAAAGACAGAGATGCCTCGGCAAAAGCTCGAATACATTGTTCATTGTAGAAGATTATGCAGTACATGTTTTGCATACAGTGACAAAACTTTTCACTTTCCCACATACAACCTGTGCGTAGACTCTGCATGTGCACAACAATGGCTGAAACAAGTGGTTTGTTGAAGTCACTCCCAAGAGCCATTAATTTCAAGCTACTAGCGTCTACTGTACCACAGTAAGGATCTTAAGGCCTGGTTTAATGAGTAGTGGGCACAGGGAGTCGATCAGTTATGTCTCTCTTAAATCCCAGTATATGAAGTGGAAATGAAAGCGAACTATTTTCCTACTGTGCTTGCACACAGAGGAATATAACCTCTGCATTTAACCCATCTGTGCAGTGAAACACACACACACACCAGTGAACACTAGGGGGCAGTGAACACACTTGCCCGGTGGGGGCAGCCCCAAACCACGGTGCCCGGGGAGCAGTTTAGAGGCTTAGGTTTGGGGCTGCCCCTGCTCTGCTTCAATGATACCTTCACACATAAGCAAGTCACCCATGTCATACAATAACGGATGTTGGTTTTTGGATTTTTCACTGATAGCAGTCTGGGCAGTCTGTATTTAATCTTTGTGATATGGAAAACTCACTACCTGCATGGACTCATCTGACCACCTTCAGTCCATGATGATGAGCTCAGAGCTCAGGTACTCAACAGAGTTTTTGCATAGAACTGGTGTATGGCCTTCTCCTTGACTAATAGAGTTTCGGGTTGCGTGTCTTGATGCAGCAGCGGACTGTGTTAAGTGACAACGGTTTTCCGAAGTGCTCCCCAGCCGACGTGGCTATATTTGTCACAGTAGCATGACGGTTTCTCATGCAGTGCCACCCGAGGGCTCGAAGGTCATGCACATTCAACAGTGCTTCCTGGGCTTGCTTTACACCAACTGAGAGTCCCTGAATCTGTTCATGTTATTGTGGACCTAAATACTTATTCTTTGTCATCGTGCTTTGAAGGCATGAACTTGATTTTTTTCCAAAAACTGAGCTTTTGTTTGATGCTCCTTTCATGTTACCAGTTGTGGTATGTAGTGGATCTTGAATATTTTGCCTCGTCTCAAGTTTGTTTTATTTTCAAAATGCAATCAAAAAAGCTGGTCAGATCAAATAAATAAATGAATATTTATTTTATAAAGTTTTTTGTTTAGTTAAATACACATTTAAGACTAAGACTGAAAATAAATAAAATAAGATTTTTAAAATTTATATTGCATTTTGTTTAATAAAATTTGGTTTATAATTTTTTGAGGTAGTGGACAGTGTATCATGAATATCAGTAACTGAATTAACAATTGGAATAGCATACATTGCTCAGAATAAGAATCATTTTAAGGTGTTTACACAGTTTTCTACTGATCAGAAATAGAAATGAGACTAAAAAAGTGTTAATCATACTGTTCTTTTGTTGATGATCATAATCACTCCACATTCTTATACTCCTGTGTTAAAGGGTGAGAATGAATCAAGGTGCTGATTCTGTACTCTTCTGAGGATGAGAATGCTCTCTCACGGTCTTCAGGAAATCACTTGGTCAAAACACTTGAGATTTGACGAAGCAACAATCGGTTTGTAAACTCTAGCGATGTTGCCGCTTCGCTACAGATATGCTATATACTTAGTTCCACCCATGAGATAGACATAGCGAATGCCATTGAAAAGAGGGTGCCTCTTGAGCTGCCTTCTGCCTTCCTCTTCTTACCCTGTAAACTTGACTTTAGACAGCCAGGCGCATTATGGAGTTCCTAAAATTCACCTGTTACCTGCTTATTGTAAAAAAAATAGTGGAGCCTGAATATTGTGAATATGGTGTTTGACATATATATATATATATATATATATATATATATTGTAAAGAGGTTTGTACTATTTGAAAGAAAAACCCCACAACGAGCAGTAAACAGTAATAAAGTAAAGAAAGTCAGGATTCGGTTTGACTACACTTTGCTTTTTTGTTAAATAGTCACCCCAGGTTGGGGTGATCCAATTTTATTAGGGAATTAGATGATCAATTTTACTGAGTGTCCTGGAGGACCTGTTTTTCTGGAGGGACGGACTGTTACACTCACTTCTTCCTTCATTCTGTTTTTTTTAATATCTTATTTAACAGATTGCTTTCCTTAATGACATAGAAACATTTTTACTGTAATAATAATATTATTATTATTATTATTATTATTATTATTTATAATCTTCGGATTTATAACCAAACATCTGTCCAAACAACATATTCATTTTTATATATCTGATTACAGCAATATGGTGCTGGTGTCAGTTGATATCCAATAAAATCCTTATATCTTTACACTACAGTATAGCTCATTTCGCTTTGATTTTTTGAGGAATCTACATGCATACAATGATTTTGCCTGTGTTATTACCATTGCATGTAATTATGCTTTTTATTTAAGCACTTTAACAAAACACTCTGGCAAAATATTATATCACGCTTGATTACCTTCACAAGTAGGGGAAGTAGAGTTTAATGGTTCATGTGTACAAGCTAGAGAACAGTTAAGATTGAATGCAAAGTAATGTCCTCCATTCGTTTTATTTCCTATGGACCTGTACATGGCAGTGGTGATATCTTTGCATACAGTTTCTTGTGTCAGCTTAATTGTGTGTTATGATTTATTTTTTATTTTTTTGGTTGTGTATTGAGACCCTGGTATAAATATTGTGGTATAGCTATAGGTATGTAAAGTGCAGTGTTTTGGATAATGGAAGTAACTCCCTGCCTTGGGTTGGGATAGCAAGTCCCATTTGGATAAGGCTGCACAGTAAGTATGACATTCCTTCATGCAACATTACCCTTCCAGTGAATTGCACGAGCAATTAGTTATTAAATACTGCTCACATGACTTGACTGAAGCAGACTGCTGTTTGTTGGTGACTTCTACTAAAGCAGATTTAAACAGCATTCAGGCAGTTTAAATCATTATGATTTATTGTTATGTCTTAGGTGAATACTTATTTAGGTATAGGTAGTATTTATATGTTTAGCTGCAAGCAAGATAGTGTCTTGGATGTGTATAATGGGGGTGACAAGTTCGTGAATGTACTTGCATTTGTTTGAAACCCTTTTTATCTTATTTTAAACACAAGTTGTAATGATCTGATTTACAGGCAACATGCTTTGGTGGGCTACGTTCTGCAATAATTGAGTGAATATTACCTACCAATTTTATTTATAACAAAGACCATCGACACACTCATCTATCAGCAGCTCACTGTTAGTGATTCTGCTAGGGCAGAAAATGTGTTATGGATCAGATCAACCATGCCGAGCCTTGAGGTGCAGATGAGCCTATTAATACACCAGGCAGCAGAAAGAGCACTGGAGAAGAAATTTATGCTTTCATTAATCTCCAAGTAAAAATGGCTTTACCTAATAATACATAAAGTAGCCATAACAGCGTCTTATCCTGGAAATATTTTACGGCTTGCCAAACAGTACACAGTGAAATGAAACAATGTTCCTCCACCACCAAGATGCTACATGAAACAAAATGTACGCAAAGAAAAAACATGCAACAATGTAATAATTACAGTAAATACTTAGGGGCTGAAATTAAAATTCCATGTAAATTGTACAGTATACTGTTTTAATATTGCTGAGTGTAAACATGGTACATTTGTTTAGCACAAGATAGAATAGTGTTCTGACAGTCTAGCAATTATCTTTTTGGAAGGTGAACCCAGTCTGGGTTGCCTAATGCTCTGTATCAGGTTTTTATTAAGAATATCTCTGTACTTTTCTACATTCAGCTTTCCTCTAGCCCTGACCTGTCCCAGCCACTGAAAAACTCCCCCACAGCATGACGCTGCCACCACCATGCTTCAGAGAATTGTGTGCTTTCCTTAGCCTTTGCAGAAAGAAGAGACACTGCTGGGCTTTAGTAGTAATGGAGCCTGTGTTGAGGTACCATATAAGATCTTCTGCCAGGGGAACACCAAGAAATTTGGTGTTCTTGACGATCTCAACTTCTTCTTCTTCTTTTGATGTGAACAACCATGTCTTTAGTTTTATCTATGTTCTGATACAGAATCTACACCAGTCTAAAGAAAAATAAGGGGGACAGGCTTGGATAAACGTAACATTCAACATGCACACAGACACACACACTCAGCTATGTGCTGACTCAGCTCTGTATCTCATGAGGTGCTTTCCTCTAGTTTGTTTGTCCCACTTGCGCTGATTGAATACAGGGTACATGCTACATAATCCTGAATTAAATCACAATCTAGGGTAAAGAACTCTTTGTTTATATTCATAAGTTTATATAGTGGCCCCTAGTGGCCAAAGAAAGCAAAGTTTGTAACCAAGGTCTGATGCTAGTCTATATTCACGAAAGACTGACCCTCAACAGAAGGCCTTTGTGCTGAAAACACCCTGTGCTTGGGCTAGCCACACCATCTTCCATTGTGGCATGCTGATCAGCAATTCCACTGTGTCTCATCTGTGCTTACTGAGCTGTGACTGGCAGTCTGACTGAAACACACACTACATGTAAGCTCCACTGTTGTTCATTTGCTCAGTATTGATAAAGGTTGATGTCTACAATTTGTTAATAAAAATGTAGATTAAGCCTGCTACCATATGTTTATTTCGAGCATTAATATTGGTCAATTCACCATAAAATAATTAGCTGGTTTTCATTCTAATAATATGATATATTGCCTGAACCATATTCATATGTGCATACTCATAATTTAATGCTTATTTTCTGTTTTTAGTATTAGTTAATAAACACGCTATATTTTCTATATGCTATCATTTCTGATGTGGTACTTTAATTCTTGCCAACTCTACTTCCTGTCTTAATGCGATTAATGAGCACTTTGACTTGAGACCTCTTAAGGTGAGACTGCGTCATGTAAATCTGAATTTTAATACCCAGGACAAATAATATAATAATTATATAATTATATTATAATTGCTAATAACTGGTATCTCTACAACCCTTACCATTGACCTTTAACATAGTAGCATTTCCCGAGTCCATATATTAATAGAGAAAAGCAAACAAGGACTTGAATGGAATTTATGCTACATATGGCTATCTGAAATACTTGGTTGAGGACTCCTGATGAATAATTATAATACATGGACACCTTTTGACAAATTATAAGTCACTTTTACCTGTCTTTTGTATTGCCACTATTGGTGTATTGGGCCTTATTTTTTTGATATACCATTGTATATCAAATGGTTAAATGTTTGAGCTCCAACAAATACAATTATGAGGAAAAATATACCATGAGTCATGTGTTTTGGACATCTATGTTGACAACCCTTTTTTCTAAGCCTTAATAGATAATTACATACAAAATTAAGCATAAATTGTGTTTAAACCATATATATATTTATTATTAATTTTAATATTTTTATTTTTTTATATATATTATTTTCTCTAATCTGGTCCATCATAGGTCAAAAAATCTCTTACCAAATGAGAATCGCACACCTTCCTTAGATTGAATATGAATAAATGTTTATTAATAAAATGATAAAACAAACGTTGATTAAAGCATAAAAGAAAATCGATGTGTATTATTCAGATAACACTGTAAAGTAAGAAGAAAGGATTATCAGGTAGATGCGAGATGTTGATGTGTAGGGTGAAATAAATGTCTGAAATGGATTTAGGTTTACCAGATTAATGTGAGCAGTAACATGACTTTCCGGTCTCAACTATGAGGTCCTTAAGGGAAATTATGAGGGTTTAGGCAAAGGACAACTTATACCTAAATTATGACAAATAGGTTTGACTATTCTTAGGCTACAGATATGGCTTTATTTATCACCAATAGCGACAGGAATTTACAGAACTCGAGACTCCATGTGAGCTTAACGAAGTGTAGTACCCGCTTGTAGAGCGAGGATCCGAGATCCAAAGTTTCACCTGTCTCTGGCGACGAGATGAGAAGGGCACTTCTGCGCCAAGTAGGACGCCTCTGGCTTGGTCCGATCTGAACATCGCGTCGCGCACTTCCGGACCAGCTCGTTGAGCGAGTATGGGCTGAGCCAGCAACCGGCCAATACGCTTGTAGCGTGTAGATAGATTTTGCAGGTCTTCGATGCTTCGCTCAAGAAGTGGTTGTTCAGAGTTCTCTTGGTAGATTCGAATTGCCTTCTATCGTTAATAAGTAAAGATGTCTGAGCGAACTTAACAGAACTAAACGCGACTAGCGCGTTCTGACTGATCTAGTAAAACGGCTTAAAGTTTAAACGACCAGGATGCTTAGGCTTCGTGGTTCTTTAAGGACGGTTCTTCCAGGTGTTCGGAAGGCGAAGAACTCTCTGTGAACTCTGGAAGAATTGCTGGCAACCAACTTTTGATGAGTCCTGAGAAGAACTTTGAGAAGAACTCTCAAACCTAGGTGGGGAGCAATAACTCTCAATGAGTCCTGACAAGAATTCTCGAGGAGCTCTGAAATTAACTAACTTATCTTAAAGTCGGCCCTTATTTATAGGGCTGAGTAAGTTTAAACCAAAACATATAAGTTTTAGTACTCTTAAACCAATAGGGTCACAGCTTTGCAATCTGACGGGCCAGAATTTCCTTTTATCCGAACCCTCATAAATTTTCATAAGGCGCCATTTGGGTTTTACCGGATCTTATCAGGAGGAGGAGAGTGAAAAGGGTGATTGACCCTTTTGGCCTATGTATGGGGGTGTATGTGTGAACGTGCATGTGAGCATGCGGGTGTGAGTATGTCTGCGTGTGTTGGTGTGTGTGTGTGGGGGTGTCTGTGTGTGTGTGTGTATGTGTGTGTGTGTGTGTGTGTGTGTGTGTGTGTGTGTGTGTGTGACACGCCAAGAGAGAGAGAGAGAGAGAGAGAGAGATCGCAGAAATCTGTGAACATTAATACTTTTAAAACAGCCCTAAGTATCACAGTTAACCTATAAATGTATACATTTCAAATACAGCTCCAGTCATCTTCCCCCGATATGGGTGGTCCAATGTTTCTGAAAGTAGCAACAAATACCAAGTTTTAACTAACTTTTTAACTAAGAAAAAAATAACATCCCCAAGTAGTAAGTAAAAAACAAACAGACAGAAACAAATGCATAAACATTAATGATGGCATTAGGAATACTTTAGGGTCATTTCCGTACCATGGGTGAGCTTAGCTGATATAGGCTGGTAAAGAGTTAACTTCCTTAATGTATGTAATAAACTCACGCCTCATTCTCATCCCTATGAAGTTCTGTCTGTTAGAGTTTTCTGCGAGGCATGTAATGGATTGGATGTCACTTTCCGGAGGGATCTGTCTTCTGTATCCTAGTCTTTGGGGATGAAGAGTCATAAAGAAACCTTGTGTCTGATGGGAGTTCATGTCCTCTGGCAAGGTTCAGTTGCCTCCCCCCCCTCTAAGGGCTTTTGGTATCTGTCTAGCCAGACCTATTGGAGCCGGCCATCCGCTGAAATCATGAGGGTTGTTCAGCTTCCATGATCAAACTTTGAATGAAAGTGATAAAACTTTGAATCTTGAATGATCTTCAAGCTGCTTCTACTACACCCATCAGGGTCACAGTTTGTCCAGAGCCCACCCAGAATTATTGGGTGCAAGGCAGGAATACCTCCTAGACAGGGTGCTAACCAATTAAGGGTAACACACACAGAGAGACACACGCACACATTCACATACACACACTCACATACACACACACAGACCAGAGCAATGTGTAGCAAGCACATTATATGTGCCACCACTGTGCCACCGTAATATTTAAACGTCTCTCTATAAAACTCTTTATTTCCATAATCTACATTTTTTTCACTATTTTATTTAACACTGTTTTTTTAGAACAAGAATTAGTCAAAATTAATGTTACACTAGAGACTAAGCATAATGTGGTGCCAGTTGGAGATGGCTCAATATTTCAAAATGGGCCCATTCTTTTCCAAAAAAAAAAGACAAGATAAACAATATCTGCCTAAAATAATGCTGTTGAAAGAATGATGATCTTCATCTGCATACAAACATGTATACATATGCTGCAGAAATCTGAATATTATTTCGATATTCAATATTCAATAATTATTTAAAACACTTTGTAATCTATTTTTCTAAAACCTATTACCATGTTTTAATAGGCATGAAAGGCTTAACAACGACCATTCACCATGAAACTTAAACGCCACAATGCCACAAGTGTAGCAAGTGTAGTTTCAAAAGACTTGAATACCAGGGGGCAGTATAAAAAAAAAAGTACATTTTATATGTTTCACTTTCTGGTCAAAAGTAAAAGAAAAATCAGTATGTGGCAAAATATCAGCACAGAAATTTACATCAGATCGGCCATCAGGCGGCTCTACAATGCACATTATAATTACCTACTAATTACATACAGCGCCCTCCATAATTATTGGCACCCCTAGTTAAAATGTGTTAAAAGCCTTAAAATAAATTAGCCTTAAAAGCCTTAAGAAATTTTATTGAAGAAGCATAATCTCACAATTAAAAAAAACTAGAAAAAAACAACCTTTAACTCAAGTGAATAAAAAAAATAAAGAAAAAATCCTGACTAAGAAATAATTATTTCCCATAAAACAACCTGTTACACAATTATTGGCACCCTTAACAATTTCTTGGAAATAAATGCATTTGAACCATTTATGTCATTTCTACTGTAGTTTATAAAGTGGATCAAAGTATCTAGGAACCTTAAATTAGTAATTCATCACTTCCTGTTTCCCTGGGGTATAAATATGGCATTACACAGAGGCCTATTCACACACTATTCAAGTAAGGCAGATGTGTGTCGACCTTCATAAATCAGGCAATGGCTACAAGAAAATAGCCACGATAACAGCGATACTGGGATTTTAACTGGGACTGTGTGATTTGGTCAGATGAGACCAAGATAGAGCTTTTTGCCAACAAACACTCTAA
>JAOVVF010000010.1:16014303-16031795 GCA_028565595.1 Duopalatinus emarginatus | reverse complement strand
ATATAAAATGTGACAGATATCTATGAAAGCTTCATAATGGTATGGAGTTTGTTTAATTGGCATTCCATGGGACTCCTGGTACAACGTCTCTGACAGGTGAACACTATGTGTGCCTCCTTTCTGACGAGTTACACCAGTTCAAGCCCTGTATTCATACTGATGGGTTTGGCCTTTTCTAACACAATCATTTGCTGCCAGACATGTCTAAAGATACCAAATTATGGCTAGAGGAACAGTCATCTGAGCTCTGAATTGTGGAGAGATCTGCAAGAAGTATGCCTACAGAGGTTCCTACAGAATATTTCCGCAAGCTCGTGGAGTCCATGCCCTATTGTATTTCTGCAGTCCTACGCTCCTGTGGGGGACCTACCAAGTATTAGAATGGTATACCAGCTGTTCTGGCACTTTAGTGTACTTTTACTTGAATTTTGTTAGTTGCATTATCGCATCAAATGTGAAAAATGATCTTACATAACAACAATATCTTGGTAGAGGGCAGCTGTGGCCTTGTGGTTAGGGAACCGGTCTTGCGACTAGAAGATCCTGGGTTTGATCCAAGACATGACTTAGGTGCCCTTGAACAAGGCACATAACTCCCCCAAGTGCACCCCAGGTGTCGTGTTTTGGGGCTGCGCCCTACTCCAGGCAAATGTGTTCACTGCCCCCTAGTGTTCACTAGTGTGTGTGTATCAATGCACAGGTGGGTTAAATGCATAGGTCACATTCCTCTGTGTGAAAGCACAGTAGGCAAATAGTTCACTTTCACTTTTTTATATAAAAAAACCCTGCAATTTTAACAAGGCTGTGCAGCCTTTTTTTTATATCCGCTGTAATTGTTTACCAGCTATTGTTATCCACCTGTCAAAACAGAATCTATTTCTAACAACATGTTTATCGCCGCTGCCTAATACATACATCTGACCTCAGTGCTGGAATATTTCTTGCTTGCTCAGCTGGTTTAATGAGCAGCACTTAAAACGCAACATTTCTGTTTCTATTGTTAGGACGGAATGAGCTAATAGCGCGCTACATCAAACTACGAACAGGAAAGACGCGGACGAGGAAACAGGTAAGGAAGCGCTCGGCTCGGCTCTTTTGCCAGCAAATACTGCATGATGTTAGCCCTTAATCTTAGACAGCCCAGAATTGGATAAAATGAAAAGAAAAAAATGGGAACTTAATTAGACTGGCAGTGCACACTGTAGTGAGCGTGTGATTATTAGGCCCCTGTGGGCCTCAGTGCTGAAACCGAGCCCAGTTATGTGATTTATGCCTAAGGACCCACACACAGATGCTGCTGGATAGAATAACGGGCACGCTCTTCAGCACCTCACATAGCCTGGCTTGTTAGAGTCATAACCAGCCATTCTCTCACAATTGGGGCCACACTGCTCAGGGTTAGGCCCTGGAATCTGATAGTACTCCCTCCGGCCTTCAGTATTGCACCATCCTGTCCAGAATTGGCAGCATACATAAGGCTTAAGCCCCTTCGCCACAGAGGGAAAAAATGGGATGGATGGATGTAGGAATGCTGGAATTTGAGTGAAGGGATACTACTCCGGAAAAGGGAGATCAGGCACCTGTTCCTCAAATCTGGGATATCAGAGTGACTATTATAACACAACAAACAACAGACAGATGCAAAGGGCATATGTAAAAGGCAGGAGAAGAACATCAGCATCACTATTTAAATTTTTTAATATTATAATGTTAAACCTAACCACTGATGGTAGCGTTTCACATTTAGTCCAGTTTAATAGGAACACCTGTACCGTTGCTCCTTTATATGGCAGCAGTGCAAAAATACAATTAAATAATGCAGATACAATTCAAGAGCATGTGATCTGAGTTTCTCTGACACACAACATGTGGCTTACACACACAACAGTCTGTACAGAATGGTGTTATAAACAAATTAAAAAAACATACTGCGTGTGGAAGGTCTGCAGACTGAAACAATGTGCTGATGGGAGATTAGAGGAGAACAATCAGCCTGGTTTGAGCTGACAAGGTCAAGTCAAGATCAGGTATCTGAGGCTAGCATGCGTGCAGGTTTTCCAAAACTGGACAGATGAAGACTGGAAAAGACCTGGTGATTTATTTATTTATTTTATGAACAAGAACTGTTACTGACTCACTATTCTGTATAAACCTTATTTTCCTAATATATTCGATTATACAAATATACTTCACTGTCTTGATTATTTTGTGACCATATAATATTATAAAATGCCCTATTTCATGCATAGCTTTTAAGGAACTGATTGTCTCTTGCACAGGTGTCCAGTCATATCCAAGTGCTGGCGCGAAGGAAGGCTCGGGAGATACAGGTGAAACTGAAGGTAGTGGCTCCTTTGAGACGGATCCACCCGTTCCAACCCTTCTTCACATGTCCCTAAGTTTGATTGCATGCATAGTTTGTCCATGACGTGACATTTGATCACCATCTGACCTCTAAGTACACATAGGTCAAGTTCACTCTCCTACAGTTTCCTATCTTTCCTTTCATGCTTTCATGTATTTTATTGCACAGTATAGTTCACTCACACTCCCACTGGCCGTCAGCCATCATAGCCCAGCTGTCAGAGCCTGGAGCTGGTCACAAGGCTACTAAGGCTTTTTAAGTACATTTCTGAAACGGAGAACAGTGACAGACATACACACATGCCCGTACTACGGGTTACGGTTGCACTCTTGGTCTGGTCCAAGGCAGAAGAATGCATAGGCTTGTCGTGTTTCAGAGACTTTACAGCCCCTAAACCAGGGCATGAACAACTCAGTTTAAACGTCACAGTTTATTTGACTAATGAATCTGTACTCGTGTTGCCCCGATTGCGTTATGATGGGTTTAATCTTCTAAAGCCATAATTAATTAACAGAGCGTTTTACACATAGAGCTTCACACATAGCTGTGGTTCAGGATTTGCAGCTGGTTCAGATACAGTGTTTTTCCACTTGATGTTGTTCAAGCTGGTCTGGGGTTTCACAATGCTAGAGTTTCGAGCTCTTAGTTTGACCTCCAGGAGTAACAGACGGCTTGTCAACACTAGCTGCAGTCTGGCAGGGGCATAAAGTTTAAATTCCTGACTCTGAAAGGTTCACAGCAGGATTAGGACTGCTTCATTCAGGAAGAGAAACGTCCTCCTGAGCTTACTTTTGAGGTCTTGCAGAATTTTCAGTTGAAAACATGAAGACAAGAGCACACATTATAAACACTGCAAATTGTTCTTTGCTTGCCAAGATTTAATATATTAGATCTGAAAGTTAAATTATATGTTAAATTATATAACATATATGTTATATGTTATTATAAATAACTATGTTTCTAGTTTTATTATTAGATTTCTTGTCAAGTAAAACAATCTTGCTGCATGGACAGATACTTTTACCAGTATTACTTAGTATTTTATTCTAAAATTCAGTCTTTATTTCTTGTATTTTAGCTACGATTTTGCTTATGATAGCTTTTATGCTTATGATTACAATGTGCACTGAAGTGCCAGAAAAACTGGTGCAGATAAGCCATATGCAATATAGTGCTGGTGGCTCCAAAATGGTATGGTGTTTGTTCAGCTGCCATTCGCAGGACCCCTGGTACGCCTACAAACGTCTCTGACAGGTGAACGCTGTGTGCCTTCGTTCTGACAAGTTACACTCGTTTATGTCCGGCATGTCATTCCGATAGGTTTGGCCTCTTCCAACAGGACAATGCACCACCACACATGTCTAGGGATGCAAATTATGGGTAGCGGAGCACACAACTGAGTTTGGGGTTTTGCCATTCACAACTAAGTCACCAGATCTCAACCAGATTTGTGATGCCATGCAACATGTCATAAAACATAGAAATTCTACACCTAGGAGAACAACTGAATTGTGGACCGTTCTGCAGGAAGTATGGTCTTCATTACGTACACAATATATTGCAAGCCTGTGAAGTCCATGCCCCATGGAGAACCTACAGAGTATTAGACTGCTGTACCAGTTTTTCTGACACGTCAGTGTATTTGAATTTTCATAGATGAATTATAATATTTGCAGTAATTTAGATTAGATTGAGATCATTAGATGAATTAGATTGAAGATTTCAAGCTGTTTGGTTTAAGGTCAGCATTTGACATCTCTTTAATAAAGAGTTTAAACAAACAGGCAGAGAAAGTCTGAAACACTTATCCGATATCGTAGTCGTGAAGAACTGACACACTAACAGTTATGTTATACTGATTTATATTTAGTACCCTGGTAATGTCACTATTGTCTATGTTGTTTCTTGAAAGGACCAGGCAGCCAAAGACAAGGCCCTCCAGAGCATGGCCAACATGTCATCAGCACAGATCATCTCTCCAACTGCCTTCCAGAACAAAATGGCCCTGCAGAGCCTCTCGCGGCCTGCATATCCAACCGCTGGTGGGGTAAGTTCGGACACCAGCGTGTGAATTCTGTTTAGTCTAATAGGGTGGGGAAGTGGCCACCTGACCACATATCATGCTGTGAACCATGTAGTTAAATTGAATCTATGAAAATATAATGGTCACATGATCTTCTTGTAGTTTTGGCATGGAGCACTTCCAGGTCCGCCAGCACCTACAGAGGAGTAAGTACGATTTTCCAAATTCAACAATATAGGCAGCATATGCAGAAAAAGTTATAATGCAATGTCTATGATTCTTGTGCCCACGCAGCATTAAACCATTTTCACAACAGAACTACGTCATGCAAGCCACAGGCCCTTCCATCACAGGTTAAACTGTCTGCCATACTCACATTTAAGTTTTATAAGACGTGAAAAATTGTTGTAACCCGTCTTCTTTTTCCACTCTGTTCCAGGTTATGAGAGTACATCAGGTCTGTCTATGTCCCCCAGTGCTCCCCCTTGGCAGGGCAGAAGTATAGCAAGCTCTAAGCTGCGGATGTTGGAGTTCTCTGCCTTTCTGGAGCAACCACAAGACCCAGAGAACGTGAGTCTTCTTCAAAAGCGATACGATCAGATTCTCTTTGCTACATTATGCCTTACGGTGCACTCTGTTCTGTTTTTAGTTCAACAAGCACTTGTTTGTGCACATTGGTCAGACAAACCCAACATACTCTGACCCTTATTTGGAGGCTGTGGACATCCGGCAGATCTATGACAAATTCCCTGAGAAGAAAGGAGGTCTGAAGGAGCTGTTTGAGAAAGGACCAGCAAACGCCTTCTTCCTTGTCAAGTTCTGGGTAAGACCTGAAATAATAACATTACATGTGCCAATGATTCGCCCGTCACTCACTGAAGCTTCCTTTAGATTATCAGGTTATCAGACTTACAGATAGATGACTGGAAAGATATTTGATATCAGACAAGGTTGTCTTTATGACCTTCATGAGCACCTGTAATGGTCATGACTAGAGGTGGGTAGTAACACACTACATTTACTCCGTTACGTTTACTTAAGTAACATTTTGGATACATTGTACTTATAAGAGTAGTTTTAATGCAGCATAATTTTACTTTTACTTGAGTATATTTGTGAAGAAGCACTACTTTTACTCCGTTACATTGAGCTACATTATGCTCGCTACTCGATACTTATTTTTATCAATCCGTCCAATGCAGGTTCTTTGTTTTGTTTTGTCAACAGAGGCTCTGTCACATGACTGCGTCTCACCAATCAAATCTAGCTACAAGAGACACTTGAGTAGTTTTTTCACTTTTTACTTTTACTTGAGTCATATTATTCTAAAGTAACTACTCTTACATGAGTACAATTTTTGGCTACTCCAACCACTTCTAGTCATGACAATTTGACAACCTCTGAAAGACTTGAGCATATAAAGACGAGGGGTATATAGCAATGGTTATGCGTTAGTGTTGAAGTGTTTTCTTCACACTGGCCAAACAGACAGTTGTCCAGAGGGCACAAAAGGGGGTGTGGGGTGGGATGTTGTAGATCCCTAGGGCCTTGGCTTGGGGAGAGTGACAGGTTCTACTTTTTCAGTGGAGAAATCTGAGCTTGGCCACCTGTCCCTCTCACTGTTACACCATCCCACAACACACGCACCCACCTATTTATAGAACCTTCAAGGCTGGATGGATGGATGGACAGACGTATGAATGGGTGGATGGACAGACGGACGTATGAATAGATAGATAGATAGATAGATAGATAGATAGATAGATAGATAGATAGATAGATAGATATACAAACAAGTTCACAACCTCATGAGGTCCTCTTTAGAAGGTCAGCACTGTCTGTTTAAAGTGTCCAATGTTGCTAAATCAATATGAGGTCTGTTGTAGGAAGTGGGTGTGCGAAAAGACATGTTACCTACACATACGGAGCATATGGAGACTTTGAATATCCAATACCCACTGACAGTGCAATTTGTCATTTCATCCTGGGATGATTTTAAGTTTTGTCTACAAAATCACATCTAAAAAGTCTAAACCAATGAGCACCGTTCCATAAACCCATACGTATGGGTCATGACTTGGGCGTCCATGTGCACGGGTTGCCATGGCAACTCTGACAGGCCTCCTGTGGTACTCCAAAGCTATGGCATTCTAGATTGAATTTGCACACCGGCTATGGCCACTGTCTCGCACTGTGCCCCACGGCCATGTCCTAACGGATCACCTCGCGCTTTTGAAGTGCCGGCGCAATCGGATTTGAGTCGGCCGTGCTAAATTGTTACACAGGGAGCTGGGCAGCGTAACGCAATTTTGAACGTTGCGGGATGTTGATTGTAATTGGATGAATTCCCTCGCAGAAAGAGAGAGAGCATGGGTTCAGCTGAGAAATGAAGACAAATGAGGGAATAACCGAGCTCAAGGAATAGAGATGGAACAGCCGTGCAGGGAGGAGAAAGGTGTCAGGGGGATTATAATGGGGCATTAAGAGGCAGGGAGCTAGAGGGGAAAAGGTGAACCTGCCTTGAGTGTGCTTATTTAAGGGCTAAGATGAGAACAGGGTTTGCTGTAGCCCAAACATCTGTGCAGGTCACCCGATTGTTAGGATCTACATGAATCCAGGACATTGCATAAAAATTCAAAATCTTCTAACATACATACATTGCTATGCAAGTTGCTGAAAATGGTTTTATGGTCTGGTAATATGTGCGTATGATACATGATATTTTAACAGCATACTTGATCCATCTAAGGTTTCTTAGACAGGTGGTATGTGATAAATGGCAGATCAGTAAGCTAAGCCAACATCAGCTAGGCCAGAGTGTGTGGTTGGCCTTTGCTCTTATGATGTTAATCTACAGTATCCTACATTATAGTATGACGTAATACAACTGAAGAAAGTTTTACAGTATGGAATCTGGCTAGAAGAAACGGTAGCCAGTATACACTCAAGTACCAGAAAAACTTGTATACCAATCTAATACTTGGTAGGTCCTACATGGGGCATGGATTACATGTGTCTGTGGAAATATTCTGTATACAACAAACACCATGCATGTTCCTGCAAAACAGTCCACAATTTTGTTGTATTCTGAGGTGTAAGATATCTGTGTTCCACAATGTGTTGCACTGTATCACAGACGTGTTCGATAACGTTGAGATCTGGTGACGTAGGTGAAAAGCAAAACCCCAGTTGAGTGTTCCTCTAACCATAATTTGGTGTCTGTTGACGTGTATGGTAGCGCAATATCCTGTTGGAAAAGGCCAAAGGCATCAGAATGAATGCAGGTGTGTAACTTGTCAGAAACACGCATAGTGTTCACCTGTCAGAGACATTTGTAGATGTACCAGTGTTCCCATGGAATACTATTATGGAGCACTTCAGTGTAAATGAGCTAGTGAAGAAGCGAGGCTGGGGCTAATTTCTTTTAAGCCCAAACTGTAGATTCATGCAATCTGATGAGTGCAATTTAGGTCAGGTGATTATGCATGATTAATGATTTTCAGTCATAGGAATAAGGTGAGTTATTTGCTTATACGTTCTCCCTCGAAATGTCTTTGGGTTTAAAATTAAAACATAGACACTGTGCAGCTGTAGATTTAGTGGTTTTTTTGTACCTTTTTTGTATTTGGTGGAAATGTGGCATGAACCTAGTCAGGCATTGCAGACTGTCAGGATTATGCTATCCATCAGCTCCTGCATGACACATGATCCGATCACATCTTCCATGATCATGCTGACCTGTGCACCTAATGAGCACATACGTCATGCTTTGCACTTCCCTGTTTGCCTTGCATCATTGTGTTTTTCACCTTATATACAGCATGTAAATTCCTGTGCGCCTACCTTTTGTGTCTTGACTCACAAGTTTATGCAGTCTTCGTGTTACTTTGCATCAAACTTTCCCTCTCAGATCTGTGACAAAGATATATTAAATGAAAAATAAATCATGAATCTGTTAAACTGTCGTTGTGTGTGTCACAGTTTGCATGCAACTTTCTATGCTATTTATAAGATATATTATTTGCTTATTATTGTATTGCTCATTAATTCACTGTTGAGCTGGAGAGAGATCGATACGCTGAAGTGCCAGAAAAACTGGTACACCAGTCTAATACTTGGTAGCTTCGCCATGGGAGCATAATAGAGCAGAAATACAGAATGTATGATTTTTGTGTTCCACACCACAGAATAAGAATAAATGCACAGAATCATCCAAAGAATGAAAGCTTAACAAACATACCCATACCTTAATGGAGCCACCACCAGCACCACCTACAGCCTGTACCAGTTTTTTTCTGGCACTTCAGTGTAAACCGTCAGTACTACTATGCTCTTAAACTACATCCACAGCAAGATCCATGATATCAGAAATACTGTAAGGAATTGTAAAACCCTCTATTTCCAAAATGTATATTGTATCAGTGGATGTTTACATTATAGTGTTAAAACCAGACGATTCTGGTGGCTGATTTGCCTCTGCAATTTTTTACCCAGACTGCACTCTTGTTCTCTGTACAGATTTGGTAGTGCTGTAATTCATGTTCCAAAAAGCATTACGGCACAAACCCGAAGACAGATGTGTTTGCTCAATACCATTTAGGTCACCTTTAGCTGAATTATGCCTGACTCGATGTACACTGCACACCTGTTGCACTGCAAAGCAGATATTCTATACAGAATTGCTGAAATGATTAAAGCCCTTTCGTGTTGGTGCAGGCGGACCTCAGCGTGAACCTCCAGGACGACAGTAGCTTTTTCTACGGTGTCTCGAGCCAGTACGAGAGCTCCGAAAACATGATCATCACTTCCTCCACTAAAGTCTGCTCCTTCGGCAAGCAGGTGGTGGAAAAAGTGGAGGTAAGAGGAGACGAGAATGAAGCGGTGCAATATTGCCCGTGGCTTCAGAACACTCAGATTAGCAAAGATATTACTGCGCCGAAATCACATTTCATGTCACATAAGCAATTGCACTCCTATAAATCACAGAACAATTACATTGCATCAGATTGGCTCATATATTCGAACGTAAACACTTAATGTGATATGATTTCTGATTATGTTTACCAAGATGAGGAATCCCTTCCCTTCTTTCTCTCCTCACAGACAGAGTACGCACGGTTTGAGAACGGGCGATACGTTTTCCGAATCCACAGATCACCTCTATGTGAATACATGATCAACTTCATCCACAAACTCAAACATCTACCAGAGAAATACATGATGAACAGCGTACTGGAGAACTTCACTATACTTCAGGTAAACCGTCCATTTCTGCGTGTAACTGTACAGAGTCGGCTAGTTGAGGCAAAGGCAAATATGGCGCTTGGGGCAAATATCGCAGTGCCGTGAGAAATTCCTCCAGCTCATCAATAACTAACCCCGTAAGTGTGGCATTTAACTTTGCTCGGCAGAGAAGAGCGCATTGAGTCTGATGGAAATGAGGCTATTACCCGAGCAACAGTGTGTTCCTAACAACAGTCCTCGAACACTGGTGTCGATTGTGTTAGCCTCTGCCCACACACTGTGACTCTGAGACAATGATGTACTGAGCATGTATTGAACAGCATAGGAGACTTAGTCATGGGCTCCAGTGCCCTCTCAATAGTCTGATTTAGCCCAGATTGACTGTTTGAGACAAAAAACACAGACAGACCAACACACATACAGTGGCTGGCATAAGTATTTAAACCCTCCCCAACCCCCCCCCCCCCTCCCCCCCTTTGACTTTTTTCACATTTTGTACTGTAACTTCCTGGAATTGACATGGATTTACCTGGGATTATGTCGTGAATCTACGCAAATAATCATGTTTTTAATATTATTTACAAATAAAAATCACATAAATTACATAAAAGTCACATGATCTCTGTTGATATACACCAGAAAACCTGGTACACCAGTCTGATATGTGGTAGGTCCCCTGCAAGTGGAAATATCCTGTAGTTCCACAATTCTGTTGTATTCTGAGTTGTAGGATTTCTGTGTTCCACAGCATGTTGCATAGCATCCCAGATGTGCTTGATAACGTTGAGATCTGGTGACTTATGGGAATATGGGAATGACAAAACCCCAAACTCAAATGAGTGTCCCTCTAACCATAATTTGGTGTCTCTAGACGTGTGTGGTCCTGTTAGAAAAGCGCCAAACCTATCAGAATGAATGCAGGACATGAACAGTAGTAACTCATCAGAAAGGAGACACACATAGTGCTCAGCTGTCAGAGATGTTTGTAGCTGTATCAGGGGTCCCATGGAATGCCAGCGAAACAAACCCTATGATATTATAGAGCCACCACTAATCTGTACCAGTTTTTCTGGCAACCCTGTTCCTGGAAAGCTTCAGAGTTGTTTAGGGGGCGCATTTAACCACACAGTAGACTAAAGAGCTATTAAAACTGAGTTGAAGTTCTATAAAAGTATTAATTTTGTTCGGAAAGAAATATGTTGCAAGCTTTAAAAATGGTAAAAATATGGGACGAAGATCACGTGTCTAGAAGGCCACTGAAGGTCAGGTAAAGACAGCGGTAGTCAGAAAAGCAACCAAGAAGAGTAGGTAAATATATATGAAGATTGTGTGACCCTCTGCACATAGGTGGACTTGATTGGGACTCAAAACAGGTTGCACCAGAGCTAAATTAGGAGTTTTCCTTTTAATAATTTGTAAATTATTCTGCAAATATTATGAAGTACTTTGTGTTATAACCTGATTACATAACAATAAAAAAAATGATGGCAAGCTAACGGGGGTGAATACTTATGAAAGGTGCAATACATGCAACATGTTGGACAATGACTTTCTTTTGCATTGGAGTTTAAAGACTTCCATGATTGCCTAGCCCAAGGATAAGAGATATAATCTGTCTGTTTTTCTTAGGTTGTTACAAACAGGGACACGCTGGAGACTTTGCTGTGCGTGGCTTACGTATTCGAAGTGTCAACCAGCGAGCATGGCGCCCAGCATCACATCTACAGACTGGTGAAAGACTGATACACAGAGGCTCGGGTCAATCGACCTCCTTTTTACCACTTCAACTACTACTGCTACTACTTCAACTACAGTTCAAAGCACCACAGCTCCCCCTACTGACTGCAGTCATAGCCTTCTATGCTTTAGTCAGGGATGATGAGCACAACCGTGTGAACAACTCAACTCCGCAGCATCGCTGTCCAGAGGCCTGAGCAGACGAGGCCTCATTACAGGAACCCTTACAGAACGGGAACCATTGGAACGCTTGAGAATGTCAGGAGGTCACTGTGCATGTTGTAACAGGCATTTTGTGTTCTCTTGTGTTTTTCTTTTTGTATAATGGAACCTCTGATTAGAACGAAAATGCATGAAGATGTTTTTTTGTTTGCTTCCTCTTCTTTAATGCGGTTTTACTCAAGAGTGTTTTAGGTCTTTTCACACAGTTGCATGTGTGACATCCTGTCTGGTGCTCACTTAGTGACAACAGATATATATCAAATCTTTTACAGACTCTAAAGTGGAGGGAAAAAAGGTACACCGAAATGTGACATTTATTTGGTTCAACATTCAACGTTTCAGTTCAGTTTAAATCTGGGAGAGTAGTTTTTGCATAGCTTCAGTTTAGGAAGCTTGACGTTATATGATGAGTCGAATCTGGTGTATTAAAACATGGAAAGAACCATCTTATCATCTTACTGTGAGGTGTCTTTCAGGACTGGAGCTGAAAACTACTGACATATACTGTTCGACTCGGATTCATGTGCTATTTATCATTTATATAAGGAAATCATGATGTATTCTTTTCTAACTTGAAGCAGATTTCTGTCGCATGTGCCGAGTGATGGACAGAAAGGAAGCCATGGGTGTGCCAGTATGAGCCTGCACAAACTGGGCAAACTGGGAAGAGAAACTTGGAGCTTTGCATATCAGGACTACAGAGCCATGTGTTGGATTGTAATTTGTCTCTGTCAGTGAGGAAGCTCAATTTACCAAATAACATTTTTGACAAATGAAATTAAATGAAAGAAATGTCACAGTCTCTGATCTGATTACATGTGTTTTTGCTCTTAAATAAAAATGTAAAATACGTTTTACAACTTAACTTAGCTCAACCCCACCTCTTTTTGGGTAAAAGCAGCCCCTTTCATTTAACTGGAGGTAAAAATTCCAAGGTCTTTGCCAATTTAATAGCATAAATCAAGAATACCGTACTGATTTTAAACTATTAGGACCCCAAATGTTATGGTAAGTTAAGCAAACAATTATTATGCCATTGCCGATCAAGGATTGATAATGTTAAATAGAAAAAACAAATGGAATTTATTGAGTGTGTATTCAGTCTGCCTCCATCAAAGTGGACGAATGACCCATCTTAGTGAGCAGAAGTGTCATATCCTCACATATACAACTACTTCTGTTTTTCTGTTAAGAAAAACTGGTACACCAGTCTAACACTGAGTAGGTCCCCAACAGGGCATGGATTTCATGAGCTTGCAGAAATATTTCTGTAGGTAATGAACTCCAGCCTTCCTACAGAACGGTCTGCAATTCTGTTGTATTCTGAAGTGTATGATTTCTGTGTTTCACAGCGCAGTGCACAGCATCCCATATGTGTTCGGGACCACACATCACACATGAGATCTGGTGACTTAGATGGGAATGGCAAAACCTCAAAATTAGATGAGTGTTCCTCTAACCATAATTTGGCTTCTCTAGACGGGTGTGGTGGTGAAGTGTCCTGCTGGACAGCCATGGCCTAGTGGTTAGGAAACTGGTCTCATGACTGGAAAGTCCTGGGGTTTTATCCACAGGGCAAGACACGCCCAATGCACCAACTCTCCCAGCTGCTGTTTAGGGCTGTCCCCCGGTCCAGGCAAGTGTATTCACTAGTATGTGTGTGTGTGTTTGTGTGTGTGTATTTCACTGCATGGATGGGTTAAATGTGGAGGTCACAGTCCTCTGTGTGCAGACACAGTAAGCAAATAGTTCACTTACTTTTGGAAGAGGTGAAAACCCATCAGAATATTTGCAGGACATGAACACATGAACACATGAACACATAGTGTTTACCTGTCAGAGATGTTTGTAGATGTACCAAGGGTCACATGGAATGGCAGCTGAACAAACCCACTGTATGTATTTTGTATAGGTTTGTTATACCAGTTTTTCTGGCACTTTGGTGTATTATGTTGTTTTTAGCTACATTACTAACATTAACATGATTCACAAGGGTTTACTGTTTCCATTCTGTCTGCAGATGGACTGAAGCCACAGGACACAGCTTACTTCACTCTTTAGGGAAAAAAATTGTACTGACAAAATGAGAGGCAGCAACTTATACACATTTTGCTACAGGTTTTTTCCAATTGGGCACCCAGTACTTTTACGGCGCTTGTTTTCATCCAAAAGGGGGTGTGGTCAGTCAGAACTATAAGTCTATAAGTCAACTCAAGCCCTGGATGTATTTCAACTTTTTTTCAGATAATAAAGTTTTAAAAATAACTTTGTGTCATTTCCACTCAAAGTCTCAATGACTGGACTGCCAAAATCCTGTTGTGTGTGTTGTGAAGTAAAGTAAAAGTGAAATGATCCATGGTGCTCACTCACAGAGGAAACTCAATCATTTAATTCATCCATGCAGTGAAACACACACACTCTTAAACACACACTCTGGGACAGTGAAAATACTTGGTCTGAGCAGTGGGCAGCCATAATCCACAGCACACAGGGAGCAGTTGGGGGAATATGTCACCTGGGGATCAAACCGGGATTACAAGACCGGTTCCCATACTTGAGCCACAGCTGCCGTCCAAATTACCTGTGTTTTCTGATTTTGAATCCACATTTTTGTCTTTTTAAGGTTACAGCATGACAGCATCATTTTTTATTTGTTTCTATACTTACGAATAATTAAAAGAATAAATGAAAGAAAGAAAGAAAGAAAGAAAGAAAGAAAGAAAAATGTTTTGACACTGTATCGCTTTCATTAGCACAATGCTGTTGTTTAGACCTTAAGCAATGTGGCCCTCTGATGGTTGCAGTAGTGATCCATGACGGTCAGCCATTCTGGTATGTTGGATTTATTTACGTACACTGAAGTGCCAAAAAAAAATTGTACAGTCAAGCTTGTGCAAAATACATAGGCTGGTGTTGGCTCCAAAATGGGCATTTCATGGGACTTGTGGTACGTCTACAAACATCTCTGACAGGTGAACAGTATGTGAGATTTTGCCATTCATACCTACTAAGTCACCAGATCTTAACGTTATCGAACACATCTCGGATGCCATGCATTGCACGGAGGTACACAGAAGTCCTACATCTCAATATACAACAGATTTATGAACTCTTCTGGAGCAAATATGGTGTTCATTGCCTAAAGAACATTTCTGCATGTGGTGTCCATGCCCCGTGGGAAACCTGTCAAGTATTAGACTGGTGTATCAGTTTTCTGGCGCTTCAGTGTATTTAATCACTAATTATTAAAACATCCTTCAGCGAATTTAACTTGACAGGAAGGTGTTTCAATCGCATTACCTTCTGGGAGACACCATCAATATCGTTCTTATTGTATATTTTTGTGCAGCACGATGCTTTTACAAATCACGTCGTTCCAACGTGAAACATCTTTCGAGAGCACAAGACCGATGCACAAACATAAAGCCATGAACACATTCACACCAGGCTACATTACTATTACCCTTTAAGACTGGGCCTGATTGTGCCCCTACTCTTTGTGTAAACAACACAAGATCCTTTCAACGTCAACTTCCTGGGTCCCTAGAGATGGTGCCAAAAACACACCAGTTGTTCAACTATGAATCGAAAAGGGATGTTTTCTGAAAGTTCCTCATCAAAATGCACATGTAATACAATGACTGCTGTATTATAAAATATACAACCTGTGAGTAAAAGGTCACAACACCTGTTATGATATGTTTACTTGGCCCTCACAATTATTTAATAACAGCATGACAGATAATCATTTTACAGAAGACCTTGGTTGAACTTTCACACAGTGGGTGCAAATGTATCATCAGTACATTAGAAAACCTCACCTTCAGGTGCTTCCTGGTTCTAGATGCTGTGACAATGATGATCAACGTGATAGAACAAGCGGTCTCATTGCCTAACTCACAGTCTTTCAAGAAACAGCTAGTGTTGCAGAGGACAATGATGACAGCGAGTATACTGCTGCATCTAAACAGACTACAGAATGACAGCTAGAGCATATTTAAATAATATATTTCTGCCATCTAATACACTTTTAAAATAGCTTTTTCTTTAAGTCAGATGGAAAAGTTGTAATTTTTGATATACATTTTATATAGTTGAGTGTATGATTTAAGTAACATGAGTCTTGTAGTGTAAGGTTTACTGTCAGAAGTTCGATATTTTTATTTTGTACATCCTTTTCTGTTTAATCCTAATAATTTGAGATATTGGATTTCTGATTTTCATGACCCATAAGCTCATTTTTGTTCACAAAAAAAGAATGTCACTTTAATGTAAATTTAATGAATATCAAAAATATAAGTGAAAGTGAAGTGATTGACCTAATGTGCTTGAGAAATTCGACTTCCTCATTTAACCCTTCTGTGCATCGAAACACACACACTAGGGGCAGTGAATACACTTGACCGGAGTGGTGGGCAGCCCCAATCCACATCACCCTGGGGGTGGTTGGGGGGCTAGTTGCCCTGCTTAAAGCCACTTCAGTCATGTCTTGTCGGTATGGGGAATAGAACTAGCAACCCAAAGCAGTTTTCTAACCTTGAGCTATGGCTCCCATTTTATAATATATGACCATTTACCTTTTTGAATTAAATTAAGAAAAAAAAAACATGAATTTTTTAAAATAATATTCTACTTTTGTTAGATGCTCTAGTATATATCTATTTGTATGTATGTATATATACTGTGTGAACAAAAGTATTCAGACACACCTCTTAATAACTGAATTCCCATTGCCATTCATTCCCATAGCACCCAGCTACGCCTACAAACATTTGTGAAAGTATAGGTTGCTCTAAAGAGCTCAGTGAATATTATTCTGGCACTGTAATAGCATGCCACCTATACAACAAGTCAGTTAGTGAAATTTCTTCCCTAAATATTCCACAACCAACTTTGGTTTTATTAAAAAAAGGGAAAGTGTTTAGGAATCACGGCAACTCGCCTACAAAGTGTCAGACCACCAACACTCTGCTGACGTGTTCAAACCTGCCCTGGCATTAACATTAGCACAAAAACTGTGCATGGCATGAATGACATGGGTGCCTAGCATCAGATGGAGTGGTGTAAAGCACGACATCACTGTGGAAATGTATTCTGTGGAGTGACGAATCATGCTTCATTATCTGGCAGTCTGATGAACAAGTCAGGAGAATATTACCTGCCTGACTGCATTGTGCCAACTCCAAGTATAAAGTTTGGTGGAAGAGGGATGTTGGGGTTGTTTTTCAGGGGTTGGCCTAGGCCCATTAGTTATAGTAAAGGGAAATATTAATGCTTCATCATATCAAGTCGTTAGCGAGGTAGGTAGGTAAGTAGGTAGGTAGGTAGGTAGGTAAGTAAGTTAGTCGGTAGGTAAGTAGGGAGGTAGGTGGGTAGGTAGGTAGGTAGATAAGTAAGTTAGTAGGTAGGTAGGTAGGTAGGTAGGTGGGTAGGTAGGTGGGTAGGTAGATAAGTAAGTTAGTAGGTAGGTAGGTAGGTAGGTAGGTAGGTATGTACGTTAGTAGGTAGGAAGCGAGGTAGGTAGGTAAGTAAGTTAGTAGGTAGATAGGTTGGTAGGTTAGTAGGTAGGTAGCAAGGTAGGTAGGTAAGTAAGTAGTTAGCAAAGTAGGCAGGTAAGTAGGTAGGTAAGTTAGTTAGTCGGTAGGTACGTAAGTAGGTAGGAAGTGAGGTAGGTAGGTTAATAGGTAGGTAAGTTAGTTAGTAGGTAGGTAGGTAGGTAAGTAGGTAGGTAAGACGTTAGACAGACAGACATACAGACAGACATACAGACAGATAGATAGATAGACAGATAAATAGATAGACAGATAGATAGACAGATAGATAGACAGATAGATAGATAGATAGACAGATAAATAGATAGATAGATAGATAGATAGATAGATAGATAGATAGATAGATAGA
>JAOVVF010000010.1:16000612-16014203 GCA_028565595.1 Duopalatinus emarginatus | reverse complement strand
ATAGATAGATAGATAGATAGATAGATAGATAGATAGATAGACATATAGATAGATAGATAGATAGATAGATAGATAGATAGATAGATAGATAGATAACATAAATCTAAAGTATATTTTACAGAAAACAACTTTTGATTACGGGTAAAGGGGCGTGGCAGTGGCTCGCTCGCTGTCACCTGCACACACACACACACACACACACACACACACTTCTAGTCACGGCGTCTCTCTGGAGCCGAGTGCAGGCGCTCAAGACATGTTCACGTTGACGTGACTGAAACCCAGACGATCGCGCGATGATCGTCACGTGGTGGTTCCTGTTCATTCTGAGTCTGGTCAGATACACAGAGTCCGAGTGTTCCTCTACATCATACTACCGGAACTGCTGGATCCGTCGCTTCCCGGGACTGCACGTGGACACGGAGGAGGCTCAGCGCAAAGGCGCGCGCCTGCTGCAGCTTTACCGCGGAGACAGCGCGCAGAACTGCAGCCGAGCCTGCTGCCTCACCTCCAACTGTGAGTTCAGCTTTAAACTTACCCCCCTAGTGTTTCAGCTGTCAGTGTCTGGAAAAAGTACTCATGACTACTATTAACATAAAGTTAATAAAATATCTATTACTTTTTATAATTACTTTTTAACCTTTAAGACAACCTCAAATTTATATCTGTCACATAAAACTTATAAGATACATGATATGTACATATGTACACTCATACAGACTGGTGGTGGGTCCATTATAGTATAGGGTTTGTTCATCTGGTGTTTCATTGGACCCCTGGTACATCTACAAACATCTCTGACAGGTGAACACTGTGTGCTGAGTTACACTCATCCTGCATTCATTCTGATGGGTTTGGCCTCTTCTAACAGGACGATGCACCAACACACACATCTAGAGATGCCAAATTATTGTTAGTGGAACTCTCATCTCAGTTTGGGGTTTTGCATTCACACCTAAGTCACCAGATTTCAACGGTATCGGCCGCATTTGGGATGTCATGCAAGGCTGTGTGCAACAAAAATCCCACACCTTGGAATAACAACAGAATTGTAGATCGGTCTCCAGGAAGTATAGTGTTCATGCACCATTTTCTGGTACTTCAGTGTTATTTGTGCAGTAATATCCCTAATTGCAAGCTCCTAAAGTGAGCTAATATTACAAATACACTATGCAATAAATATCTGCTACAACATTATAGGATGCAAATTGCAGTGCACATTGCACATAAATGTCCTGATGAATGTCCAGATTTGGTGTGTGTGATGTGTGTACTGTTTACTGTGTTCCTGTTTGTGTTTATGATACAAATCGACCTGCTCTGTGCTTACTTGCAGTCTCCTGTAACATGGCTGTGTTTCATTACAACACCACAGAGGACAGTGTCAATTGCTTTCACCTCCACTGCCCAACACTGCAAAGCTGTATACTCTATCAAAGGGCCAATGTCATCCTCTATAATGTTACCGAAGGTGGGTGCTTAAATACTCGATTAATGCCTGCTATTTAGTATAAATGTTTTTTTGTTATATATGATGTAGATGGAAAGATTTATTCTCTGTGCATTGGTATGGGACAACTTTCAACTGACATTTCTCTAACTTAGCCGATCCTGAGAGTTTATCCATGGCGTGAAACAAATGAGCCATAGATTGCGGGAGCCCAGGTGTAAACCCAATTTCTGTATTTCCAACTTGGTCACAGGTCCCCACAGTTTCTAGCTGAAACACTAGATGGAAATACAAACCATTTAACTTTTGACTAAGGGACTAAAATGGCAGGCCTCCTGCACGGCTGAAGAAACCCCAAATTGTATTGGGATATGCGGATAGACACAGAAACAAGACCCACTTTCCTGCTGTTGTCAAACCCATTCATGTTCATTATAAAAGTCTATAAATCAGTTTAGACTGTTCAGTGTCTTGATTGCATTAGTTTAATTGTGCCAGCCAGCCCTGATTGGTATCAGCTATCGGCCGATCATGCTGAAAGGTGATCGGTATTGTCCTTAAAAATACTGATCGATCTGTTTTTAGTACATGGACGAAGGTTTGTGAACAGCTGATATAAGAATTTTAACTCTTATGAGAAGGCTTTTCACTAGATTTGGAGTGTGGCTGTGTGGATTTTGTGGTGAGAGCATTAGTAAGGTAATGTACTGATGCTGGGTAAAAAGGTCTGGGGTAAATTTGGCATTCCAGGTGATGTCAAGAATCTGCAAGGACACTTGGGTTATTCCACATCAACTCATCATATCATATCATATTCCACATCATATTCCAGGACAGGTGAATTATGTTAGAACAGGTTTGGGCCTCCAGAGAAGGGACATTGTAATTTAACAGCATACTCTATGTAATTGTATTACCAAGTTTGTGGCAGCATTTTGGGGAAGAAACACGTATGGGTGTGATCAGGTCAGGAACAACAGTTAGTTCTGTTGCAGGTTCAGGCTTCTAGTTTTATCCTGAGTTCAGGTTACTGTATGTTCTCTGGTTTGCTCTGACGCCACAGAAACACTCTGGTTGAGTAGTTTGGCTCTGCTAAATTAAAGAAGAGACATTTTTGGTATCACATTTGTTAACTATTATTTTATGTAAATCTTAATGTAATATAGTTACCTGTATTTGCATGATTTTATGCACTGTATTGCTGCCGTATGATTGGCTGATTAAAAATTGCATGAATAAGCAGTACAGGGGTCCTAATAATGTGGCCATGAGCGTACATGTGCATGGTGTCCTGTGATGTGACTACTTAAAGCATTTACTAAAGATAAACCGTTTCAGTCTGACTGCTTGAAAGTGTCCTGTGTACGTGTTTTGCAGGCATGGATCCTGACCTGTTGATATTTGGAAAGTATTTCGACTCTAATGTCCAGGTGCTACCTCACCTGGACTCACTTAACAACTCTGACTCGTCTGGAACAGACAAACGTCAATTCAATCGGCCTCACGTGGAGCCCAGCAGCTCGACCCATCCTACTATTCCTGCCACTAGCCCCAAAACATCTACCACTACACCAGCATCCACCTTTCCCATCTCTACTCCTCCACCTCTTTCTGTTTATTCCACAAAAGATAACCAAGACACACTTCCAGCTTCAGCATTACAGAGATCCACAACTTTAAAGCGGTCATCCCAACTAATTTCTACTCATATTATTACCAATCCTTCAACAGACCCCACCGTCGTTTCTACCACGAAGACATCCCCAGCTCCAACTAGTACCATGCAACCCTCAGTCAGCTTTGCCAACAAGCAAACAAGTACAGAGCCCCAGTCTGCACATACTTCCAGTACCACCAAAACCCCTTCACAATTATCCAGCCATCACACATCAAGCTCAACACCCTCTTCCCAGGTAGCTCTCCTTGAAACAACAACCACATATACCGGCAGCCAAACCACATTTACAGCACTTACAACCCTGCTTAATTCAGCCATTAGTACAACCTTCAGTAGTGGTCATACCACACCTTTCTCAAGGAATCTGCAAAGTACAGGAGAGGCTACAACCATACCGGTACCCTTCACAACTACTCTGCAAAGTAGTACAAGAGAGACTACAAGCATGCTAGTACCCGTCACAACTACTCCACAAAGTAATACAGGAGAGACTACAAGCATGCCTGTACCCTTAACAACGACTCCAAGAACTAAATCAATGCTTGGCCCTCTCTCAAGTGCTCGACAAACTAGTACAGGAGAATCCACAACCATACCTGTCTCTCCCTCAAGTATTTTGCAAAGTAGTACAGGACAGACTTCAACCATGCCTGTCCTTTTGCCAAGTTCTGCGCAAAGTACAACAGCAGATACTACAACCATACCTGTCCTTCAAAGTAGTAAAGCAGAAACTCTGACCACACCTGCCCCTCTGTCAAGTACTGCACAAAACACAACACCGGAGACTACACCCATGTCTGTCCCTCCGTCAAGTGCTGTGCAAAGTACAACAGCAAAGACTACAACCATGCTCGTCCTGCTGTCAACTGATTCACAAAATAATATGGGAGAAAGTACACCTGGACTTCTGTCAAGTACTCTACAAAGGAATACAGAAGCGTCTACACCTATGCCTGTCCCTCTAGCAAGTACTGTGCAAAGTACAACAAAAGACACCACAACTAGGCCTGTATCTCTCTCGAGTATTCTGCAAAGTAGTAAAAGTCAGACTACAGCCTATACTACACTTGCTACGTCCCAGCCAAGCTCTGCAAATCCACCCTTAGCTTCGACTATACTTATTCCAGTCAAAACCACAATAGGGTACGTAACTACAACTACAGAGCCACAAGTAAAGACTAGTAGCTTCACAAGCACGTCTTGGTCCGATAATCAGCCCATAAATATCCAATCAACAGAATCTCCTTTAATGGAAAAAAGAATCACTCCGTCTTCAACAACTGGCCTTTCTCAAGGGTATACCACTGATATTTCAGTGACCACTATCAGACCAACAACCTTAAATAGACTTCATTCATCTGCAACCAACTCTGGCCTAAACACATCACCGACAACCCCTACCATCGTAGAGGACAGCCAACCACACCCCAATGACACCAAAGGTTACATAAGCCGCAATGTCACCACAGGTAACAGTCCACAGCCTGTAAGTGACGGCGGATTGACGCAAGTCTGGCATCTGGCAGCCAACACTGTCCTGGTAGCCTTGGCAACCTGTGCAGCCTTAGCTTGCGGTTGTTGTTGTTCGGTGTTGATGGCGGCGAGTTGGAGAGGAAGGAGGAGGAGGAAGGGGAGATACCAGACTACGCTAAAAGGCAAGAAGGGCTCCATGCGCCTCATCAAATACGTCTTTGTGAGGGAGAGCTCGTGAATCAGGTTCTTCTGACACATTTTGTCAGAGATTGCAACAAATGCTACTTTTATTCGACCCTACCACATGATCACAGCTAATTTCAACACGTCCAGAACCGTCTCTACGTTAACTTGCATAAGGACCTATCCATGAAGTGTGTACATTTTTTTTCTGGCCTGAATAAAATCAACCACTACTGTGTAGACCAGCATGGCCACATGCAGGTATTGTAACATTGTTTATCTGTTACCATTCACTTTTGGCCTGGACAGTGTTGAGTTTTACATCTTAGAATATCAGATGCTTAAACATTATGAATGCAATACCACTCATGACTAAGAAAACCATCCTTCATGTGTAATCTACTGTGTTATGACATTAAATTCAGCACTTCTAATAATCAGGAGTGTCCTAAACACAACAATTTATATAAAATAGGTGAAGTAGATGGTGTTTAGTTTAAATACCAAACCGTATTGGGAAACCAAACCCAGCAAAGCAAACTTGATGTTCACGTTAAGTAGTTTGATGGGTGCTTCCAAGCAAAACCGCCAACAAGCTCAGTTTTGTTCTGTAAAGGCAGTTGGGCTTTAAGTGCTAGAAGCTGTTAAGAGTGGTACAGTCTCCTGGCCTTGCTCTAGTTTTTGCTCAAATTGAAAGAGCCGGAACTTTTTTCCAAGGAGTCGGGTTACTCTTTTCCCATAACCGACAGATCAGAGCAGAAACTAATGGTGCAACTGGGTTTATTTACCAAAATGTGCCTGAAAGATATCCTTGAGCAGTTTCTGTAGAGGAAGGGTATTTACTTTTAATGATGTGCTGTTCAAGTGAAGTGAGTCATATTCATGCATCAGAAGGTAGAAAGGTTTTGCCAGGCTGGGCAAAAAAAACAATGTTTTAAAAAAATGAATCATACACTGCCTTAATATTTCACAATAGTGAAATAGTAAAAGGTATGTGAAATAGGTAAAAACACAAGGGGGCAGTTGATGTGGTTTGTGAATAAAAGACAAATAAATAATTCATTATTAAATAGAAAGAAACAGACCAGTCCAGAAAAGTGCCAGAAAAACTGGCACACCAGTCTAATATTTGGTAGGTCCTCTACAGGGCATGGCCTCCACAAGCATGTGAAAATATTCTACAGGCAATAAACACCATACTTCCTGCAAAATGGTCCACAATTCTGGGAGGATTTCTGTGTTCCACAGTGTGCTGCATGACATCCCAGATATGTTCAATAATGTCGAGATCTGGTGACTCAGGTGTGAATAGCAAAACCCTAAACTCAGTTGAATGCTCCTTTAACCATAATTTGGCATCTCTAGACGTGTGTGGTGGCACATTGTCCTGTTAGAAGAGACCAAACCTTTTGGAATAAATGCAGTACATGAACGGGTGTTAACTCATGAGTAAGGTCACAGTGTTCATGTGACAGAGACATTTGTAGATGTACCAAGGGTCCAATGGAATGCCAGCTAAACAAACCTATACTATTATAAAGCCATCAGCATCCTATGTATTTTGCATCAGCTTGTCTGTACCAGCTTTTCTGGTAATTCTATTAATTTCCTGGAAAAAAAAAAACATTGGTCAGACATATCTTTGTTTTTCAAGGGTTTGGTTTTATTTGCTTTTAAAGGAGATGATGTCTCTAATAATAGACAAGAATGAAACACATAAAAAAAGTGAAGGTTCTTGGCCCAAAGTCCATATGCATCAAATCAAACACCTGAAAGTGATGACCTATGGTTAGAGCCATCATATCAACAGATCTGGGGGGGAAAATGTCTCTGTAACTGCAAGCTTCTGTCAGATATTTACAGATTTTATTATATTGTTAGATATTAAGCAGTTTCTTTACTGCCTCTTTGTACTGCTGCATGTTGCTCTTGGTCTCTCCCTCATTCTTCAGCTTGCTCACAGAGTTTTTGTATTCCTGCACTTCTGGTCGTCCCAGCAGCTCCTCTCGCACTTCTCCCTCATCTTCAGGCGTCTCCTTAAGTGGCTGCATGCGCAACAAGGTTTCCAGAATATTCTTCTGAGAGGGGCTGTCCTCCCAAACGTACTCCTCCATGTCAGCACGCGTCTTGTCTTTCTCCCACGCCTCCGTTTTCTGAAATGGAGAAACAGACAGGAATAGCAGGTTGGAATGGTAAAACCAGGATAACACCATTGTCACTGAATAGTGGAAGAAGTAATGACAATCCTGGCTGCATTTACCCTATTAGATATTTCTCCTTGGAGTAGCATCACATTTCAGAGTAGTCATAATTGTATGATTGTATAAGTCAGGTGTAGGAAGATCTCGGTCATCTCTATAAGCATCTCACATAGTAGTAGTATGTATGTATGTATGTATGTATGTATTTATTATTAAAGCTGTCTTTAACATCTCTGCTAATAGAAGGAAAAAAAATAAGTCTTTTATTGCGACCTACTCGCTGTGCCTTAAGCAACACTTACAATAATTGGATTTTATTAAGATGCTTCTAATGTGTTGACTCTGTGATTGAATTACGTCCTGAATTAACGAGGCAGAGCAATTAGTTGAAGACCAGATAATGTGATTACCCATTCCACAATGAAGAATGAAGGTTTTGTTCAAGATGCTACATGCATTCTCTTGCTGTTAAAAGGCCACAACAGTCTAATACTTGGTAGGTCCCCATTGAGAGGGTAGAACCTAAGTGATACGACCGGACATGGATGCCAAAAGCCTGCAGACATATTCTATAGGTAATCACCTGCAGAACCGTCCACATATCTGAGATCTGATGACTTAGGTGGGAACAGCAAAACCCCAAACCATAATTTGGCATCTCTAGACATGTGTAGGGGTGCACTGTCTGGTCAAACCTATCAGAATGAATGCAGGACATGAGCGGGTGTAACTCATCAGAAAGAAGGCACACATAGCGTTCACTTGTCAGAGATGTTTGTAGATGTACCAGAGATCCCATGGAATGCCACCTAAACAAAGTCTGTACCATTATAAACCTTCAATAGATATAGTTTATTGTTTTATATACATCCTGGTGGATGCAACCAATGAAATGCATAGATGTCGCTATGTATTTTGCATAGGCTTGTGTGTACCAGTTTTTCTGAGGAAATTGAGATTGACATGTGAAAATATATAGGAGCTATATTAATCTACCTATCTAGGTAAAAATACATAGAGTACATCTCTGCTTTGCACCCAAACCAAAATCCACTAGTAGTAGTCGTAACGTTTGCCTTTTAAAATTCCGTTTCTGTTTTCTTTCTACTAGTTTAAGTGCTTGCTAATAGCAGGGTATTCATATGTAGCAGCATTAGTGAGTAAATTAGGCCTTAGAGATATAATCACCTTTATGGTCACTAACAATCACTACCATTGTTAGCCTTGACGTCATTAGCTGTGCCGAACCATTCTCTGGCACCACTGTGGCAGCCATTGTAGCAGCAAAGGCCAGTGGACACGGTTACACTTCCCAGCCAGGACGGCTAACAATACCCGACCAATGTCCTTTTCTCCGACGAAGCTGTATCCTTGGAGCGAGGTGCATGTTACAAAACACATAGGTCATGTGGTCCTGTGGGAGCACAGCATGCTGGGAAATGCACCTGACTGATTTAACCGGGCCCTTCGGAGGTATTCATCAGGGAGGACTGGAGGAATGTAAGGCAGGTAGCAGCGAATAAAAAAGGGTTTTGTTTTAGACTGGATATTAGAAGAAAAAGCGGGTACGCTGTGTGCTGGTAAAGGGTGTGGTCTTTTGGGTGCAGGAACGAATTCACAAATGTGACCAGGACTAGATTTCAGCCTGTGAGAAGTTCAGCAGTATCAAATTCAGTCACACTCTGAAATCAGTGTCCCTGTGTCTACTACAACCTGACACGGGTGTCATTTAAATCCTCAACTTGTACTGTATATATAAGGAATAACAAGTATTCAACAGTTCCTCCACTGATCTGAGAAGTAACTTCCTGTTTGATGATACAATCATGTACACTGAAGTTCCAGAAAAACTGGTAAAGACGAGCCTAGGGTTGTGTGATATGAACAAAATATCATATCCCGATATAGGTCCATTCATATTCCGATAACGATACATATCACGATACATAGCACGGTGTCTTTAAATTCAATTATTTTTTTTTTAATAAATTGACCACATGAAAAAAAGGATTTCTATATGTTGAATTACACAGGGTCAAACAATTACAAATATTTTTTGCCATATAGTGTGCTGCGGGAAAAAGACTCTTTTAACGTCTGGGCCTGCAGCTAAAAAAAAAAGCGGCTAAAAATTTTACGTGCCTCCAGTTGCCTTGACAACGCCATTGTGAGCGTAAACTTCTGGTTTGAGAAAACAACTGTTTGCTTTTCATTTTTAAATTTCTAAAATAAAAATCGAATGACCATAAGATACACGGACCCTTTATGTACAAGCTCCTGCTCGCATACGCTCTCCTACATGTCTGTGCGGGCGCCGCCTTAACGTGTCATCCAAACAATAAAACGACTGCAATAAAGTGTGTATTTTTTGCGAAGATAGAGCGTAATATTAAACGATTTATGATTTTCTATTGCCACACGATAAATATCATGTCGCACAGCCCTAGACGAGCCTAAGCAAAATACATAGGCTGATGGTGGCTCCAGAATTGTATGTAATTGCTTAGCTGGCATTGCGTAGGACCTCTGGTATGCCTTACAAACGTATAAGTATATTGTACAAGTATAGTACAAAAAGTATAGTGTTCTCTGGTTACATAATGTTTCCACTCGTGGAGTCAATGCCCCATGGGGGACTTACCCATTAACTACCAGTTTTTCTGGCACATCAAAGTATTTCTAAACTAAAAATTCACTATGTTTGTCATGAGTAGTGATCTGTTTCCAATGTACCCAAACACACAAGCCAAAAGCACACCATCACACACGCTTTGTCTAGAACTCTAGAGAGACCCCCAGTTGAGTCCCCCATGGTGCATTGTGTACATCATGGAAAAACGACTGTCAGCAGGCCGTCATTAAAGTGAGTGAGGATACAATGAAAACCCTGAAAAATTGATGTATGGGGAGAAAGATAGACTGCAAGCTGTTGCGCCCGCTACTGCTTTGATATCGGGTTGGAAAAACACGTCATATTCTACAGAACAGGTGCACTGGCATTAAACACTGAAGACTACATTAACACACATTAGTATTTAATTTATTCAGTAGGAAAAGTAAACAGACTTACCCAGGACTCGTGGTACAGGACAGTGAGTAGGTACATGGCGTAGTCGTAGTTCTGTTGTTTCAGCGGACAACTGTGGAAACACGGTTACAAAGCGTATTTTTATGGAGCGTATGACTTTATGACTATATGACTGCATGACAGAATAAAGGATATAATCAGAGTACACTAAAGTACCAGTGGCTCTGTATCTTTAACCATAACCCTGGTACATCTACAGACATCTATAACAGGTGAATGAATAATAATATGGGGTTTGTTAAGCTGGCATTCAGTCTCTGATAAATGTCTCTGATGCCATGTGTGCCTTCTTTCTGATGCCCATTCATGTCCTGCATTCGTTCTGATCCCCGCACAGGGCAAGACACGACTGAGGTGCCCTTAAGCAAGGCACCCATCTCCCAGAACTGCTCCCCAGGCACCGTGGTTTGGGGCTGCTCCCCGTTCTGGGCAAGTGTATCCACTGCCTGCTAGTGTTTGTTAGTATGTGTTTCACTGCACAGATGAGTTAAATGCGGAGGTCACACTCCTCTGTGTGCAAGCACAGTAGGCAAATGGTTCACATTCACAGTAGAATTGTGGACAGTACTGTAGGAAGTATGGTGTTTATTGCATGCAGAACATTTTCACAAACTCGTAGACTCCATGTCCCATGGGGGACCTACCAAAAATTGCCAGTTTTCCTGGCACTTCAGTGTATAAGAGTTATAAAAAGGAACTAACTAACAGAACTAACTACTATTTGAAAGCTTTAATAAAAAAAAGAAAAAAAATTCCCTTTGTAGATTTTTGTTTAGACAGTAAGTCGATTATGACCCAAAATCACAAATGCCCAGGTCTACAGAAGTCCAGCTTAATCTTCTAAGCTTTCTAAGGCTTGATTTCCTTCAATAGGGTTTAGCATATATCTCACTGACTGTTCATCCTCCCTGTAATTTATCTGATAAGTCAGGAGATGTTATGTCTACAGATGTCTGGGCGCATCCTCCAGACCGATAATGACCGAACAGCTGAACCACAACATTCAGCTCCTGAGAGTTTTAAACAGCACAGACTACAGATGTACAGATGATGTTCTAGTGAGAACTGTACTCTCTTTGGCCATTTCAGTCATTTTATTGCAAGCTTTTCTTACAACAATTTAGCCAATATAGCTGAATAGCTGAAAAATCTTGTTCTTAGGCCAGGATATGGGCTTTACCTGAACTATCGGTGTGGTAGATGACATTGTTCAGACAAAGGTTCTACTCAAAGCTGAGGGGTATTGAGTCTTATACAGAAAGGGCTGGTGTGGGTGCAGGTTTTCATTTTCACACCAGTAGAAGTCTGATAGTCTATTAAATACCAGGATTGACTAATTAAACAGGAGGAGTAAGGTGTGACTTCTGCTTGTTTGGACACTGGCCATTAATGAATAAGATTAGATACCCCTGATTTGAAGGGTTATGAGTGTCCAACATGACAGTCTGGACATGATACCACTGTGTAAAATGTTTAATAAAAGAAAGTGACATTGCAATAATAATAATAATAATAATAATAATAATCATCTTTTAATATTATAATATTGCATAAATCAAATTAACATTACAAAAACATTATAAATAACCACTGGTTAAAAAAAAATATCTTGTAACTATTATCCACTTCTCATGCGAATCTGCAAATCCAAGCCTGCTAATATGTGCTGCTGGTTAAAAGGTGAGAATGCACACTACACGCTACCTGTCAGTGGTGATGGTCAGGACGTCTGTTTCTTTGCTGTAACGCTCTCCACTCAGTTTGATCATTTTCTTCCTGGCATGATCATCTAGATTCAAACTGGACAGCTTTACCTGAGGAAATAAACAAATATTTAAAGATTATTTTGTTATTCTGTTATTGCAGGTCTGAGTACATGAATAAACAGTGACAGAATAACCGATACAGATGAGCCTCTATAACGATATGAGGTTTGTTCAGCCGGCATTCTGCTACATCTACAAACAGGACAAAGCACCTACCCACGTGTCTACTCATTTGAGTTTGGGGTTTTGTCATTCCCACCATTTCACCAGATCGCTAGTGATTGAACACATCTGGGATGTCATGCAATGTGCTGTGGTGTGCTGTATTAGAATGCAACAGAATTGTGAATAGTATGGTATTTATTGCCTACAGAATATTTCTGCAAGCTTGTGGAGTCCAGGCCCGGTAGGAAACCTACCAAGTAGGAGATGGGTGTACCAGTTTTTTTTTTTTTTTTTGGCACTTCAGTGTATTTAATGTATGAATGTATGGGATACAACCATGGAATGTTTATTATACCCAGTTATATAACAACAACAAAAAAGACTCAATAGTAATATGGAAAAAAAAGATATTGTCAGACAGCCATTACAAAAAACACTACACACTAACACACACACACACCAACTCCACTGCCTTTTCTCATCGCAACGTCCTTTTCTGTCCCATTTCAGTCAAAAAGGTTCTATTCAGCTTGGCAATTTTCAGATCGAAGACCATGTTTTTAAAATTATACTGAAAACTAAACCAGAAGAACCAAACAAGTCAACTGATTAGATAAGAACCTCATCAGCGTCAACCAATCAGAAACACCGCTCAAATCTCTCATTGCATCATCACTCGGCTAGATGGTTTCTTTTTGATTAAAGAAATAGAGATTACAACCATGTGCTCGGATCCTTGCCTTAGTGATGCGGAAAAGACAGCATCATCTCACTTGTGGGGAGTTTTAGCCAATCCTTTGGTTTCCTGGCTTCTCTTCCTAATCCGGTAGGATTACGGCAGATTTTTGCATCAGGGTCTTAATCTAACAAAGTGTCACTCGAGCAGATTTTCAAGCAGGGAACTGAAAACTATAACGACTCTAATGAATGAGGTTGAATGTGTGTAAAGGCGTTGCTCTGGAATAAGAAGCCAGAGAAGCTACACAGTTCACCAAGCACATAAACAAATATACAGCTTATCTTAATCAATTTCCCTCAGGATTAATAAAGCTCTATCTACATCTCTCTCTCTACATACTGTACTACCTGGAGGCATGGACTCCACGAGCTTGCCAAAATATTCTGTATACAATGATGTACAGTGGTTCCATGGAACGTCAGCTGAACAAACCCCAGACCATTGTAAAGCTTCTGTTGGTGTCTGTACTGATGACTGCGTATATTCAAAATGAAAATGTAACGAGTAAAAAGACCTTTAAATGTCATTCAGCATATATCAGTATGCTACATATCAGTAGGAAGGGTGGGTGTGTTTATTTACATTTTAGTTTAACAGCCCTGGCCATACCTTGGTGGAGTATTTCTAAATACTGAAGGCAAATGTGCCTACAGACTAATTATGGATGTGTATATATATATATATATATATATATATATATATATAAAAAAATTAGGGCTGTCGAAGTTAACGCGATAATAATGCATTAACCCAATCTCAAATTATCGCGATTAAAAAAAAATTGTGCCGTTAACGCAAATTCTAATTTGGCCCTGTGATTCACCCGTAGTTCATGTTGAGGCTTGTCG
>JAOVVF010000010.1:15936006-15967819 GCA_028565595.1 Duopalatinus emarginatus | reverse complement strand
CAAATGAGGATGGGTTCCCTTATGAGTCTGGTTCCTCTCAACGTTTCTTCCTTTTGTCATCTCAGGGAGTTTTTCCTCGCCACCGACATTAGGGATAAAATTTGCTCATTAGAGATAAATTTAAAAAAAATTCTATAAATGTATATTTAACCCTATTTATTATTTTCTGTAAAGCTGCTTTGGGACAATGTCCATTGTTGAAAGCGCTATATAAATAAAATTGAATTGAATTGTATTACCTAGTGACTGATTAGGGAAAGGAAGTATGCCACCCCTCCCTGAGAGCACGGCCTATTTTGTTTTCTATAAATTTTAACCACGGCTGTGGCTGTGGCATTATTGGGATTCGAACACGCACTTACTTTGTGTTACTCATTAAATCAGGAATTTGCCCCAGAGTGAAACATGATACTCCGGATTCCAAACACATAGTAGGAGACTAAATCTATTCTTAATGAGCAAGCCATAATTTGTTTTCTGAAAAGGTTTTTTTGTGCTTCTGGGTGTCAGACTCCAAAAAACAAAACAAAAAATAACATAAACCCATTTTATCTTCTAATGTTAAATTAGATACCTTTACAAGCCAGGTTGGGTTTACAGACCATTATAGGACAGATATTCTGCTTGAGGAGCTCCATCTTTGTGGCACTGATTATCTTGGCTAATTAAGAATCGATCATGCTAAGCTTGCTAGTCATCATGCCTAATTTATATTGTTTTAACAAACCTGTTCTGCTGTATTCTGAGGTGTGGGATTTCTGTGTTCAAGAGCAGGTTCCCGGCGTTTGATAATGTTGAGACGACTGGCACTTCAGTGTATACTGACAGGATGCCAAGCTTTAGGGATCTTCTCAAATTACATCATCTGAAAGTATCAGTGTATCTGAATAGCGCTCTGTGTCTTTTAGTGGTAATATGTAATAATATAATTATTATTTTTTTTATAATAATAGTAATCTTCAGTAAGACTATATTTTTTACCAACACCAACGAGGTCTATAAAATTGTTTTCTACAGTGCTGAGCTGTAACATTGCTAGTTAATAAAACAGACTTTATTGTCTCACCATAAAACAATGAGTAGAATTGATGAGAAGTGATGAATAATAAGTGTGCAGCAGGTTCATGAGGATTAGAATGTTCCAATATTTATGAACTTTCATTAATGGCTTTCACTACAGTCGAAGCATGACGCTTTATCTTCTGTGTGGTCTACCTGGTATTTGCTGAACTGGTGGTGTGGTCTGTCACCCTGCCTGAAGAGTGTGTAAAAAGTCAGGACAAACAATAGGAGTACTAACAAGCACTTTTTCCATCCTTTCATCCAATGTTCATGCCATTTTTTTACGTGCAGAGAAAATAAATATGTGAATACATTTTCAATCACCCTGTATATTTAAGTGTTAACACTGGGAAATGAGATACGATGCTTTATTTCCTCTGGAATTATTTGTGTCTTGTTCCTAAAATATGACTTGTGATTATTTATAAGATTCTCTTCTGCTCTCTGTCCAGGTCACAGTGACCACAATAGGCTATGGAGACAAAGTTCCTCAGACCTGGATAGGGAAGACCATTGCCTCCTGTTTTAGTGTGTTTGCCATCTCCTTCTTTGCTCTACCAGCGGTAAATAATACACCACCCCCACCCCCACCACCCCCAAACGCACACCCACCCCCCTCTCTAGCCCTTTTCTTATTTGAACTTTGGGCAGTGTCTGGACTATCAGGTTTGGACATTGTCCAGAGTTTCCCTTTCACACATGTAGCTCACAGCAGGAGATTGTACTTGTCAGACACTAGAACTACTACTAGAAATACTCTAGCGTGTTGCCAGGGTAGAATGTGTAGGATTTCTTGATTTGTTTTAAGAAGAACAACAGGAGGATGAAGACGCCTTTTTTGTCACATATACATTACAGCACAGTGAAATTCTTTTCTTCGCATATCCATAACTGCATGTTTAGCAGTTAGGTTTATTGTGCAGGGTCAGCAATCATACAGCGACCCAAAAGTGGCAAAAAAAAGTGGCAGCTTGGCAGGGCTGAGACTTGAACCCCCAACGGTCTGATCAGTAACCCAGAGTCTTAAACCACTCTGCCGCCATTTTTTATAAAGACAAAATTGTCACAAGCCTTTAGTGTCAAAAGTTTTTAAATCTTGTCTGTCCTCTAATTTTGTTGCTATCCTCATGCAAACAAATCTTCCTCTTCACCCTTGAATGCTTGTTTTCATCTGGTTTTATGTCAGGCACATGATAGACACATCACTAACACGCCTACTGGCTCGCTGTTCTCCATCAGACATTATACAGACATTGTTCTAGGTTTCTGGCAGGGTAAAGTCTGTACAACTGGTACAACTGATCTGGACATTTGCGTTCTTACATATAGCTCCTCTGGGTAATGTCTTTTCAAGTTTAGGGTTGCTGTGGACGTGTGAAACAGGCTTCTCTCTCTTTCTCTCTCTCTCTCTTTCTCTCGCGCTCTCTCATACACACACACACACACACACACACATATGCATACACACAGACACACAAATCTCACAATTCACCTACCCTGTCTGGTGTCCTGGGGCAGTGTTTTCCTACGGAGACCAATGCAGTAATGGGGACCAGGGTTAATGGGGTCCATTTAAGTGAAAGCATTTCCCCAGGGGCCTCGCTTCTCACATTTCACTCCATATAATGCACAACTGCAACATTATTTCAGACAAACACAGCATTTATTGTGAGCACCATGTAAAATATATGTTCATCAGCCTGGTTTATAAATTGCCAATCACACAGACGTATCCATATTTGTGTTCCGGGCTTCATGCTGTGCAGCACAATGCCCTTTTTAAGATGTTGATGATATATGTTTGAAGATCTAGTATAAGTTTACTTATTTAAAATGCTCTTAATAATGAATGTTTTTCAGCTGTAACTCTCATTACAGGGTATCCTGGGCTCAGGATTTGCCCTGAAGGTGCAGCAGAAACAGAGGCAGAAGCATTTTAACCGCCAAATCCCAGCTGCTGCTTCGCTAATACAGGTCCTCATGAAACTACACAGTATTTCATAGTTACACTGCATGCTAAAATATAAACCATGTATTAGTAACCATGTGAGCTTCCTATTTCTGAACAACTATGTGGAATTCCCTTTGCTTGTTTGCAGACGTTATGGCGATGCTATGCGTGCGAGAGGCCCAATGGCTGTCCGGCTACATGGAAAATATATGTGCTGATGGGTGACTACATGCCAGTTATAAACTCTGAGAACTTCAGTCCTGGAAACTTTAGAAAGCTTGTAAGGATAATGCTCTCTTTTGACATCTGTGCTTATCGCCTGCCTTTTTTTTAAAGCTGTTTTTTATTTTCATTGTCAATGTCCTTCCTGTTGGTTATCCTCAGAGACCATGTATAGTAGATTGACTGTAACGTAAACCTTTACGCACTGCTCTATGTTTTGCCTAAGGCCTGTTCACCTGGTCGAGCTAGTCACGTTGGGTAACATAGGGTCATGGTAGCCGATAGCTTTGATTTAATCTCAGGTATGTAACCCACAGATGAGTATAATGGATAGGATTTGGGTTGTGATTGTAATTTTATTTGAGATTTGTATTTGGGCTGGGCGCCTTAGTAAAAAGTCATGGGACAGGCACTGAATGAACGCTCGCTCTCTCTCAATCTCTTTCACTCCCTCTCTAGTATCCCTCCCTCTCTCTTTCGTTCTCTTCCCCTGGACACCCAGTTGACCTCAGTCCCCTTTGTCTTCCCTACACAAAGACACAGTCAGTTGAGATGATGTCACGGCCGCCTCTTTCCTGGGAACAAACCTTTGTGTAGCGAAACAACAACAAAAAAATCTTTGTGTAGCTCTTACTCCAAACATATTGGGAAAAACCTCAGCCACTTCCACCTCTTTCTCTGCATGGGTGTGTGACTGTCCTTTGTTCACAAACCAGCCATTCATTTCTTCCTCATTTCGAAAGCAGTCATTCACTGATCCCATTTACTGTCCTCCTTCATTGGTGTTTCAGATTAATGGGAAAAGTTAGTTCAGCTGCTTATTCTCTGATATTTAGTGCTTCTGGGTAAGGATTTAATCATTTATGCTGAACACGAGACAACAAAGATGCCAGATAGGCAGATTTCTCAGAGAAGGAGTCATGGAATTCCCTGTTAGGATGCGTAGATTGTTTGAAATATTTATGAAATTCTCTCAGAAGGGCAGATTTCCATTTTATTTTAGTTGCTAATGCGTCTGAACCTGTAGTGTGAGTTAGAGATTTCAGATACCTCTGTGCCAAAAGAAAAAAAGAAAACAAAGGCAGTTGTCTGTTGCTTTACATTTCAAAATCTGTTTGGTGAAGTGACTCTTTGTTGGCCACAGTCTGTGGAAAATGACTTGCGTCACAGCTGAAGTGATTATGATTTTTTTCTGAAAGAAGGGGGGATTCAAATCCACAATTACGAACCTTCCATATCACCATTACTCACTAACATTATTTCTATGACTGTAAAATTTCATTAAAGCTCTTGTATAATTCACGGTCATGTTCGAGCACTCTTTTGAGTTGAGCCAAATACCTTGACTACCATAAAGCTATTTCAAATAACATATCATCATCTTTCTCTTCGCTTCTCTTTTAAGTCCTCATGTGTTATCTCCATTCTGCTTTTGAGCACAGAACAGACGATACAGGAGGAGGCTGAAGTCTACACGCGATAATGGTTCGCTGGGAAATTCGGGAGAAAAGGCTCTGTCCATCCCTCAGATCACTTATGACCATATAGATGACAAGGAGGACAAGCGAGAGGTGCCTTTCTTCTTAGAGGAATCCACAGGTACAAGCAGTACAACCTAAATCAAATTCAGTTCTTTTAATAATAAACACTGAAGTGTCAGAAAAAAACTGGTACACTTGTGTAATACTTGGTAGGTCTACCATGGGGCATGGGCTTGCAGAAATATTTTTTAGGCAGTGTTCCACTGCATATTGTATGGCATCCCAGATGTGCTCGATAACGCTGAGACCTCGACCCAAACTTAGGTGAGTGTTCCTCTGACCATAATTTGGCATCTCTATTCGTGTGTGGTGGTGGTGCTGCTGCATTGTCCTGTTATTGAAGGCCAAACCTATCAGAATGAATGCAGGACATGAAAAGGCGTGAGTCAGAAAAATGGCACACATATGTTCACCTGCTAAACACGTTTATAGACATACCAGGGGTCCCAAGAAATGCCAAATCCCATACCATTATGGAGCCACCACCAGCCTATTTTGCATAGACTTGTCTGTACCGGTTTTTCTGGGACTTTAGTGTATGAGCCTAGCTTTCCTGTGTTGACTTCGGAAGCATGTTTTAACCTAAGTACTAAGTCTCGTCCTAGGCAACGCTAGAAGCACGTTTAGTATACTTAAACTAAACACTAAATAAACAGATGTCAGGCTGTAATTTTGGTGAAGATCAAGCATAAAAACGTATATTGTAGTGTTTTGTCCAGTAGGTTTTATACCCTGTACATTTGCTATAAGCACCATGTGCAGTAATCCAGCGGAAAAATAATTAAATAGATAAAAGAGAGCTTGATTTTTCCATACTGGTGAGAGATGCCATTTTCCATATGTGACTGAAACACATCCTGTACAGAAAAAAAAGAGCTTGTGCAAAACAAACCCACGCCTTCTTGATGTTAATAAGGCTGTTTTGCAGGCTTTTACAGGTTTTTCCTGTCCAATAGCTTTATCATAAAAGCAGAGACATTTACAGATACAGTCCCCAGCAGAGAAACCAGTTCTTGGACAAAAAAAGAAGTCATTTCCGAGGCTTAATTAGTTGAGTGGAGAGATTATAACATAGGACCATATGCCTGTAAGACTTTGAACCTAACCAAGAACCCTAAGCATTAACACTGAATGATCATGGAGCTCAATAAAATGGCCTACATCTAGCTGTGACAGAAAAACTTCCTGCAGTACAGATAGATTGACAAAACATTAGGTTTTTTTCTTAATAACATTAAAATATTGATACGGACGCAGATGTAAATGTGAGAAATAATGCTTGCCGTGACCTGTTACTTATTTTTACCCCTGCAGGCATCACAAAGATGTTCAGACAGGCAGGTGAGCCTCGTCTCTTAGTTTGATTTCGACTTGTTGACATTGATATTATTGTTTCAGCTTTATTCTACATCATTGATATCAGTGGTCACTAAAGGGCGATAACTAACCAGTCAGTGGTAGAGCAGATAAATGAAATGATAGATGGAAAGAAACTTAATCAAAAGTTTACAAACAGGGCTCAAGTAAATTACATTGTGTAGTAATAATAGGTTCATGCATGGAAGTGCCAGAAAAACTGGTGCTCCAGTCCAGTACTTAGGAGAGTAGGAGTGCAGAAATACGATGGGGCATGGACTTCACAATCTTGCACAAATATTCTGTAGTAATGAACACCATACTTCCTGTAGAACAGTCCACCATTCTGTTTTGTTCCAAGGTGTAGGATTTCTGCGTTCTGTAGCTTTGAGGACTGGAGACTTAGGTGGGAATGTCATGGTAAACTCTTGAAATGGTCATATGTGAAAATCCAAACTTCTCTTTTGCCAAAATGCTATGGCCAATCTCTTGAGATTCAACTATTAAACTGCCTTGACAATCGCTTAAATCGTGATAACTTGCTATTCTCACTGCATAAACAGCTCTAGAAGAGTCCATAGATGTGTATCACATTATATACACACTAGCAGATGCAACAAATTATGTGCATAGGTGGCATTGCTATGTATTTGGCATAGGCTTGTCTGTACTAGTTTTCCTGGCACTTCAGTAAGCAAGATAAATAACAGAGATAAAAGTCTGCTAATAAATGTTGATAATTACTAGTAAGTGGGGCTGTAGAAAGTGGTGATTAATCTGGAAGAATGCAACCTATAGGATTTTTCTACTATAGTGATTTACTATAGGCAATACACTGAGATATTCACTTTTATTTTTATTTGAATGTTAATGCTGTGCATCAGTATTGTGCACAGCCATTTTTCACTTCCAAACGTATATTTATGTACATACGCATAGAGTACGGCTAATTATAAACATATTAACATCAAATGCCGTATTGCACATAATTGATATCAATAAAAGACCAACTAAGTCATTATTACGATCCACTATTTATGTCGTCACTGCAGATTCAAGTCCAGGTGATGGACCGGTGGTTCATCTTGCCACATACGTATGTTATTTGCTATGTGGTAATAAACAGGATTAATCAGCATCCTGCAATGTTTTTCAGTTCCTGACTGAAAGCCAGCTAGCTACATTAATAACAGTAACAGTCTGTCAATTATTTGAGGTTTACTGTACAAGGAGAAAAAGATCCGGCAGATCTGGTCTTGTAAGTCGAAATGTCATTTCCGTTCACTGCTATAGCATGTCGCGTTAATCATTTTCACTCTAACCGAAAATGAACCACCCAATGTATCATTATTATCACAAGACTGATGATAGATCACCACTCCTACTACAGTCTGGCATTCACCCAGAATGTGTGAGCATGTCTCACACAACAGGAACACCCGAACTGCACATTCATGCAGTCATCTGATCAGCCAATCATGTGGCTATATTGTGCCCATAATAGGATCAGATTCTTGTTTTTGGCTGACAAGACTGAAATCTTATGCTGTCTTTCACCTCTAGGTTTGATTGGTTGTGCTGAGAGACTTTGCTCAAGAGCCCAACAGTGTCAGCACTGGGGCATGAATCCCTAACTTCCTGATCAATATTAGCATTAAGCCATTACTGTGCTTATGTACAGATTTTATTTTATAGGTGATTTTATTTTGTACAATGAAGTGCCAAAAAAACAGGCACAGATTAGTTGTGTCCATAATAATATAGGGTTTGTTTAACTGGCATTGCATGGCCCCCCTGGTACGTCTGCAAAAGTCTCAGATAAACGCTGTGTGTCTTCTTTCTGATGAGTTACACCTGTTCATGTCCTGCATTCATTCTGTGGGTTTGGCCTCCAGAAACAGGAAAGTTGGGGTTGGTGGTTGGGGTGGGGATAGGGTTTTGTCATTGCCACCTAAGTCACCAGATCTCAATGTTAGTAAACACATTTGGGATGCCATGCAACATGGTGTGGAACACAGAAATCCTACACCTCAGAATAGAACAGAACCATTGTGGACCGTTCTGCAGGAAGTCTGTTCATTACCTACAGAATATTTCCAAAAGCTCATGGGGGGATCTAACAAGTATTAGATTGGTGTACCAATCTGTACCAATTTTTTTTTAATGAAAATAATTCCTAGCTTCATCACTGTTACACAATACAGCAATTTTTCAATGCCTTAGAGGGGAAATAATTTAGAGCGGAGCTCTAGTCCAAACTTTTCAATTGATTTCTATTAACTAAATATTGTTGGTTTATCTACTGACATTTCATTTATGTTTCATTCATCTAACAAATACATCTGTGTAGGTTCCTGTTTTGTAGCCAGCAGATCAGTAAGTGCTTTGGATGTTTGTTCAGTACTATGTTGATTCAGTTCAGGTTGTTTGTTTGTTTATTTTGGCCGCTCCCTTTTTTAGGGGCCCCACAGCAGATAAAGTCCACATTTTAATCCGGCACAGGTTTTACATTGAACACCCTTCCTGAAAACATTAATCCCATTAAGGGTTAACAGTGACAGCTTGGTGGTGTTGGGAATCCAGTTGAATTTAATTTTATTTGTATAGCACTTTCAACAATGGACATTGTCCCAAAGCAGCTTTGCAGAAATACTAAATCCAGATTTTACGTTCATAAAATTTTATAAGTGATAAGAAAAATAGTGGAACTAGTGGAAAAACCTTGAGAGCATTAGTGTGACACGGATAGTGTGATTATATCAAACATGTACATACTCTGCTATATCCTTTGACCCTGGATTTCCCTGCTATGTGGATCACTGGAGTTACCCTTGACCTTCTGATCATCCACCCTGAGTCCTAACCTACTGAGCCATGTTGGTTTGTAAAATTATGTTCAAATAGTCTTTCTTTTTTTTAATATGGCGCACTCTCACAGCAGATATCATATGAGTGATCTAAATTAATAATAATAAATAAAAAAACCCTCTTTAGACATTTTAAAGAAAGCTGTGCTGCTATAGTTGAGAGTATATTAATGATATGTTTATATAGTGACTGCTTCTCTATTTCCTAAACAAGCAGCAATATTGTAACTCATGATTAGTTTTTGGATACACAAGTTTTTGGATACACTTGTGGGAAAGTGATAGAACAGCTTTGCAAAGAGCCACCCTTGTGGGCCATCAATGCTCAGAAATAAAACTCAGCATTGTTGAGTTTGCTTAACATCCGGCTTATCTCAGTATTATCAGTCTGCTCCGGTGGCCTGAGAGAATCTCTGAATGGGGCTGTGGCTCCAGGACCCTGCTGTCACCAGGCACTGTGTTTGTTTTTATTGGCTGGGGCCCTACGTAACCCAACATGTTTGTGCAAAACTGGGGAGCTATTAATAAAAATGGGTTGTTTTCTTTTTCCCTATTATTCTCTCACTCACTCATTCGGCCTGTTTCCCCATCCTTCTGCCTCTATTTATTTTTCCTTTTCTCCCATGTGCCAACTGTATCACTCACAGAAAAGTGATTATCCAACAGTTCCAGGACTGGTGGCTGGCTGCAGGAGCTGTTTTTATTTCCAGATTACACCGCCGGCTATGAACCTTTACATTTTATGAAGTACAAGTAGTGAGATTTGAGACATTGTCGAAGTTTTTGCAATCAAAGATCCATTCCAGAGTAAAATCATTTTTAAAGGCTTCCACAGTACAGAGTTACCATTTTTTTTACCATTTACCATTATATATTCATTCATTATATACATTTATTTGATTTTTTAAATCTTTTTGTTCCTGAACTTTCCAGTCATCCAGATGATGATGTGGACTGATGTAAAAAACCACTGTATTGTAATACCAGTACTTCTTGGTTTTTAGATTAGATTAAAATAAGTTTGGTTTTTTCCAGTTTTCCAAATTTATACACCCTTAGACCCATAAAAAAATACTTATGTGCGTATACTTTAAAACTTATATTAATAGGCATGAGAGTCAAAACAACACAAATACTGACTGAAAATGCTAAAGCGTATTTTGCCAACCCTTTTACCCAGCTAGTATAAACACAGAAGGAATATCAACTCTTCAAAAGTTTCATACATCATTAATAATATATCATTTTATTATAACGAATAAACATTACATACTAAAGCATAATTTATTTCAATTTTGTAATTGTTTACCACCTAATTTTTAAACATTGTTTTTGCAAAAATGAACTGCACGTTCTTATTTACTTTTATTTATTTTTTATTTGTCTGTTTTATTCATTCATTCATTTATTTACTCGTTCATTCATTCATTCGTTAAAAGAAAACCATTCCCCTAAGCTTGTTTTCGCTTTCTCTAGTTTTAAACTAATTCTGAATATTTTCATTAAAACTGCAGTTTAACTGCATTTCATTAATGCTTGAATAAAGTCATTCAGCTTTAAATCATCATCTGGATAATGGGAAAGTCCAGGAGTAAAACTTGACTTTCTGTGATGATTAAAATTATGAGAACTGAATAATAACTTCCTCAATACTATATAACACCCATGATCTAGTTTACCATAACCTCCACCACTGGTGTGTGTGTTTTATTTAATGCTTCGTAAAAACATTCTTCATAACTTTTGATTTCCTTTTTGATTTTTTTTGTTTTGCTTTGTGTAAGATTTGTGTGTGTGTGTGTCTGCGTGTCTGTGTGTGCCTTGTGTTTTTTTATGCATGTTCACAGACTACCAGCATTCATGGTCTTCTTTAAATCTTACATCTCCTGCTTCTCCAGGTATCATCAACTGCATTTCTATACTTTGACTTTTCAACTATTCCGTTGATCATCTTGCTATTTGTTTTTTTTTGTTTGTTTGTTTGTTTGTTTGTTTATTTGGTTTACTGAAGTTGCGCCCCTATTTTTTCTTTTATTTCAGTAAGAAAAAAACTGGATGGACCGTCCGATATCTCACGCACCAGCAGCCTGGTGGATGACATGGACTTTGCCAGTGAATACATCCCGCTCCCCATGGTGACAGATGCTTCACAGTGAGTACAGAGTGCTTCCTGCCTTATCCTCCATGAATTCAAATCATTCATTCATCAATGCACACATCCGCCCAGTTCCACATACTGAATGTGGCCCATTAATTATGTGCCCTTGTATACAGAGTCCTCCTAAAGCACTTTTCCTGCACTCGGGGCTCAGTGATGTGTTAAGTGCTTCAGACACTGGAGTAATGGGCTTTTAGTGCACTCTGTTGTGAGGTGTAAGAAAGAAACTACAATTACAGAGGCTAAAGCTATGCAACCGCATACTAACTGATACCTGCGTTATGTTGAGTGCCTGTACAGGCTATCTTCCCATGTCTGGATCTTTATAACTGCTAAATGTGTTTTAGAATTATGTGAATATTTTTGGGGGTTGAGTGCCTTTCTCCTACTGACCAACTGTTTTACTCTTTGCCCTGAAACTGTGTGATAGAGTGGGTCAGTAGACTGATTTCAAACATTGCTGAGATTTATGCAGTAGAAATCCAGTCCTTAGTCGAATCTATATGAAATGTTTAATAAATATAAATCTTCATAAAGTCCTCATTCACAAAATACTGCATGTATTTTAAATATATTTAAAGGGTATAATAGATAATAATAAGTTAAAAGCACACAGTTCACAATTGACTAGATGCTAATAATGTATCAATATTGCACAATAGCTAATAGTCAGTGACTTGGCACATAATCAATGACTAGACAACAAACAGACAGTGCATAGCTTAGTAAGCAGTAATATATAGTAAACATGATTAATGTGAACTATTTTGCCTTACTGTGTTTGCACACAGAAGGAATGTGATCTCCACATTTAACCCATCCGTGCAGTGAAACACACATACCAGTGAACACTTGCCTGGTGCGGGGGGCAGCCCCAAACCACGGCACCCGGGGAGCAGTTAGGGGAGTTGGGTGCTTTGCTCAAGGGCACCTCAGTCGTGTCTTGCCCTGGGTTGGGATCAAACCCGCGACCTTCCAGTCACGAGATCGGTTTCCTAACTGCTAGGCTGCCCCATGGCCTTATTGCATATGAATAAATTAGTATTGTTGCCCATGAGATACTGCACATGAGTGATCTGTCAGTCAGTCGGTGTGTGATCTGATCTACTGAAATAAAAACTTTTTTGTAGCAAATAACTGGAATAAATTCTGGATCTATTTCTGCAAATAATAATAAAAAAAACAGTCAGCGTGACTGTCGTACAGAACTGTCGGTTCATTTAGATAATTCACATTCAGAGGTTTTACAGAATATTTGTGACATTTTAAGCTCATTAGTTAAAATTCAACAATTCAGTTTGTTGTGTTGTCTGTAAGTCAATTTATATGATAATTCATGAACATTATGTAAAATATGTCTGTGAAGCATGGTCAAGAATAGTTATTCACTTTTCTTTCTGCTTTTTTTATATTATTATTATTATTATTGTTATAAAAGTACCTTCCGTCCCTTTTTAGTAGTGCACATCAGCTGGTAGACCACCATTTATTGTGCATGCTTCACATGTCTACTTTTATGATCATTAGACTCGTGTGTAAAATACAATGTGGTTTAAGTCTCATTTATTGCCACTGTATGTTTTTATCTCATTTCATTTCATTTCATTCGCTTCTCCTATTCTGCCTGTCTCTTAACTACTATCTGCTATGTGCATTAGATCTGTTAAACCAAACCTTGCTGGCTGGCAGATTACATTCAGAGTGCTATATCTACACAAAGCTGGAGGTGTTAATGAATTGTGTGAGAACCGTTAGACCACTGTTAGTAAAAGAGGATTAATGTTGTGAAGAAAGGGGCCTTTTTTGGTTGATGTTGATGTTTCTGTTGATGTTATAGGGTTTAACATTATATGTGGTATAGTTTGAGCTGTAAATCAACAGACGTTCCAGTGTCTATTTTGTGTGATATAAAACAGTAACAAGCTTGCTTTAATATGTTAAATAATGTTAAATAATATGTGATTAGTTATTTTACAGTGGTGTAGCTCACACCCTGTTAGTAGGTATCTCAGTGGTTAATGCATTGGGCTTCTGATCAAAAGTTCAAAGTTGTGAGTTCAAATCCCACCATTACCACTGTTGGCCTCTTGAGCAAGGCCCTTAAATGTCAACTAGTCGGTTGCCTAAAATGCAATCTACCAAATGTAGATTTGCATTCTTATTACACCACACAATTTGAATCAAAACCACATTAACTCATAACTGAGCAGGCCTATAGATAATATATTCTGTTCAGGAATGAAACAGATATATAGTCATGTGAAAAAACAAAGCACAAACTCCTTAAAGTCTATGCTTTTACATATCAACATATAAGAAACAATCTGATCTGGTCCTTAGCAGGTCTTTAAATTAGGTAAATACAACCTTAGATGAACAACAACACACAACAGCTTCCAACAACAACAACAAAAAGACAAAATGGAAAAATTTTGACCCACTTTTCTTTACAACATTGCTTCAGTTCATTGAGGTTTGTGGGCATTTGTTTATGCACAGCACAGCATTTCAATTGGGTTGAGGTCTGGACTTGAGGTCTGGACTTGAGGTCTGGCTCCGATAAATGTTATTTTAAGTATAATTGTTTGCATTTATGTACATATAGACACTACTGTCACTACTGTGAAAAAGTCTTAAACAACCCTATTTTTTAGGTACAAATATTTTGTAATAGATATTTATATGTATTTATCCTGCATTATTGGGTCAGTACAAAACATTTTAGATTTCTAAACATAACTTTACCAAGAAATTAATACATCATTAAAATGTACAGAAAAATGTTTGTATGTCAGTAAAGAAACAACCTATTAAACAGCGCATAATGAGGCCCCTGACAAGTGTGACAATCAAACTCTCAAGAAGAACTGTGGCAGATTCTCCAAGACGCTTACTAAACTAACCATATAACCTCCTTATAACGTTGCACAAACTGTACCTGGCACTACTTTACTGCACATTGTGGTATTTAAAGACTTATGTTTATTAAATTTGTAGTCAACTTTACAACATTTTTTTGTATGTGCCTGAGACTTTTGTGTAGAACTTTACATGTATATAAGCCTACATATTCTATTTGTATTCATTTTTATTTTTACTTTGTCACTTTTCACAATATAGAAGCCACTTCCCAGTTCTCTATACCTTCATACCAGCTTTGCACACATGACAAATGAATTTAAAGAATGAGCCTGATTTGAATAGTTGGATTATGCTCATTATATAAATCTCTGATTACGTTAAAGCTTGTTTAAAAATCTACATCTACAATACATTTTTTCATTGATTATCTTGACCTGTAATGCTACATTCTGTCTTCCGTTTACAGTATTTTCCCCTTTAGCATGCACTGTTTTTTGTTTTGTATGTTTTGCGTCCTGCATCTTGTTTCTGGCTGTCTCCCGTCATCATCACCATCACATATGTTAAGATTAATTTGCGTATTTAAGCCCTCTTGTTTCTTTATCTTGTCGTGAAGTATCTGTCTAGTTAAACTGTAGTTCCTGAGCTGTTTGTTTGTCATAGTCATAGGTTCCTGGTTTTGCTCTATATATGTTGTTTGTGAATCACCAAACCCATGTCTCTTGACTCTGCTTTTTTTAAAATACTGTTCTGGATTAGTTTGCTTGTGTTTAAGTACAATACCATTGACCAATACAACATTGAATAAACTCATAATTTGCGTTAATGGGTTTTATTATGTGATAACTGTTTCTGTAAATGTGCAATCAATACACAAGTAAATAAATACATTAAAGCTTTGCGTACCCCATCTGAGAATCTGATGTGTCTAATGTTCACCAATATTTTTACAGTGTGTGGTTTTATATCACCATTTGTGTACATGTGGAAAAGTTACATCCACATATCTGATTGTGTGAACTTTGTTAAAGATTTGCAGCTCTAGAAATATTGTGTGCCTGTGTGAAAAAGTTTTGTGAACACAGATATTATTTTGTTAATTTTTGTTGAAATATTTTCTGTACGTATAATTCTTGCAGAAATAATTTTAATAGTTGCATTTCTGAAGTCTGAGATTTTTTACATTTGTGTGCCACATTGACGTTACAAGCCACAAACCATTATATACAAGCACAAATTTTAATCCTGTTTTTATGCCTGAAACTGTTTATCTGAGTCAACATGGAGGAGCCCTATGGAGCAGGGGCAGAACAAGACCACCAGGGCTTAGCCCAAAGGTCCATACTCACTTGGGAAAATGTATATCCCCATTCACAGCAGCTATATGGACTATTTCTAGACTATGGACTAGAAAGCTAGCTACCTACTAGCAAGCCTGCTCATGGAGATGACAGACTGAAAGATACACAACTCTTAATACAGGACAGATCCATAGATGGCAATAAGTCCCCAGAAGATTTTGGGATTCCACCAACCCCGAAAATTGTGCTTAGTCATTTACTTGGAACCTCCACAGAAAGTGCAGATAGACCAGGATTCATGGACTTGATACTGCCAGAAATAAGCCATACAGCATCAAATACAAAACTTACCAAAGTCCAAAAACGTGAATGTTCTTCTAATCTATGCACCTCCTGTAAAGAGGACGAACACTCATAAATACAGTAGTCACTGCTTGATTAAGTGCTGTCGTGATTCTGCTGTAAGGACATCCGCTGGAGTTCATTCCACCACGTTGGTGACAGGACAGAGAAGAGTCTGAATGTTTGCCTCCCATGTGTCTTGGATGACAGAATAATGAAGGGTCAAACTGAGCATTACTTCAAGGATGGGTACGCATCTGGCTTTGACCATTTCCATCAGGTTATAGAGGAGCTGAACCAATTAGTCCTTGATTTTCTGCACTCGTTGTGTCTGAATTGATGCATTAAACCTTGTCTTTGTGCTTTTACATAAACGATAGTGATATAATCGTCCATATTTACACAAGTAAACAGAGTGTGTTGGAATATTTTGCCTGATTGGCTAATCAGAGGGCAGCATGCTTATTGGCTGGTCACTGCAGGTGTCAAACATGGTCAGAATTTGTGCTTGTATTGTGTTGTTTGTAGCTTGTGACTTCAGTGCTGCCTGGAAATGCAGGAAATTTGTGTGTTTGTATTGCAAACAGTGAGTGAAGCCTCAATGTTAAAAATATTCCTGCAAAAAACAAAAACAAAACAAAATCTTTTTACTCATGTGCAAACTATATCTTTTTTTAATACATACTATAAAATATTTCTACAGCTTTAGATTTCACAAATGTACACCTTTTATTTCTAATTTTGTTTTGTTCACACATTCAGATGCCTGCAGGCAATTTTTTCACATGCACAAAAGAGGTGATATACAACCGCATCATCATTTCACAACATCGTTTCACAAGCTCAAAATATTTATGACCTTAAATTGACTCCACACTCATAGCAAATGCGAAGACTTCCTGATGCGGTGCTCTCGCTGTTCACACGGTCTCTTACACAGCACTTTTGAAACACTGACCGAAGATCTCTGGTAATATTAAAGATTCTGCTACAAACCTGTTGGCTGTTTGAACATGCTTTCATAGAGGCTTAATGACTTTTCTTTGTGTATTCACTCAGTTTTCTCAACCTCACTGCAGAAACTGGCTGTTATAAGCCTGATTCGAAAATGCCATTCAATCAGTCTGGTATAATTTGAATTAGCTGACCAACTCTCACTCATACAGTTCATTCAGTTGTCTATCAGAACTGATAGCTATTTAAGGCCTTAAAGCCTTGCATAGTTTGTCGGAAGCCAGTAAACAGAATTTGAGATATTGAAGATGCTGCACATTGCTTATAGTACTGCCCACACAAACCACTTTATCTCCTGGAGTAGGGGGCAGTTTATAGGAAAGGGCACACATTTACCCAAGCCACAGCATGTCACAGTACTCCCATTAGCATACTATGTAGAACAACTTGAATGGAGTTCTGAAACTGATGAATTTTTGAATTGTTTGAATTTAGCTGATGTTTTGAGCAAAACAAAAGCCTATAAAATACCTCACGTTGTCCATGTGTCTGTATTACTGATGTCTTGCCCAGAACATAACCAACACAAAAGCAGGTGTGATGGAGGAGTATGTGTGTCAGGCATTAGCACTGGGGCTCTGTCAACAATTTAACATTGACTTCAGTCTGTCATCTGGTTACCATCCACAAACAGTCAAGTGGAAGAGCTAATTAAAAGAAATTGGAAGATTCTGGTCATACGGTGGAAATAATCAACATGATTGTAATCGTTACCTCCTCTGTGTGGAGGATGCACATGTTTTCCTCCTTAATTCCTCTATAGGATTTATACCCTTCCCATGTGTTCTGGGTACTCATTTTATGGTCCAGAGTCCCTTTCTGTTGAAGTAGTACGTGAAAAAGAGACAGGCATCTGGGAGGTTGCAAGCAGTACAAAGACAGGAGCTGCCGTGGCCTAGTGGTTAGGGAACCGGTCTCGTGATCGGAAGGTCGCAGGTTCGATCCCCAGGGCAAGACACGACTGAGGTGCCCTTAAGCAAGGCACCTAACTGCTCCCTGGGCTGTGTTCACTGGTGTATGTGTGTTTCACTGCACGGATTGGTTAAATGTGAAGGTCACATTCCTATGTGTGCAAGCACAGTAGAGAAATTTCACTTTCAAATTGTACTTTCAGCTCCAAACAGACAAGTGGCATAGAGTTTGTTAATAGCTATTCCTGGGCTAGATGCTCTGCCATTCCACCAAGGACCTACATCTCAGTCTCCGCTCTGGTCCTAGCAAGACTAATCACCCTAGTCCATCATAAAAATTTGTTTCTTGACCCAAGTTTAGACCATCTTAACCTGTTAGAAGGTTACTAATCTGGGATAATCAGGGCTGGTAAATGTTATACTTCATGGCCTGGATGAGCTACAGTCTATGAAATGCTCTGGGGACTGTCTGCAGAGGGTATCTCAGACACGTCTTGCCACATAGACTTCCACCAGACTGGATGCCTTGGATTGGTGGTTTAACAGTGTCTACTTAACTTTGCACAGTCTTACCATTCCTAGTGACTAAGTAAGTTCTGAGGCTTGTTTGTCATTTGTTATATGTTTGAGCCTCTCCAGTTTTATTGGATTTTTGGCCCTTTAAATTGGCCTTTTATACTGTGTCTGCTGAGATCTGATGAATCTGAGAAAATGCTTCTAATTATATTCTAATTATATAAAATAATATAATAATATTATATAAAATAATATAATAATTCTCCCTACCTACCATTCTTGTCTGGTATATATGCTTTCCTGTGATGCAATAGGATGCCACTTTATCTGATTGTGTCCATGTTATGTCATGACAAATCTGTCAGAAATTGGAAAACAAAAATACACTTAGAAAGTTAGAAGCTGTTTTTGCAGTGTGCTCCTGCAAAACGCCAGTTAGTCAGACTACAACATGGTCTGCTGCAGTGAGCATCAAACTGACATTACAGCAGTCGTGATCATTTTGTAATTTAGTCTTAGCTCCATAATTAATGTTTTCTCCATATTTTTAATTTCTTTGCATTTTGCTGCAAACCATTTTTAAGATTTTTTTTAATTTAATTTCGCATTAAGGCTAAGTTATTAATTGTGTTTTGCTCTGTTTTGTTTTGGTGGTGTTAAGTTGCTACGGCCAAAGTCTGAATTGTTTTTATATCATTATAATAGCTGATTTAATCAGTAGAATAGGTAAACAAATCCTAAGGAAACAGCGTTGTAGTGGAATTATTATAATCTCAAGTCAATCTTGCTTCCACACTGAACATGATGAAAGTGATGAAAGTTTCCCCAGCTCTCTTCCCCTCCTGCTAGCATATCTGCTTTCTTTTGTTTTTCTTTCGTTTAGTTGAATGAACTGTCTCTGGGTCAGTTCTTTACGGGGCAAACATACAGGCAGATAAGCGGTTTTACTGGACCATGTAAAATTACGTTTTGCTTATGATTGTAAAGTTTAGACAAGGTAAGATGCTTGAAGTAGTTACAGAAGTGTCATGCTTATATATTTAAAAGTTTACTAAGCAGTTCAAGCACACTGCTATTTTCTTTGCTCTGAGTATTAAATGGGTTCTTCTTTCTTCTTTCTCTCCTTCAAAGGTGTACTTCTGGTCCATGCTCTTTCCCAAAGCACCTGTATAAATAGTAGCTCCCCTCCCGTTCTGGCGGCTCTGGTTCCTAGCTCTCGCGGTGGTGTGTTTATCTGTTCCGACTCTGCACTGACTGTCGTGTGAAGTGTGTGGAGGGATTGGGTTAAGGTGGCGTATTATGGATGCTCAAATATGGGTTTGTTCAGGTGGGTCTGGGTGTATATGAGAAACCGCTGAAAGAGAGGGTTTAAAGGTTTTTGGTTTTTTTTAGTTTTTTATTTATTTATTTTATTATTTGCAGCATTAGTCAACATGAACACGAAACTAGTGTTAATTAGTTAACATGAAACTATAAACCTTATCACTAAACCATAATATTAATACATATTTATTGACTTTTTGTAACTGTAAAGTTAGTAAATATTTAGTTAATATCTAATAAGCATATATCTGTATTCAGTATTTTAGCCAAAAAAAAAAAAAGTACATTACTAAACACTAATAACTGAACTTCGCTATTCATCTTTATTTCTAATTTTGCAGGTTAACAGCCTCAATCATACATGTTAAACAGTTTGTTCATGGTCATTCTGGGCTTGACTCATTGATGGTATCATGTTTATGCGGGTGCTGGATATTTTACTTAGTTGTTTCATAATTAAACAATCAATTATTAGAAGTGGCACTTTGCTTACTTATGGCATGTAAATCCTGAAGTACACACACACACACACACACACACACAGGAGTAAAGGATCCCTCCCAGAGCCTGTTCGCTCTCCTGCTGACTGCAGCACAGGACACACCTGGAGTGAATGAACACCTCTTTGTGTTCAGAGCAGAGAGGGATGTTAGTCTAGGAGTGTGGACTGGAATAAGGCTGTCGAAAACGAGCCTGTCGTCTGTGTTACCTATTACAGCCAGCTCAAATAAATTTACACTCAGTTTAACAGGAGATAAAGTGCTCAGGCCTGACATGAAATGTGCTTTATTCAGCTGTTGGTCCTGAGTTGAAGTTTTCTACAGGTTTTATTCTCGCTGTATGCGTGGCAGGCTGTTGAGGGACTCTGAACAAGAAGACTGTTATTACCCTATGGTCCTACTTTGTGTGTTTGTGTGTGTGTGTGTGTGTGTGTGTGTGTGTGTGTGTTGGAGGAAAAATAGCAGTTTCTAGAAGCAGCTTGCTTAGACCTGTTAACTCTAACTGTTTTTTACCATTTTTTTGTGCATGCCAGCAATGCTCAAGAGCTAATATCACACATCAACGATACTCTGAACATAAGGAATGCGTTTCATGCTTGTGCACATTTAGTGCAGATTGGGTTATGATGGATAGTTCCGAGAAGTTTGTTTGAGACAAGCTTGTTCTGAGTACTCCTGGAAGTCCTGGAAGATATTGAGGTCCTTCTGAAAGGAGGAAAAAAAACATGCATCTCAAACACGCTTGTGACCTAAAGACAAAATGAATACAGTCGCCGCAGGATCCACTGATGCGTGTAAGAACCCCTGTCTGTTTGACAGGGTATATCAGCATGAGTAAGTGAGTGTCAGTGAGTCATTGCGTGAGACAGGCATGCTTTTGGTGAGTTGATAAAACTGCCTGGAACTGAGGATACAAAGCAAACGTATGCTCTCCCTCCCTCTCCTTCAGTGAGTGTGATATCTCATTTACTTGATCTGTTCTTGATTATAGTATTAGAAGAAAAAAAAACCCCACTCCTCTCTGCACTGTCCTGTAGCAACCACATACATGCCCTCTCAGATTAGGCAGATAGATCTGTAAAACAGATATGAATGCTACATGAATTATTCACATCAAATCCACGCAAAAACTGCCCTTTTCTGCCCACACTTTAGACTTAATCAGATCCATACTGCCCTAGTTGGGACTCTCCCAGGGGCCTTGGCTCTAAGTGCCACTAATAATGTTTCGAAATAAGTCTCACTGGGTGTTGAAAAGCAGGCCTATTTCCCCACCGTGTGCATTTATCAGCCAGCAGGGCAACTAAATGGCTCCTGTGAGTCAGCAGCCTATTATAGTCTGTGTAATGCCATGACAAATGACTACTTGTTTTTATGATATGATGTCTGGAAATGAAAAAAAAAGGAATGACACACTAGATATGAACCTTGTTGAATATGATTTGTTTTACTTTGCTTTGCCTTTTTATTTGCTTACTTAACACAGCTTTATTGAAATATAAGGTTCTGCATCTGTTCATGCCTTTTACAATACGTCCATAAATGTATGGCAAGGCAAGCCAAGAATGCAGTGAACATAATATAGCCACATTTAGTCATTTTATAGGGAAGAACTTTCTGCAAGGGTTTGAGATGTTAGTGTTGGTTGAGGAATGCTACATCTGTGAGATGTGGGCTTTTATGAACTGCACATAAGACTGGACACCCTGCTGAGTTGTCTGAGATCACTCTGACTAGCAAAAGCAGCCAAAAAAAAAAAAAAGAGTGGGACGAGTGAGAGCTGGTACACAATTTGAGTGGTTTTTTTTTTAAGGAGTACAGCTATGTTCTTCCTGAAATCATCATAACTGGCCTTTCACAGTACTGATACTAGATCAGTGTTGTGTAATCATCCTTTTTTTTTTAGACTACTGGGCCTCAAGGAAGGCATCACTCCATTTCCTGTGTGCCTCATGAACAGGGGCGTCGCAGCATGATTTCTTTGAACCCAGTCAAAGACAAGACAAAGCCGAGCCCATGAGGAGCAGATTGATTTATTTGTTACGCACTCTGGGCAGCGCTGCACAATAATGAAACGGTCTGACAGAACTGCGCTGGTACATATTCATGCTGTAGAGATATTCTTGGATTTAATGTTGTACGTCTTGTACCATGCTGTTATTGTTTATGCAACTAAGCATCATTGTGAGATTTTTGTCTTTGGGAATAAGATGAAATCTTAATGAGTATACATCAACAGCTCGCAAAAACACATTTTAACCGGTTTTGCTTTAATAAAATGTCTTGCAGTAAAGGACTTTTCTCCCCCATACAGTGAAGGATTTTCCATGGAGCGAGTTTCTTTTCTATAAATAAAAGGCCAGAATGAATGGCTAGTGTGCGTGAGTCACTGTCGGTCTACAGCTTAAATCGCCCACATGCTTTAATGAAGCAATGTTTTAATGATGCTTTAATAAAGAGGAAAAAGAGAAGAATGAGTCGAAAGTGATGACTATGAAAAAGTAATATATAAAAGGTTTACGTCATCCTTGGAAAAAGTGGATAAAGTAGGGCTGTTTGGGCCAAATTAATCAGTTGTTCGTTGAAATGTCAACACATTCATTAAACCTGAATATGCCTACATACATACATCGATCAGCCATAACATTAAAACCACCGACAGGTGAAGTGATTAGCTTATATAAGTGGCACCAGTCGCAGGATGAGACATATTAGGCAGCAAGTAAACAGTCAGCTCTCAAATCTCGTTTTGGAAGTATAAAAAATGGGCAAGCATTTTTAAAAGGACCGAACTATGATGAATAGATGACCGGATCAGAGCATCTCCAAAATGACAGGTCTTGTTTGTGGTTAGTACTAACAAAACATGTTTCAAAGAAGGACAATCAGTGAAGCTGGTTATAGGGTCATGGGTGCTTAAAGCTTATTGATGAGCATGTATATGGGGGTGAAGGCTAGCCTTTTGAGTCCGATCCTGTAGATGATCCACAGAAGTGGATCAGTTGCTAACATCTTGGATACCACAGGAAACCTTGTGGAGTCTGTGCCTTGACGGGTCAGAGCTGTTTTAGCTGATCAGTGTATATGTAAAATTAAGTGATCTTGTAATCCGAAATTAATTCTACTGTATTTCTGCTTCATTTTAGTGGTGCAGCATGAAAATATCAAATGGCTGTTTGATGATTTGTTTGCACTATTGAGCATTGTAGCATTATAATAATGTTTGTCTGAACTAAATGGACCAATTTGATTCAACACATCGAAATTACAAACCCATTTACATTTACTACACTTCCCTAAGGGCTGCTGTTGACCTTTTTTAAGCTGATAATTGGGCCATCTCCATTTGGAGATCATGGCCTTGCAGTGCCGAATGCTCTGTGCTCTATCGGCCTACTGTGGAGAAACATAGAGGGGTTTTGTGTGATTGGTCAGTGCCAGACGTCTGGGTCATGTGTGTTTATGCTACTAAATCACTTTCACATCTGCTCCTGGCTGCAGTGAACAAGTGTGCCAGTGATATTAAATGAACCAGATTTCCTTTGAAAAACATGATGAAAATGGTGACAAGGCTCAGGCTGAATAAGAACAGGTTTATACTGACTTATTAAGCTGTACCAACAGCTATTAGATACTGTTCCTCTTTTTTTCCTGAACAAGTAGTAATCACTTTCTCTGCTGTGCCCATTTACCAGCAGGTTGTGCTGTAGCAGCACTCGTACATGCTTATACATGTCTGCGTGCGTGCGTACACACACACACACACGCACACACGTGCACACACGTGCACACACGCACACACACACACACACACTGATTTTACTCCAGTTTAGAGTAGCATATTTACTTGCTATAAAGCACATTTGAAACCTTTCACCCTGAAGCAGAGGAAACAGACCAGCAAAAGTGGAAACAGTGCTGTCAAGTGTTTTTCAGTGCCAGAGAGGAGTGTGTGTGCCCGGTCAGTCTCACCCCTGGACAGCCTCTCTCTCTCTCTCTCTCTCTCTCTCTCTTTCTCTCTGGCCCACACAATTCACTATTTGGAAGTGATTCTGCTGGAGTGGGAACTGCCATAGTAGTTGGCCGCTCAGACAGAATGAAATTGCGTGAAATTGCACAACAACTTGGGGATTGAAAACATGTTCTTCTTTTCTCTTTGTTGAGTGAGTGGATTTCTGTTGTAGGACTTTTCCACTCTCTTTCTTTCACTCATGCATCTTGTTAATAAAGGTGCATCTAATAATAAGGACGATTTACACTTATTATCTGGTCCCAAATGTTATTATTATTTAAGTTTAATTTAGATCAGTTCTCACTGAGATTAAAAATAAAATGGAAATGAAAACTAAATTACACAACATTAAAATCTCTTGAGTAGGTGAGGAAATTCTCTACTCTTTACCTACTGCTAGGGGCCAGTACAAAGCTGCTGGATATCCTCCCGTGCACATTGGAACATTGGTGATGCATTTATTCGTGTAGGACCACCTGCAGCCCAGAGAAGTGCAGCATCTTGACGTGGAATTGATTCCACAAGTGTACGGAAGACGTCTGGAGGCATGCATAGATGCATATAGATCCAGCATCTTGGGTTGTGAATGAACCTGTCCAACACATCTCATAAATGCTTGATTAGGCTCATGTTGAGCAAACGTGCAGGCAAGGCCGTTGATCAGATCACTCTAGAAGGTTCCTTGAACTAATTCTGGACAACTTATCCCTGATGGCACAGTGCATTATCCTGATGGAATGTCTCATCATTGTGGGGATAGATGAAGGTTATAAGGGCGTGGAAATGATCACCAAGCAGTGAAATGTAGCAGGCACCCGTTAATGACTGTTAATAAGTGGACCCAACCAATGTCATGAGAACACACTTCACATCAGTATGGAACCAGCACCAGCCTGCACAGTGCCTTGTTGTCAACTTGGGTCTATGGCTTCATTGGGTCTGTGCCACACATGAACCTTACTATCAGCCCAACACAATTGGTACCATGACTCATTGGACCATGACTCATGTTGCCAGAACTGTAGAGTCCAGTTGGCAGCCTCATAAGCCCAGGTAATGTGCTGTGTCCAGTGTTGCGATTTTTAACAGCAGCACTCTGGTAGGTCTTCTGCGTCCATATCCCATGGAAGCTAAGGAAGCTGCACTGACTTGTGGGTCATCCTACATTGAATATGTATGTGATTTATGCCAAGGTCAGTTTTTTGTTTGCTCAGACAATTCTAGCAAAACGCCACTGGTCAAAATCATTAAGCAACAAAGGTTTGCCACTGCTCAGTCCACTGTGGATGGTAACGCCTTCAGTGACTATTATATTCCCAGTATACACATGCTCGAGGAATGTTAAATGCCCACGCAACTTCGTCCCATACCTCTAGCACCCATTATCATGCCTTGTTCAAACCGTGATGATTCATGTGACCTTGCCATGAGCATGCTGGCCAGTGTTGAACCTCCCTTGTAAGTTAACACCTCACAACTTACGCCATCCCCTGATGTAATGCCATTTGGCATGTCAGTATATAAAAATGTATGCCCAGTTTTCCACTCCTTATGTATGGATTGACAAATGGTCCAACATACAGTGTTTACAGTAACTGGTTTTGAATGTGAAGGTAAATAATGGTGTATCTTTTTTTGTTTGGTGTATGTTTGGAAGTAAAGCAGCAAGTAAATGTGTGTGTTGATTGTCATCTGGATCAATAGACTGGATTCAAAATAGCTCTCTTTGTCTCTTCCTCTCTCCCTCACCCCTCTCTCTGTTTTTTTTTCATTTTCCCCCTTCTGTCTCTGTCCCTTGTCTTCATGATTAGCTACAGCACGAAAACAAGCTGTTTGTGAAAGCAGACATGTCTCTTTGGCATGGTATACATGTGTTTTGACATTAGTTGGGCGAGCGGTTTTTGGTGTATGTACCAGAATCTCAAAGATTTCCCGAAAAGACTATAAACAATGTGGAACTACTTCTAAGTAGATGTGATTCCAATTAGTAATAACAAATGTACCTACCTCGCCTAACCCACATTGTTCAGTGTTGGTTTGTAAGAGATGTAATCGCATTCTGAACCTTTCGTTTAGATCAGAAAATACACATGGTCTGAGCACATTGTCCATGTGTTAGAGTGCTGCTGTAGTACTTGGCTCGGTGTCTGTTTTGAACATGCCCTGAGCAAACTCCCAATAGTGAAGGAGGAGGTGCAGAATTTCAGTGTGCGTTGAGGTGAAGCGTATAAGCCAAGCGCTGTCAAAGCCAACATGGAAGCAGGAATAGAGGACAGCCAGGGTAGACTAGACATTACAAGCACTCAACACTGCTAACTGTAATGTCAGTCTACTTGGGTCATTGAAATGACATGCACATTTCAGATGTCAGAGTTTTATTTTCTTTTAAAATTGTTTTAATAAATTTATAAAGGATCACTTTATTTTGTAAAACATATTTAATCTGAATTCATATTAAGTATATTATAATAATATGCATTATTGTTGTATGATTTTATATTTAAAACCTTTCAAATAAGCCAAGTTTTACAAATATTATGTTATTTTAGATATTTAAAAAACAAACTTTTGTCCTTTAATTAGTATGATTTCAAATGACAGTGTGGAACAACCATAAACACTGGACTTTTATTTTGAAATGAAAAGGTAATAACAGGAATCATGTTGTATTATTCAGAGTAGCTAAAGTGACATTTGTAGATCTCTTTATCAAATCTTGATAAAAATAGTTATGTTTGACATAGGTTGGTAGATTAGGTTGGTACACTTTCCATGTCAAGTGGTGCAACCAATGTAAAACTAGGGAAATATAATTTTATCATGAAATTGTTATCCGTCTTACTTTTTTTAACAGTAACACACTCCCTCTCATGTTCTTTTGCTTTTATACAACAGCCATGAGTGTAGCATGTAATACTATTTAATATTTTTCCTATTGTAGAATTTCCTTCCACCATTTATCCTTAACAAGCACCCAGTTGCTCTGTAACAGTAATGACCTCCACTCACTCACTCTACAGCCTGCAGCTCATTCTCCAGATCTTTACATGGACTAGAAATTAAACTCCACCTGCAGGACTCTGTATAGCAATCTGTTGTGCTAAGCAGAGAGTCAGTCTACGGTCCAACCAGGAACTGTGGGTACTGACAGAAAGAATGAGATCACAGATACCAGTGGTTGAAATGAGTTTCCTCCACAGAGTGTCTGGTTTCTGCCTCAGAGAGGTGAGTTCTGACATCCAGGAGAGACTTGGAGTAGAGCCACTGCATCCTCTATTTGGTTAGGATGCCTCCTAGATGCCTCGCTGGTGAGGTGTTCTGGGCATGTCCAACCAGGAGGAGACCCTGGGAAAGACCCAGGACATGCTGGAGAGATAGTGGATGGATGGCAGGGATAAGGGATAATGAATGGATAAATTAAACTCTATTTCTATTATCTGTTTGTTTTTTGTTATTATGTCCTGTTTGCTATTCCTGTTAGTTTTGTTTTAGTTGTTGTCCTTTGTTCAGGAAATGTACATTATTTCTTTTAATATTTTTATATTATAGTTTCACCATACTAGTACTTGGTACTTTGGTACATATGATGAAATGCGCTTCTCAACCAATCAGCTTGCATGGCTGGAACTAACTTTTGTATAATGTGCATTGTATAGTGAACGCTAAGAGATTTCCAAATCCAAATAATATCTATAGTGTTTCAATGCACTTGTAATCAGGTGTAATTGGAGGAGACATTTTGATTGCTGATTTCAAGCACTTCTTGATTTCCTATAATCAGAACAAGCACCAAAAATCTAAGATAGACTGACTAGAGTATGTGATTCCCCAAGGGCAAAAAGAAGATTACATGATAGATGTTGATTTAAAATAGCCTGGAGGGTTCATAAGTACTATGATATTAATGTTTTGATACATCTAAGAATACTTTGAGTCATAAATGCTGTATCCATGCCTGCTAGTCTCTAGAAATATAAGTACAACAGGTCTAAAATCACCACACCTTAACACCACGATTCTCCGACTAGCCCACGGCTACAGTCTGCTATGAACACAGAGGCCCTAAAGCTGATATCCTATTCTTACTGAGAACAGACATCTCTGCTGTGATTAAATCAGAGCTAAAGAACATATTTGCTGAAGAATTCGGCTCTTTAAAAAACTAATTATAAGAAATTGCTAATAGCACAGCGGCTAGTCGCGTTGAGATGGAGGCCATGAGGAGCTTGATGCAGGGGATGCCTAACATGGTCAGGAGAGATAACTATGCTGCAGACTACAGTGGCTGGACTAAAAACTGAGATAACCGAACTGTAGGAGCCATGCGAGGATATGGCAGAAAGAATACGAAGATGCTAAAATTTAATACTGGCCTGAAGTGAGGTTAAGAAATGACCAGAGATATTTACGTAAGAATATGCCAAAAACATCAGCAACAACAACAGTACTTGTTCATCCTAACAGCACAGGAACCCTGATTCATCTGTGGAGGAGCATCTAAATTTTGTTCCCGTAGCCACACCCTCCGTCTGCATGGAACTAATTTTGTCTGGGTATTCAGTTTAATTCTTTGTGCTGTCCCTGAGCCCCTTGAGGCACCTCCCCACCATCCTCCTACCCCCTCGCCCCCCTCCTGTCAGCCATGTAAACTGCTTATCCACTGCCTTTAACACTGAAGGGATGTTTTATTTATTTTATTTATTTACCTTCTTTCTTTTTCAACCGTGGTCACTGAAGGAAGATAATCCAGTTTTTGTTGTTTCTGGAGGAGCATGAATATGCTCTGCTGACTTTAGTTTCTGTTTAAAAAGCTGTCATGATGAGCCTCTCTTCGTCTCATTAAAGATGGTAGATTGGCAGGAGCCAACAAGTCTGACATACCCCACTAAAACCACTTTATGTGAAGATTTTTTTTTCTGTGAGGGTTCTGTTAGGTGACCTGTAAGTGTACTGGACTTTTTTGTTCATTATTTTACATGTCGTTTATATCGCCGTTCAGGTTTCTTGGGCCATTTACGATCTGTTCTGATTATGTCCCATAAGAAAAGTGAATAATTTAGGAGGATATGATGATTGCCCAGTGAATTTCATAAGCTGTAAAGTTACATCCTTAAATCATCCTGTGAAACGTGAAACGTAAAAGCGCTCGCTCATCTTAACCCTCTCAGAGCTGATATTTTCTCCAAGAGACTCGCCGGTGGTGCGGGGTGGCTATCGTTATCAATAAAAGTGTACCTTTTGTAAAGTCAAGCATTGGGCGATATGTTATTGTAGTCGGTCAGCTACAGTGCTCTCGGTACTGTACTCTCTTCAAACTTAGACCTTAGCTCTTTTACAGCAACATAAAAAATCAAAACCAGCTCAATCAGTCAAGCTTTTCCTTAAGATGTATAGTATATGGATGTATGGCGTTTTTGAAATCCTACCTCTAGAAGCTGAAATGGCCTGTGGGTTAGGACTGGAATGAGCCTGTATGTGGAGTAAATTAGAATAGGTTGATATTGGTTTTATATTTTTGTTGAGAGCAGGTGAGCAGTCTGATGGAACTAAATTGCATGATGAAAGTCATTGTAGAAAGACTGAAATAGAGATAAGTGAGTCATAACAATTTTCTCTCACAAGTTACTGGCTTCTTTGTTTTCCAGAAGTGAAACAATTTCCTCCTGTACTACTGGCTTCTCTAATCATTCCCATGGGGCATATGTAACAGCACTGCTTAAATGAAGTATCTGTTTTTACTTTTGATTTATTGCCTATTAGACCAGACTAAAATGAGAAAGAAAAACACTGATTAATTGATATACTGCGTGCCTTTGACTATAAATCAATGTGCTGGCATTGCAGAGACAAGCACTGACCATGTGAAATAATTTTGATAAATTTGGCACTGTGTAAAGTGAAAGTAACCTCGGAAACTCCTCGGGGTGTGTAAGTGAGACGTGCCGACGTAACCCAACCTTTAGCACCTTTTCATTTAGGCGTAGTGTTTCATCAAGGACTTAAAATTGGAGGTGGAGCTTTGAGTGACTGAACTTGCAGTAAGATACACACTTGGGCGCTAAGGCATCACTTAACACACACACACACTCCCTCTACACTCTTTTATTTTGGAGAGTCTCATGGCACACTCTGAGCTGCAGCCATAATCAGCTAGGGTTATGAGGGCTGCTGAGCTGTTCCACATGTGTGGGGGAGCGTCAGATCAAATTAAGCAAGGCTGGACAAAGGCTCTTTTTTGAACACAGGTGTCTGGGGTGGGGGACGAGGGCAGTTTACAACTGATGTGCTAAAGGAGTCTCTTATGTAGGGATGGAGTGGGCTGGTTTTTAAACTGCCCCACCCCCTCTACTCGCAGTGCTATTAACCCTCTAGAGGCTTTTGTACTGATAAACCGATTACAGGGTCCAGCTCCTAGCCTGTTAGTAAAGTACTAAGTAAATATATGTCTGGCCTTCTGATCATACTTATGCTCAGATTACAACACTTTATTTTGTATATGCTTAAATTTAATACTGACCTAAAGTGAGGTTAAGAAACGACCAGAGATATTTAAGTAGAAATATGCCAAAAACACATCCTATCGCTGGTTCATACATATATTGTAACATAATACAATTTCTTATAACAGCAGTTTATTATAACAGCAACAATACTTGCTCACCCTAACAGCGCAGGAACCCTGATTCATCTGTGGAGGAGCAGTAAAATTTTGTTCCCCTCCATCTGCATGGAACTAATTTCGTCTGGGTATTCAATTTAATTCTTTGTGCTGTCCATGAGCCCCTTGCAGCACTTCCCCACCATCCACCTACCCTAGGGCTGGGAAATTAATCAGAACTGACATTCAGACTCTCTAATTGACATGATCTTGCCCATGTCGGTTATTCTGGTTTTAAAATTCCCCTAATCCGTTCCCCACAGTACGTGTTCATATATTGCCCTTTTAGGAATACACTACTTGTGTGTCTAGTCACGTGACTTGGCACCATACAGTCTTTAGCAAGCGAGCGTCATGGAGGTGAACTTAAATATGGAACCGAGTGTGTGGCAAGAAATGCAAATTATTTTCTACTTTTGACATGACATTATTTATAATAATATTTGTTTAAGGAGATTAAAGGTATTTTCTAAAGGTTTTTAAAATATTTTTTTTGTTTGCAAGAAATGCAAGTTATTATTTTTTTTTACATTACAGAGAACTTTCTATTTACATTAAAACTAAAATGTGTCCTTTTACATAAGGCATTTTCAAAGTATTCAATAAATAACCATAAATAGTTCATGTAAATTTTTTTTTTTGAAACTATAAAGATATGCACTGTTTAATGACAAAAAAAAATCTCAGCTTTAATACTTTAGCACAATCTGTGTTGGTAAACTAGGAACAAAAAAAAAAAGAAAAATAAACATTAATTAATTGTAATCGAGTAAAAATGTTCAATTAATCGTGATACTGATTTGAGGTCATATCGCCCAGCCCTAACTTACCCCCTCACCCCCCTCCTGTCAGGCATGTAAACTGCTTATCCATGGCCTTTAACACTGAAGGGATTGTGCTCTGAGTAATTTATCAAAAGTGCATAAAACATTCTTGTGAGATTTAGCCGTTTAGGCTAACAAGGAGCACTAATACACTAAGGTATTGTGGCGAAAGCAGCAGTAACTGATTCTGAACAAGCCAAAACATCAGCGACAGGCCTAAGCCAGCGTGAAATTAATTGAAATGGAGACGTCTGAAACTGTAAATAAGATGCCAGTTGAGAGGCAGAATTGGTTAACCCGAATCAACAGATGGCATTATACAATGCAAGCTCTGCACTGTTTGTTTCTTTACCCCCTGAACCAGGGGGCTGCCTTGGAAGTGTTGCTTATATA
>JAOVVF010000010.1:15911346-15931472 GCA_028565595.1 Duopalatinus emarginatus | reverse complement strand
TAAAATGATTTGTACTGACTCAATAATGCAGAACTCATAAAATAAATGTCTATAACAAAAGTTGTACTAAACACAATGTAGGGTGCCTAAGACTTTTGCACAGTACTGTGTGTATGTATATATATATATATATACACATACATACATATGTCTCACGTTCTTCATTACGACAAATTCTCCTAAGATGATCTACAAATATACTTATCTATGTAATAATATACTTACATTTTATTCAGTCATAAGGTAACTGTAACTGTTAACGGTAACACCTCAGTGGAGCTTCTCTATTATTTTCTATGTGAGTTGTTCAGGTTTTTATGCTCGCCTTTGTGAATTCGGAGCCGCTACACCTCATGCGCTTCTCTCCTGAGCTCTTGCACTTGCTAACCCTAGCCTCACACTGTTTAGTTACAGATGAAAAACCAGGCAAAGTGCCTGTGTTAGAAAGTAAAAGAACACTTTTATCAGTAAAAGCTGGGTGATAGTGGTGAAGGTTTGTGGCAGGCCCACATTGTGAAATATTAGCTTTGGATGACGTCCAGATATGTTCTGGGTCTCCTGCCAGATAAGAGCTTGTGCAAACATGGAGTGTTGGCTTGCCTTTTTTTTTATTACCACATGGTTAGTGTATGTTGGGGAATAAAACGAAATGAAAAGGTTCAGTTTCCTGTTGTGAATGTAATATAAAAAATTCTGTAATAACCTCTAAGCTTTATAAGTATGTCCAAATGCTTTCACTTTCATCCTTGTAATTGTAATATCCATCAGTCATTCTTCTCAGTGGATCTGTTCTCACTCTGTCATACCTGACCTTCTTCAAATCAGGCCTTTTCAACATCCTGTCTTACTCATGTTTGTATTTATTTGGCCTCAGATTTGATTTGCCCAGGAACCTTTTAGAGAAGCACTCACTCACACTCCTGCAGTATTTAGACCCATCATGTATCTGGAGAAGAATGCACTATTATATTATGGCTTTTCTTTTCCCACTACTTTGAACTAGTTTTTAATGATGTTTTATTTCTATTTAAAGTATTTTAATATCTAAAAATACTATAAACTTTAAGCCTTAGCTAAAGAATGTGAAACATTCAGCCGGTATATCGTTTGTCCAGACGTCTTGTGTTTTGAACAGAAAGAAAATGACACACGGCACTCCTCCGCCTGCCTCATTCAGTGGAAGAGTCAGAAGTTCACTCTCTCTAGGCCTCTGCATGACCCCACAGAGAAAGAAAGAGTGTGTGTGTAAAGCTGGCTGTGGCATCATTTTCAACTGCTATTAAAGGTGCGGAGTGTGAGCTCAGCGTTCGCATTCTACTGCCAATGAGATGGCATGAGTTAGGACACAGACTACAAATATTCAGCCCCGGTGTTAAGGAACACTTCGTCTTTTGGCTTCGGATGCAATAATTCGCACACAAACGCTGGTCAATGATTCGTTTTTTAAATAGTTTTATTTTATAGGACGACTTTGTCTTTTGTTTATGAAGATATTTAAAACAAGCACTCGACATATTTTTTGTGGCGCCCTACAAATTGCCTGGTCACGGTTGGCATGTCGGCTGTGTTTTCATGGCAATGCTAACGATTGTGTACTTTAGAAAGTTTAGGGCCACCACATGCAGAAACAGGAGTGTAAACGTTCCCATCGCACACTGGAGGGCTTGTTTACTCACTGCTTTAGGAACCACCCCCCTTTCTCTCCCTTTCTCTCATTTGAATTTCAATAGTCTGGAGTTAGGCTGGTGCAACAAATGTGATAAAATGCCTGTCATTGACTTAAACAGGGAGCGTGGGACGGCAAATACAGTAGCCATTTAATAGGATATTCATACTGAAATGAATTGGGTCTAATTTTTTATCTTCATTCTGATAAAATGTCTCATTTACTAAATAAAAATCAGAACATTTTCAAGACTAAAAAAAACGGTGCATTTTCTGAAATGGTTCCATGACACGCCCAGCTATAGTTGATTATCTGCCGTAACAGCGTATAGCTATCGTGATGCCTGTAAACTGCTCGTTTTAATAGTGACTGGGTAAAGCCCTGCTGTGTCAGCATGGTTTAACGCTCTGTGTTTGTCAGAGTTGAATGGATGAGAATTAAACAAATGGAGAGGCTCCACACCACCTCCACACCACTTTGTGTCCTCATGCAAACAGAGACGACCAGGGCGCACCAGCGTAAACAGCATACACAAAGGGCTCAGCGCAGAAAGAGAGCACTGACTGGTGGGCAAATTACCGAGGCCGTCTAGTCATTTATGGGAACTGGTCACGTCAGCTTTAGTGCAGGATATCTGACCACCTTTGTGTTTTATTGCTTGTATGCTTACACTTTTTTCTAGATGACACAAGAGTGTGGTAGAGATTTTTAAACATAATTACAGTATTTGGTGTCATCTAGATGTTGATATGTGTATAAAAATTTATATAATTGTAAATATAAATCTAATATAAAATATATACATTATGTAAATGTGTGTATTTCTGTAAAGCTGTTTTGGGACAGTGATCATTGTTAAAAGTGCTATATATATGCTCTGTATATTCTTTTTCATACAGATGTATTTGATATAAGCTATGTAGAACCTTTGCTATATATTAACTATATGTTTTATTTTATTAATAAGGTATATCAATAACAATAACTTTGGAGTACTTGACAGTTTTCCAAAAAATGTTAAGTTTAAAGCTAAATTCATTCATCAGCTGTGCAAGCAAAGTGCTTCTGTTGCAGCAGGAGGTGAAATTTCAAGATGTTAAATGCTTGATTGCAGTCAGAATCATGTAAATACAACCAATAAAAACTCAATTTTCCTTTGAAATTAAATGAATGTACAATGGTACACTATTCCAGAGAATTTGTATCAGTTGTTCTGGTCCTAAAGATAAAATTTCAGATAGGTTGAATTATGTTTTTGGTCAGAAATGTGTCCAATACTGAAGAACATTGGAAATTCCCATTTTTTTGTCAGAGAAAAATGTCAGGAAAGTGGTAGGTTACATTTATATTATTACAGAGTGGTGAACCAGCAGAGTGGTTATCTTCTGGAACTAGCTGAGCATCCATACTCTTCACCTCATGACCTTGGTCATAATCTTGTGTGTGGACTATAAAAAGCTTCCACTACAACGCACTCATCCTCTGGCCTTTCTTGTCAGCCCAAGTGGCCTGGCAGTCTTCCACTTGGTTTAAAGAACCAAGATTACATATATGTCCTACTGCTTTAATGACCTATGCTGCAGACCATCAGGGCGGTTTCCTTGAAGAGACGAGTGGAGGCCATGTATCAGAGCATCAGAAGGATTTGTGACATGTACAATAAGTGTTGATGCCATTGTCTATGTTGAATGGCAGCTGCTCAAATTATCAATATTCCTTACTATACAAGATGATAATCACTCAAGCACAATGCTGATCCTTATTGAGGATGACATCCACTCAACTACTTATACTGATATTTTTTTAAGAAAAGATGAATTACTGTGCTAATATGTTTATATTAACGTTAAGAGTCACTCATGCACTTACACTGGTCTTTATTAATTCTATTAGTCCATCCTGTACATTACTCAAGGTACTGCTCCTCTAATACTGGTACTGAGCCTGGCTAGTCCTGTTATTATATTCTATTAAAAATAAAGATTTTCAAGGACTTTTTTACAGTATGGTGTAGAATAAGAGTCCCTGAATCTCAGCCTAGAAGACATGGGGGTGTGGCAACATTTAGACTACAGAATCTGGTGATGGTTCAGCATTTTGGAATTCTGTGTTGCAGCTTCTCTGAGTGACCCCCCTAGGACGTGGCCATAATATCTCTAATATCATTTAATGAAAAAAGGCACTGCTTGTCCTGTGTTTATTTAAAGGGTTATCCTGACTTTTGGCACCAAGGTCTTTTTGGTTTTGGTGCTCCTAAAGGAAACAGTCGACAGTTAACAGTCACTTCCACATAGTGTACGAGAGCCCTCTTTGGACATAGAGGTGACCTGTGCATAGTCATCTGCAAGAGTAGGCATGTTAGTAAGATTATTAATATATCACAGTGACTGTATCTTTGGCAAATCACCAGGGTGTCTTAATGAGTTTCCATGCCTTCAATTGGTTCATATGTTGATTTGCAAAATAAATAAATAAATAAATAAAACTATCTAGCAATTCATCCAGGTCCCACTATAAGATCATTGTGTGGGGATTAGAGATCGTCAGCAAATATCCTTATTACACATAGTACTATAGGGCCTATCAATAACATCAGTAACAGATTGAACTTTTCCCAGCGTAGTCTGTTGTCATTCATAACAGTGGCATCTGGCCAGTTGTGTGCGAACGCATCCTGGCCCAGAGCTTCTGTCTCTGTCCTGTCCATTAACCACTTTGGATGGTGATTGTCTGCATTTCAAGTTCTCTGATTGCCTTCATAATCAAGGGTGCTCTGTCTTTCGTCAAACGCTTGCATAGCAAGTGAGATGAGTTCCAAACCAATGAACAACACACCGCGTAAAGGAGTCCAATTGCTCTTCTTGTGTCTTTTATCCCAAAGGCACCCATATGTACAACCAGGAGCTCCATCTGTCTGCTGAGACAAGTAATCGTCTAGACAAGATAAACACCCCTCGTCTCGATAGGAGCCAATTATCTAGACACAAACCTTGCCTTTCGCAGGGACTCTGGGTTGAATCACACTATGTTTATGTGAAAGTAGTGAAATTGTCTGTGTTCCACAATGATTGGAATGTATGTGTAAATATGCAATTTTTTTTTTTAGATCTGTGATCACAATCCAGTCATGTTTGGTCACTGCTTGCATCACATTTGCACAGCGTATAGAAAGGCAACATATAGAATCGCTCAGTCTTCACATGCAAGGGAAATATACTAAGCTCGATACTTTAAAGCGCTTTTGTATTGTAACTAAAAGCTACTGCAGTTGGTTCTTGTCTACTGCCAGCTTGCTGCTATTGATTTGGAGATGTGTTTGGGTTTGTTGAAAGGCCTATCTATGGCCAACTCTGAACCTCCTACCAGAGGCAACTGGGTTTTGGAATGAAGTATGCTGGGACATCAGGATTCACAAAAGCCTGCACACCAGCAGTGAGAAAATAGCCTCAAAGCATCAGGTAACTGTTTCTATACATTTTGCTGATGGTCTGTCTGTGTGTGTGTGTGTGTGTGTGTGTGTGTGTGTGTGTGTGACACACTATTTGGTATAATCTGACCATGTCACGTGATGCAAACTGTAGTCATAATGATGCTGCTGCAGTTTGGGAGATGCTCTCAGGAAGGACTTCTTTCTTGTAACAGGTCCAACCAGCTTATTATCATAAAAGTGGTGTTTATCTCTTGATTCTGAAAATATAAGAATCAACTTTGCAAGTATAACACTGTGATGATTTATCCTAGCGTACTCCAGACAAGTGATACTTTTAGAACCTATGAAGCATAGCCCACTTCAAGCAAACTATCTATGCATTTTAAAGATGTACAATTAGACCAGGATTCTTCAGGCCGTATATTATTTAGGCTACAGAGATTGCGGAGGCGTTTGAAAATACCCTCATTACTCTGATGTTACCATGTGACTTGCAAGCCAGATACTGTTTGCAGAGAAGAGGAGAAGTTTCATTAGCCTAACCTTTTTTTCAGATAGCGTTGTGGTAAGTGTGGGCTCGGTTAAATTGCAGTAGCGCAGAATGTGGCATACGGAGCATTACTTATTATATGGAAAGTGCTGTAAGTAAGTTGTGTGTGTTTCTGCAAACATAGTCTTTAAATGACACTTCAACATGTGTAAAACTGATGTAAAATCATGGTGCACTGAATGGAACGTGGGACAAAATATATGACAGACAATACAAATCGTTTTCTCAGCTTTGTCAGTGTGAGGCAGTGATATCTCAGATATTACGTTGGACCTGTGTGAGTTCAAATGCCATATCTTAAGCAATATACCGTAACCCTCAACTGTTCTCTCAATTTAGGTCATTTAGGTCAGACAAGCATCTGCCAGATATAAATGTAATCAGAGGTATCATAGCTATAAGATCATAGATCTATAGAAAACCAGGTGTACAATAGCTCTTGTTCATCCCCAGTCATTTAGTCCTTTACAGCAGCACTTTCCCCATATGGTGCCAGTTTGACTTGGCATTGTGTCACCAGCACATCTGTGAAGCACAGCTTGGCCACCATCTTGTTGGCGCTGCCTTCGTTTGTTAAAAGGTTAAAAGTGTAGAGTGCGCTGTGTCTGTGCATGAACATACAGTAGCTGTGTGACATGGACTTTGGGCTTCTAAGCTGAACTAAGTGCTATATCCTTTACCACAGACCTCATTGTTGGCTTGTGTGAGTGGGGGAGAGAGTGGGGTTAACTCTTTGTGATCACAGCCCTCCCTATGTGAATGAATGAATGAACGAATGAATGGAACAGGCGGGATGTAACACTAGCTTTTGCCTTCTTCCTTCTTCTACTTTCATGCCATCGTTTCTGTGTGTCTGTTGAGTCAGAGAGACACAGACAGATATCATCAATTACCACCTCTAGTCCTGCTCTCCATATGGTCGGTGGCCGTATAGAGAAATCTCTGTTCATCCCCCACTGGTTGTATGTTTTCAGACTTCCATTAAACTGGCTGGTGGTTGCCTTGTACGGCTAGGCACAGTGGGTAAAGTTACATCGTTTTCAAGGCCAGGATTGAATTGCATGCCTGGGGTTGGGGGGGGATGGGGGTAGAGGTATCTGAATTTTCGCCTTTGAATGTAAGTAAATGAAAATGGACCTCTGCTCAGCTTATTTGTGCTCTATGGTCTAAACGCCGCCGCACACGAACACACTCTCTAAGTCTGATCTACGAACATGTTTATTGCTTTCTTTGTGAACTGGTTTGTCATGCATGTTACAGGTTGGATATGAAAACAGAACATAATTGGTTTCATGAAGACTTGATGAGTAAGGTTAAAAGGGTATTAAATAGTGCGAGCACAGGCAAAGCAGTTCCGTTCACACCTGCTCACCATCCTATAAACAAAGAAGGGGATTAATCTGGGGTATTTAGGCTGGTGTGTGAACCAGACACCATTGCTTTGGAGTGATTTGCTTGAGATCACACAATATGGAAACAGACCACTCATGCTACAGACACAGCTACAGTAAATGGCTCCAGTTCTTTGTACACCTAATCCCACTCACATATATTAATGGCTCAACAAACCAACACTGATATACATCTTTTTTTTTTTTAATGAAAAAAAGCTGTGAAACTCTTGAGTTTGGAAGGGTAGTATGGAAATGCTGGTGTTCATCATTTAGGCCAGTTTGCGATTAATTGTCAGAAAACAGTTAACTACCAGTATAAAACTGGTGGTCTTGGACAGTGATCGCAGTGTGGTTGACTGGATTTGTGACCAGGGGCCTTATTAAATATATAGAAATAGAAATATTATAGAAACATATTTGTTAAATGCATATAAACAAATCTTATTATTATTTTAGGATAGGGATGTCCCATCTACTTAGGGGGTTCCCATGTTAGTATTTTTTCCTAATGGGTTTTTATAGACCATGCCCTGAATTCAGAATAACTGTAGAAAATTGCAAGAGCACTCTTGTTATGTTTGTATGGCAAAAAAAGATGAGGAACATAAAGACAAAATATTATGATTCAATAGCTGCTCTGAACTTATGATGACATTAGGTATATATCAATTGCCAAGCCGATTCATTTTTATCTTGACTAACATGCTATATAATAATAATAATAATAATAATAATAATAATAATAATAAAAAATATTATTATTATTGTTATTATTATTATTGTTATTGTTATTGTTATTGTTATTGTTATTATTATTATTGTTATTATTATTATTATTATTATTATTATTATTATGGCTTGTTTATGTCAAGCAGGCTACCAGTACATTGTAGTCAAAGATACAGTTTTATGTACACTCTAAGCATAGATACAGGCATGAAGGACAACTGCTGATGAAAAAAAAAATGACAGCTACAGTAAAGTTATTATAGGAGGTCTTAGATAGGTCAAGACACAAGATAGATCTCTTATATTTTTTGCCCCCAGGTTTCACTCCACTTTCAGGTCTGATGTATGTGATTGGTGTAATAGGACACAGCTATACCTTTAGTATAATCTTATCCGTCCTCTTCATAATCATAACAAATTTACTGATATCTGTTGTGTAAGTGTGTGTGTGCGCATGCATGCATTTCTCAGGCATGTAAGAGTGTGTGTGAATGTATCTTTAGATAGGAATACTGTATGTGATCATTTTTATCTTGTGGGGACCTTTGGCTGGTTAATTTTTTAATAACGATTTAAAAACAAGCAAACAAAATAAAATGAAATAAAAAAAAGCCAAAAAAAGGTTAAGGTTAAGACTATGCATAGCTTTAATAATTATGTCAGAGGAAGGTCCTCAGATGAGTAATGCAATAGAATTGTGTGTGTGTGTGTGTGTGTGTGTGTGTGTGTGAGAGAGAGAGAGAGAGAGAGAGAGAGAGAAAGTAATAGTAATTGCTGTAATACACTCTCACTCCAGTGTAATGTTTGGGCAACAGTGAATGTAGTATTTGGCTTATTCTGAACAACATGGACTATAAACTTTAAAGAGGAAGAATAACATACAGCTTATACATTTTCTGTTTCAACTGCTCGACAGCTAGATGTGATGATATTAGACTCAGTTGGGTGTCCTCAGTAAGCGTACATTATAAAAAGAGATATTTTGCTGAAAGTTGGAAAAAGACAGGAATTGTTACAAAATGGTCCATATTTCATATGTTTGTAATAAATAATATAATTTAGCTTAATGAATCTAGTTTCTCATCCAACCAATCCACCAATGTTCTTTTCAGTTCCTCCAGAACTACATGTTGCCAGTGTTCACGTGTTCACCCTGTGCCTCAGAGACTCACATAAGAGCAGAGGCCGAAACACATATGGCACACAATTGGCCTGTCGAGTGATTAAATCTAGAGCTTTGTGATATGTGGCTAATACACTTCACTAAAGGTCACAGTGATAGCCTGAAAAGCTTCAAAAAGATTACACAGCACAATAGCAGATTAAGACGGCAAGGTTTTTTTTTCGTACTTAATTATAGCTAAGTGAGCCTCCTTAACTATTCTTTCTTTAAGGAAGTAAAAGCCTGCATATCGAAGTATATTGTAACAAATGACCTTCTTTAAGAATGTATAAAGGGGATTGTTTTTGTCAATGTGTTTATTAAGATTACTTTCAAAGTCAGTATGTTCTATTTTAGTATGTTCCATCTAATTGACACCACCACACAGACAGATTATCTTAAAGTGAGTTCACTAAATCAGGATTTCTTTCCATGACATTTTTATAAAACGTTTCATAAAACACTCTTTTCAAAAAAAAAAAAAAAAAAAAAAGATGGGTCTTATCTGCCCTTTAGAGAGCCAGTTAGTGTCATCTGTTGGCCGGTGATGGTAGTCTTTAGGGTCAAATGGTTAAATAGACTATAAAAAGACATGTAATTACATTTAATTAAATAAACAAGCTACAGTGTGGTGCTTTAGCAGTATAATACAGGGGGGAAATAAAATAATTATTTCCATATGGAAAAAGCATTTCCCTGAAGCTTTGCCTTGACCCCCTTTTCCTCCATATGTGGACAGTAGCATATGTTTGGGTCTATAATTCATTCTTGGATGTAGTATATACAAGGTTAAACTCATCTGCATCTGAAATGGGCACAGAGAAACATATTGGCAAGGTAATAAAGCTGTTCACATGGCCTTAGGAAGTTTCCAGTTTATCCTTCCCTTCATAGTTTTCAAATTATGTGGACTTGAGAATCCTCCCAGGGATCTGCAGATGTTACACCACAACCATCTTGGATATTTGAATTTAATGTTAAAAAACCAATAGATTTTTAGATTAGAGAGTTTAGAACGTATTAGGCAGATTATATAGCGCGCACAAAAAACAAACTGGATTCAAAAACTGGTTGTGATATTAGATGTATATTTAAAAATTTTGCCTGACAATATGTAACATCTGCTTGAGAACATAATAACAAGGATCAGTGATGTATCAGTGATGTGTGTTGAAAAATATCAGCCCAAATGAAGTATATTCTGTGTACACAACGGACACCACTGCCTTTAATAAAATGCATACAATTAAGTCAAGTCAAGTCAAGTAGTTTTTATTGTCATTTCTACTATATACAGTGGTGTGCTACATAGAACAGTAAACTACACAATACAACTTAGTGCACTAAAGCATGTGCAATGACGCAAGACGATTAACAATAAATACACAAGACAATATACAATAAATACACTAGACTAAATATAGGGAGAGGGGAAGTGCAGGTAGCTCACTGATAAGGGAGCGGTAAGGTGCAGTTATATCCATATATCCGTACAGTCCAGGTTAGAAAGAACTCCGGTTCAGCGTCATTGCTTCTTACCATTCTGTGTGTTTTTACTATTATTCTGTGTACCTCTAATTTACCGCTGGTGCAATTTCCGCAAAAGACCAATAATCCAATATAAAACATTTGTGTATTCACAAATAATCTGATATGGATACCAGAAGACGTATCCTGATGTCCTTTTTTTCTTTGAACACCCAGTTATCTTCCTTACCCAGAAACTTAAATACAGCTGAAATGGCTGTAACAGAAACATGCATCAGTATCATTGCTGATTACATTTTGGTATTTCCGTGCAGTTACAAATTACAGTTACAATTTACCTAGAAAATTTACATCTTCTGAAAGTCTGCAAGGTTTATTATAATCTTTATAGAGAAGTCGAACAGCTGCAGCCAGGACGGTTGCCTTGCTGATCCTGTCAGATAAGAACTTTATTAAAGGTCAGTCTTCCTGTCGGCGCTGAGTGCTAGTCCCATTATAATTATTGTGTTTACTTGTTCGTCACAGACAATGGCTCACCTGGCCAGCTGAACTGGTCTCTGCATGCCATTGTGCAATTTTCTTTCTTTCTTTCTTTCTTTCTTTCTTTTTTTATGAGGCACATAACCTAAACATTTGCATTCTTCTACGCACACAGTTTTTTTTCCACACAAATCAACCTCCATTATGGCTTGCAAGTGTGTTTGTGTGTTATACTATATACTGTATTGCCCTCACATAAGTCATCAACAGTAACCGCTTTATCCTGGTCATGAAGGATCTGGAGTCTATCACAGGGCACAAGGCAGAAGAATTCACCAGAATGGGATGCCAGCGCAGCACAGGGCATCATGTGCACACACATTCAAAAGTAATTAAGCATAGCCAGCACATGTGTATGTTTTTAAACAGTGGGAGGAAGCTAGTGGAGCCAAAGGAAACTATTTATTAGCATTTCCCTAATTCTAAACAACGAATAGTGGTTAAATGTTATCCTGAGACCTTGGAAGAACAAGGTTCCACCTGACCTCACATTCTGTTAAAACACATACCACATTTTATATAGTGTATACACTATATGGCCAAAGGTTTGTTAACATTTGACCACAACACTCATATGTGATTGTTGAACATCCCATTCAACTGTCCCTTTCTCCCGTTGCTTTTATAATCACATGTACTCTTTAGGGAACACTTTTCACTAGATCTAGGATTGTGGGTATTTGTGATCGCTCAGCTACAATAGCAATAATGAGATCTGGTGGTCATGTATTCCTACAGCATACAGAGTATGACAGGTATGTACTTTAATTTTGTAGCGTATGGTCAAGATGGTAAGATGTCCAAAAAGCCTCGGTTATATAGTGTATTCATATTATATGGGTGAAAAAATTATTTATAATGAATAGATGTTTTAATCAGATACCAACACAAATATGATTTTTGTATTGAAAGTTTACTAGAAATGTTTATGATGCATTTGGTTGAGACTAGAGATGAGGTTAGCAGGACTGTGTAGTGTAATGCACAATGCAATTGCAGCATCCTTGGTAAATGCCTGGCCGGGTCATGGCTACTAGTTTGTTAATATTTTAGGAAATAGATTTGGTTATGTTTGTTACAGAATATCTCAGACTGGTACAAACAGAAGTAATAACCCTATGGGTGGGATTTAAGATGACCAGGCCATCATAGGGCAAACAAACACATTCACACATACATTCACACCTAGGAGCAATTTACTGTCTCTAGTTCACCAGAATGCACCCAGAGGAAACCCGTTCATACACAGGAAAAATAAAACTCCACACAGAAAGGACATGGCTGCCCAGCTGTGCAATCAAACCCAGACTCTTCTTTTTGCTTAAACATCTCAAATACATATTTAAATAACCACTGTTTTTTTGTCTCATGGTCATTGTTCTTCCTGTAAACAGTAAACATGATGGAATACATGGCAGTATGTTTAATATCCTGTTGTCTTTCTGCTCAGCGCTTCAGTTCCTCAGATGATACACAGACGGGGGCACTTCCTGAGTGAGCCTCAGTGTCTCTGGCATTTCAAACAACTTTAGTTATGAGGACAGTTAAAAGTGCACTTCACAAAGCTTTATCATAGCTGTGTTTAGTTTGAGTGTGCAGTTTATTCCTGTAATAGTGTCAGTCCTGGAGATCAGTGTACACAAGCAAAGAGTTAGTGAGGTATAATTGAACGTATTTGCTAAGCCCTTTGGTAAACCATGTTACTTTTTTTTTTAACTGTACAGAAATCCCGGCATGACCTTGAAAACCATGTTTGGTATGAGGAGCATTGTAAATGTAGGTGATTATTATTAGCTGTAAAGCTCACAGGACTGTCTGGCCTGCACTGATACTTTTCACGAGCTCATTCAGTGCAGATTTGTCTACAGAAGAACTTTAGACATGGGTATTACGACACCAGATTTCATATCCCCATAGTGCTTGTCATTGTCTCAGTCCTCATTTGAACAGCTTGTCCCTTAAATAGTAACCCCAGTGTTTCTGTTAATATATCCTTCCTTAAAGACCAGAGGTCAAACAGCAGTCTTGGTGAAAAGCTCCCTGGGGCTTACTTTTTCATCAGACCCAAGAGTTCACTTAACCCAAAACATAACCTTAGCTCTTAGTTTCAAACAATTCTGGATTATTAATCCAGATTATTAAAACTTGGGCTAGAAATTAACGTAGCGCAACGTAACGTTTTTTTTTTTTAGCAGCATTATTAATAACCTACATTTACATTTACAGCATTTAGCAGACATTTTTATCCAAAGGGACTTACAAAAATGCTTAACTTAAGTCGTTTAAGTTGTTAACTTAAAATTTCCAAAGCTAGTGCTGGTAGACACAAATTCAAAGTACTTGAAGCTCTGATGCTGCTGGGAATAAGCAATACCTTACCTAATACAAGAATAAGAGAAAAAAACAAGTCAAAGAACCTGAAAGTAAAACTAACCTATGCAAAACCTATGAAGGAAGCGAGACAGTAAATATAATACTGCTGAATGTGCAAAGTTAGCTCTGAACTGAGTTAAAAGAGGTGAGTCTTCAGTCAGTGTTTGAAGACAGAATGTGATTCTGCTGTATGGATACTCAGAGAGAGTTTGTCCCACTGCCTTGGTGCCAAGATAGACTGGATGCTTGCCTCCTGTGTATCCTGGATAATGGTGTTTTAAGTCAAGCCATATTTGAAGCACAAAGAGTTCTGAGTATGCATCTGGCTTTGACCATTGCCACCAGATATGAAGAAGCTGGACTGTTTTTGGCTTTGTAGGTCTGTGTCAGAGTTTTATAAATGATGCAGGCTGCTACAGAAAGGTACAGCAAGGGTGTGGCTGCATACATGTTGAGCATGTTGGGGCTCTACAACTACCTCCCCCATCTTGGGACTATTTGCTGCGAGTGCAAGTAGTGTGAACATTTCAGCGACACTATTTTCCCAGTCTGTGAATGATCCCAGAGACTTTAATATTTGCAATCCCTCTGTGACTAGTTACGAGTACAGGACTGAGAAACATCCAATGGAAGCCTGAAATTTCTCTGCAGCAGATCACTGAATCCTGTTCATCATCATCATCATCATCATTATCCGTATATGTGTGGAAAGGCGAGGGCAAAATGTAAGCACAGCACTAATGCTTCTATAAGAAACTATTTGACATGGCAAACCCAAATGGTTGTTAGGAACAGTAAAAATAAAAACAAACACGGTATGAATCCTGCCAGCTCACAGTGTAAAAATAACTAAGTTTTTCCACTGTAACTTCAGTTCTTTTTGCAGAATGGGCAGTCGTCTCTGTCCATGTCTCCCCAGTGACTATTTCTTTAACTTGTATTTCTGCCATTTGAAATGCATTCATTAGGCTTATATCTAATGATTTAACCAGATTTAAGTGACAAATATCCACACTTTTTATATGGTCTTTGCTGTAATAGAGTGAAACATTTCTTTCACATACATTATTGTTGATTGTTGCCTGTGAAATCTAGTTCTATTTTTCAGCTATAGCTCAGCACAATTGGTCTAAATAGTTCAAAGAAATTCAATGGGTGACATGTCTGGTGAGCACCAATTACAGTATCTCTGTCCACGAAACTGTAAATGCATGAAATACATGTGGGTTTGTTGTCCCTCATACATGCCTGCCTATACCAAAACCCCACCATCACCAAGAGCTGCTCATAATATTCATAATTTTAATATTCATGGGGTTAATCATATTAAGAAAACCCTTGATGTTGTACATGCTGCTTGTCTTCTACCTGGTATAGTTGAAATTGTGATTGATTTGTTAACAGTACTGTTGTCCTCTTGCACCATGTATTACAGGCGATACTGCGATAAGGGCATCAGTCATGCAGATGACGTTTTTGAGGACAATCTCTGAATGTTTCTGGAAAGATTCTTCAATTTTGCCTGCGAATTGTTTCATTTTAGTGTCTGTGTGTCTGTTCTCAAATGATCCCAGGCCTGAAGTAACCTGATATCCCTGTCATATCTTTGATTGTGAGAACGATCGGACAGCACTGAATCAGCATTGGAGGTGCTTTAGGATAGAAAAAAGAATATTTATGACTCAGCAACAGGGCTCGATGACATTTAGCTCAAGGCAGTGTCCCACAAACACCTGTGCAGTGATCACGCTGCTTAATCTGCTTGTTGATACCTGTGTAATGGATGATCATGTGCCTATAAAAAAAATCCTGGATTGTTTTTCACCCTGGAATTTCTGAGGGAGCAAAACCCAAACCTGTTGCATTTGTATTTTTGTTCAGTGTAATTACACTGACATGCTAAACGTCACTGGATAGCAGTATGTGAATTAATTATGAAGTAGCGTTACCTCAGGGGACGGCTTGGAAATTCCCACACCTGTATAAGTTGTGTGGCTGAACACTGCCCAGCATGCTCATGTTAGAGCAACATAAATGATCAGAGCTTGAATGAGGCATGGCGGTGGTTGCCAGATGTGTATATCGTACTGGTTTGCAAACTGGACCCTAGAAGACTGGCAACATGTAGCATGGTCTGATAAGTCATGGTACCAGTTGATTTAGGCTGATGGTTGACTCTATGGCCAAACTGGTGGTGGTTCTATTCTGGTGTTGGCTGTATTCCTCTGGCATAGGGTGGGTTCGCTGGTCCACCTAAATATGTCATTGATATGTTTCACTGCTTGGTGACCATTTGCAGCCCTTCATGTACCCCCCACAATGATATATTTCAGCAGGATAATGCACCATGCCATCAGATCCAAGTTGTCCAGGTTCAATAAGAATATCACCAAGCTGTGTATGGATATCCAGATAGCAGGGCTCGACATCCCTCCAGACATCTTCCTCCAGTTGCTGCACTTCTCACAGGGCGGTCTATAGAGGGTCCTACACGATACTAGTCCCTGGTTCTACACAGTATTAATCCCTGTGCCATGACTTTTGGCATGTCAGTGTAAATACATCTTACATTTACCAAATAAAAACAAATGGATTAATACACCATTTCAGCAGTATACAACAATTTGTTTGCAAGTACACTGTGTACAGCATTGACAGTATTTCTAAACTGGATGTGAAATAAGAATGTTGCTACTTCATTACAATTTATTATACTATGTACAAATTCCATGTTATATGTCTTACAATTCATTATAACTGATTAGTATTGGCACAACATTAGATTTGTCTTGGATCATTATATCCAAGCCACATTTGGCCTAAATAAACTAAGAGAAAGCATGTTATATGAAGTGAACTAAATGTTCTGGGCAAAAAGACATTTAAGCAATAATACATGAGCGCAGTCGTATACATGCTGCAGTCGTAGGCACAAGGTCACAGACAGAGTATTGTAGAATCTAGCGTGATTATACCACAGTTCCGTTATCAGAGTTTATTGATAGATTTTAGGATTAAGAGGACGACAATTTAGGTTCTGTTTGTTTATCAACATAAAATAGTTCCATTCTATCAGATGGCCTGCTTGTGTTATATATTTAAAGGTCTCACTACTGAAACATCAGACTATAACAGTCGAGGAGCATCATTAACCACCCAATAATTATTATACAGATAATAAACACAAATACATCCATTTATAAATTAGAATTTATGAACTCGCTATAATTAATTTTGGCAGATGTTACTGGTTTATTAATGGCTGCAGTGTTTGGCTTGTAAATGCTGGTGTTATTACTAGGGTTACGTGTGTATGTGGCAAAGTGATATTTGTAGAGCTTTGTTATCGTGTAATAACGGCACTCATGGAACGCCTCATCAATCAGCCAATCACATTGCAGTCGGGTCGGGAACTAACTGTAGTATAATTTGCAGTATACTATGTAAAACAAACACACTGCAAAGCACCATCAGTACCTCCTTTCTTGCTTTAGCTTGGTATGACTAGTGAAGAAACATACAAAACACCCCATCAACCCTCTTTTCATCAACATCGATGAACATGGGTGCACAAAGCATAACTAGTGAACAATAAAGTTAAATGAGTTAAGCAGTATAGAATTACAATCGATCAATGCAGTACAGACGTATTCACTTGTTAGAGCTGCAATACTGACTGGACAGTGTTTTGTGGAGGAAACTATACCGTACATCACCCATCACAGTTAGCTGGCTATACTGTGTGCTGTCGTTTACCACTTTGTAGTCAACATAAATTCCAAGCCCAATGAGGGTAGTTTTAAGAGAAAATGGTCTTTCGTCGCACACCACAAGTACAGTGAAGGTTTTCAATCTGCTGAGAGTTTAGTTCATTTGTAAATATGTTTTTTAATCATTGGAAGTTTGGGCTGTATTTCTGATCATTATACAAAAACATACAGCATACTTTTAGATCGCTCAGAGGCATATGCTAGTGTATGTGTGTGTATGTGCGTGCGTGCTTGCAAGTGTAAATGATGCTGTCATTCTAAGCACATTAACTTGGCTGCGGTAAGTATCTTGGCTGTATGTGTTTGTGTGTGTGTGCGCACTGAGTGATGTGTCTGGCATGGAGTCAGAAGGAAGAATGAAATAGTTGCACATTGGCGTAAGCTTGATTAAGCCTCCACACGTGTCTGAGAGAGAGAGAGAGAGAGAGAGAGAGAGAGAGAGAGAGAGAGAGATAGAAACACTATGTTTACTATTATACTACTGCTACTCGTATTACTCTCCTTTCTCGTCGGTTTCTCTTACATTCTCTTTTTTTTCTCTTTGTCACGCACACACTCTTCCATCCCCCAATGCACCAGTGTCCCAGCTGAGGAATAAAACTGTCGAAAGGGAGATATAATGTCCCAACAAACTCTCCACAAGAGGCATTGCTTCTCGTGAAAGTTTCTTTACATATGACACCTTACAAAAACGTATTAAAAACAGACCATGAATAATTCACCTAGTCCTTGTCATGCGGAGTATAGGTTTACATTTTTAGTATTTATGCCCTTGAGTGATTTCAAAAACAACTCAAAAAATAGTGCGCCTAAAGAGGCAGGCTGTGTTTCCCCCCGTCTCACCTCCTCCTCGCTTAACAAGCAGCTTCTGCCTGATTTTAAACATTTGAAACCAGAGCTGAACAGTTGCAAAACCTGAGTAGAAATATCGAACACACTTTAGTTCACCTCAGCTGGCCTGAAACTGCTTAGTTTGGACATGGTCTTGAACCCACACACACACACACTCATTCAGTGTTGACCCACTTTCAGCACACACATCTACACACCTTCTTGCTGCCCTGGCCTGCAAAAACACTTAATATTTCCCCCCTGCTCCCCACGCTGTCCATCCATCAGAGCTTGTCATCCCTCTGCATAGCTAAATGATTGGGTTACATCGTCATGCTCTACTCCATCAAAACCTCTCTGTTTTCCTCCTCTACAATGTGCTCTGACCCTCTGCGCTCTGACCCTCTTTCAGTCTTGCACATCTATCCAATTATCATTTCTCACTCTGCTCCCAGAGCTTAATAACAGCTCACACTCACAACTACATAACTGTTACCTTTCACTTGTTGATTGCTATGAGTGCAGTACTGGAGTCCTGTCATGGACGGTAGTTTTTCTATTGTCTCAAACTTGTCTTAAAGACTTTTATCTGCAACAACAACAACAATAATAATAACAACCCATGCAGATGAATATGAGCAGAGGCGGGTGGAAATGTGCTTCTCATACTTCTTTTCTAACTTTTCTTGCCTCACAATTAAATCTGTACAGATGGTATTCTAAGTCTATGACCCAATCCTTTTGTACGTTGCTGTGGATAAGTGCGTCTGCTAAATACCTTAATGATGAAAATGTAAATGACTTGTTGGTATGTACACTTGGACTTGTCTCTGTCTCTGGCTGAATATTCTAGTTGTTCTTGACTGAGCCCAGCTGCCTTTAAAATAAATATATTCTTTGTTTTATCAAGTGAGTCCTTCTACAAAGCAAAGTAACTGATTAAGTGAGCTTATTGAGAATATGGCCATTTGTTTAATTCATTTAGAATCCATCTAGAACAGGCATTTACATTGTCCACCTGGTAACCAATCAGATGCCTGCCAAATCTCATCTCTGTGCTCAGTGCATCCATGCCCATTCTATTGGCCACACACACAAGGTTGGTGAGTTCAAGCATTATAAAATGTATGAAAATGTCCCAGCCGTGGACTGAAGAGAAAACACAAAGGCAATGTTTGGAACACAGCAATTTCAAAAACCTTTGGGACTCACAAATATGGTACAGCACCCTTTCTCGGGGTAGAGGTTACATGCTTTGTCTTTGGAGATTGTTATATGATATCTACTATGATATCAAATAAACTGTTTGCAGTATAGAATTACATAAACGGACTTTATAAATAAATTAATAATACAACCTCATTTGATCCTACAGTGTCGTTACACTGCACTCGCATTTGGATCCGTATGAATTATTGCGCAAAATTATTTTAAATCTTAAAAAAGAAGATATACCGTCTGTCTAGCTTCACACACAAGATTATAAACAATGTTGTACAGTCTCGAATAGGGTTTTTTTTTCCTGTCCCTCTCATTTGGACCTTGTTGAACTCCTGACTGCAGCTCTGCTGATCATGTCCACTGTTCTCTCACCCCGTTTGTCTTGTTTCCACATTCATTAATTCAGGACATGTTGTCTGTCTTTCTCACTCATGCATTCACATATACATGTACATCTACATATACACAAGAAGAAACTGAATCCAAATACATTATTGAGTATGAACATGAATAGTAATGTGTTCAAAATAAGTAGAAATACAGATAAGCAGTCAGCTGTGGTTCCAGGTTAGGAAAACGGGTTTTGTGACCGGAAGGTTGCCACTATGATTCCCTGTACTGACAACACTGAAGTGCTGTTCTGGGCAAGTGTGATTATTGCCCCTAGTGTGTGCATTTACATGTTTGTGTGTGTTTTACTGCATGGATGTGTTAGATGTGGAGGTCAGCTTGTTCTGTGTGCGAGGACAGTGGACAACTCCGGTTAAGACTAGAGGAGTGTGTTGCTATCCGGATCGTTTGGGATGCAGAAATGCAAGGGGTCAAATATGAATCATAAGGGACAAAAAAGTCTACATTAGCTACATTAACAGTCCAACTGTCCATTTGATTCGCTCATGCATTTGATTATTCATGCACTCATTTTTTTATCAATCCCTAGCCTCTGTCAGACTGTCAGTTTTACTTTTATAT
>JAOVVF010000010.1:15897377-15908234 GCA_028565595.1 Duopalatinus emarginatus | reverse complement strand
TCCTGACAAAGTCAAAAAGTCTTGATGCAATAAACAAATTTATTTAGTATTTTCATGCATTTGAAACCTACAAACGGTTCGGTCACGACCCTAACACTAGAGGAAGGTTCAATTGTGTTTATGGGAGTATTTCTTGTTTCTTTGTATTGTTTGATGTAAAAAAGATGAAATAAAATGGGCTCCATACAAAGACTGACTGACTGACAGTTTTTCAGAGAACTGTTCATTAGTATTTTAGTCATTAAGAATTTTACAGTGTATAAACAGATACTGGTGAAAATATCACCACAATGGCCTGAAAGATAGTAGCCCAGATGGATTAGTCCAAACTGGGTGTATCTCTGTGTAATCACATTGACACGGACTCTGCTGTGCTCATTACAGTTAGACTATATACTGCTTCATGTTATTCAGTTTTTTACAGCCACTGGTGGTGCTGTTAAACTGGGTTTAATGCTAAAATAATCAAAAGATGATGATGCAGATGGTGAAAATGAGACCAAATATTGTTTTTCCCCTCTAGCCCTGTTATCTGAGCTGACCCTGTATATATCCTATGTCCTGAAAAGACACAACAACAAATACCGTCACACGTGGGTGTGTATATGGAAAAAAAAGTGTGCAAACGAATGAACAGGTTTTTTTTTTTTTGCCAGTCAGAATATATTTATTTCATATTTGACTTCCAAATGAGAAATATATGATATGTGATCTCCAGCACTGGCACTTTGGCTGAGGCCCAGTGTGGCTTGCTTACCTGTAATTTTATCCCCACAACCACAGGGCTTACTCAGCTTTACACTTCCCCCCTCTTCTCCACTATAACCCGAACTCTGTCTGGATGCCAGTATTGTTTCAGCAGTCTGTAGCTATCACTTAGTGATCTCCAAGTGTGTTCAGTGAAAGACACCAAACCAAATCGTAATAAAATGCCACACATTAACACACACTACACACATAGTTTTTATGAACGTGACTACTGTGTGTGTGTTTGTGTGTGTGCTTGCTTTGTGTGACGGTCTGCCACATAGTCAGCTTTCACTCTCACCTGTTCTTTTCCTTCTCCTTGTTATTGCAGCTCAGTCCCTGTCCTGCCAAAATGAGCCAGACTTTGCCGGGGCTGCTTTCCTTTCCCTGTTTTCTTTACATCATTGACACACATGCTAAGAATACATCAGTTTTTCAGTAATACATAACACACACACACTGCTGTCCTTAGATTTTTAGCTCTAAGCTTCAAAAATCCACTTGACTACAAAATCCACCAAACAAGTAATATATTAATAGTTAAGTAATATTTTCACAACAAAGAATTACTACAAGCACATCTGAAAATAATAATGATGTGTGTACAGTAATAGCCACCTGAGTCATTGATATATATCAGCTGTGAATAAAAAAAGATTTTTTTTTCCATAGCCACTGCTGCCTACAGAATTGCACATATAAGAAAAAAAAATTGTCTAAAATGTTTTGACTTACTCAGTTCAGTTTTATTTAAATTTTATTTAGCTCTTTCAACAATGAACATTGTCCCAAAGCAGCTCGTCCTCATTTAGGTGACACAGATAGTGTGATTATTAATAATCTATTGCTGTATTAAAAGTGTAAATGTACAGCCAGAGAATTGGTCATACAGGTTAAGTCAAGGGCACGTTTTAGGAACATAGCTACCACATTAAAAGCCGCATATCGGATCAAGCGAAAGTTTTTCAATGGGAAGGTGGTCATGTGACCTGTGTCTTTTGACTCTCTATAACATGAAGTCTGATGTTTGTTGAACTTTGTTAACTGTTCACTGACAGACACATGACTAATGTTCAGTCCCAGTTTTCCTGCAAATAAAAATACAATCGTCTCTAAAACTATTTTTTGTGTGTTTAATAGATCTGCATGATCACATGATCAAGAATGGGGTTATACTGAATATCAGCATGGTCATGATTCAACCATGGATAATCACAGCTGTGCCGTATCATGTTTTAGACAAAAAAAAATCCTAATATCAGACAACAAGCTAAAGCAATTCAGGACAAAACACCTTGAGGACACCTTGCCTTAAGAGCTTGTTTCCAGACATTGATAAAACTTACATACAGACTTGAGGGACCCCTCAGATGGAGCAATGAACAGATTTTTTCTTTTAACATGTCCAATCTTAATAAGCAGCTTGCAATCCTATTAAGAACATGAATGACCCTGTATAGGTATTGCACAAATTTCTGCTCTCTCTCTCTCTCTCTCTCTCTCTCCCCCTCTCTCTCAATTCCCATATATCATGATCACATTTTTTCCCTACTACACATTTGCTGGTACAAAATCTTTGGTACTATATAAATGACTATTGTTTCTGTCTGTGTGTGAACAATGTATATCCATGTATTTTATTTATTTTATTTTATTTTTTTTTGTTGTTGTTGTTGCTTTATTTACTTTACTATCCACTTGGTTTTATGGCTTCCTTGCCCAGATCCCAACCCTACACCACTTTGAAGTTGATAACATGATCGTTTTCGCCTTAAAGGGGCTCAGACAGTTTCCTTTTCCGCTAAAGCCTACAGATCAATGTGCTCATCAACCAACCTTTGAAAATGAAGTAATAATTTTCTGATAATCCTGCAGTTTCTCTAGAACTGAAGGATTTGTTGGATGGTTTTAGTGTGGACCTGGTCAGAAGAACCAAACCTTTAAACTCTTTAACTAGAGTACCTACGGTCGGTTCCGGCTAATCATTAGGGTTAGATGTAGGATCAGGATCATGTTTAACCTATATTCAGGCTTAGGATTGGTTCACGTAGCATAAAGTGTCTAGTCCTCACAAGTATGTTCAGTCAATGATGTATAATATATCTGTTTAAAAAATAAAAAGAAGAGAAACATGAAAATATTCAAGATTATTTTGTCCCATGTGCATTTGGGAAGTAGCTGCTATTAAGACTGCACATAATAAAAAGATGTCAAAAGAATAATAGGTGAGAAAAAGAAAGTAGGATAAAAAATGAAAAGAAATAATTTGTGATTATGCTACTAGTGCACTTGTAATGAAAGTGTGCTATGTTAAAGTGACCAAACCAAAGTGTTGTGTGCATTGCAAAAAGGGGAGTTCACAGGCTTGTGGTTAAGGAACCGGACTTGTGATCAGAGGGTCTTCGGTTCAAGACAAGACTAAAGTGCCCTTGATCAAAGCACCTCATCCCCAGCTGCTCCCTGCGTGCTGTGTATAGGGGTTGCCCACCGCTCTGGGCAAGTGTACTCTCTTCCCACTAGTGTGTGTTTCAGTGCATGAATGAATTAAATAAAGAGATCAGATTACTCTATGTGTACAAGCACGGTGGTCAATGAGTGTTTCACTTCTATCTTTATCTTAAAAGATGCAGATATGCTGTATGTTGTACAGGATTTGACTGTATATGTCCATATGGCCTGATGGAAAAAGTGGAGATGTGTCCCAGATGGTAGCAACTGTAAGTCCCTAAGGTCCTAGCTATAATATTAACAATATTGTTTCGCTGAATAAAAATAGCAAAATTACAGTATTTGCAGAGTCCATTATGCCTTGCATGATTAAGGTCAACGGTCATTTTCAGAAAAAAAAATGAGTCTTTTGTACATAACAGACCTGTTATGTAATCACTATTTGTGTCCTTTTTGTAGATGAACTTATGAACATTCATGTACAACTGATTTTTATGTTGTAAGTTCAGTTTAAAGGCTTTGAATGACATAATCTCCTACCAATCAGGTAATACTGCATGCACATGCATAAAACATCTGTCGACAGCCTGACACCTTTTGTTTTGAAGGACATGTTCGAACAAAAGGTGCCTAGTATGCTATTTAACAGGACAAAGTACATAGCATACTATTCAAAATAATTATTCCACGTGCCTCCTTGTCAGATTACTCAGTGGAAGTGCTCCTTTTTTATTTGAACAGACAACAACAAAACAGACGGTTTGACTTAAGGCTTGCCGTTTCCTAGCCGACTCCTTATTGGACAGACAGCTAAGATTCTCTTACTCTTTTAAAGGACTATTAACACTCTGGTCTTTTCAAAGGTAGCTTTTAATGACCCGGAGGAGAAGTTCTAACCAAGTATAAGACAGGAGTAACTCCTGCAGGGTCTATAAGTGTGTGCTTTAATTTAATACTGTACTCATGGGTTGCTTAAAAAGTGGTAATCAGATAAAAGTATATTAAAATGGTCATAAAACCTGTGTCAGGGGTGTTAATAGGGGGTCTATTATGATCTTTAGGATCCACTTAAAAACGACCTTTTTAGAAGCTTTATTTGTTACTAACCCATGTATGTTTGTCTCTGCAGCTGACTTTGGACTCACAGTATCCACACATGTTGTTTTAGACCTCACAACATTGTTCTCAGTTTGTCTTACAGAGACACTTGTATAACGTAAGGTTCCTGTTTAAGGTTCTTTAATAAGAAGGGTGTCAATACATACGACAAAAGACAATACACAGTGATGTGCGTTTTAATTCCTTTTGCTTATCTAGGATCAGGAACAGAAGCGAGCATATGTCGTGATGTAAATGTGTTACAGAACACAGTTGAACAAGTACATCCTTGATAAGAGCGCTGTGTGTATGTGGGATCAGACGTGTATGTCTTTGATGGACGCCTGCACCCCATGTGAGTGGGAAGGACAGTGACTTTGGATTTAAAAGCATACACTTTGTTCTTGAACATACAGAGAAAAAACGACACTCCGGATGTTTTCCTGTTGCATCACGATTCATGATTATGGTTTAAAAAAGAGAACTGGGACGACAATAGGGGACTGAGACAAAAGGGAAGAAAGGGGGGAACAGAAGGAATAAGATACTCTTTGATGTGCATGCATGTGTTGTGTGTATATGTGTGCGTGTCTGTGTTTGTGTGTGTGTTGGTCCGCTCGCTCCTCTAATTAAGAGCTTCAATCTGACTGCTGACGCCACAAAGGGAGCAGACTGACGATGGAGGGAGACCAGCAATCAAAACAAACATGTGTCCTGGTGGAGCCTCACAAAACCCTGTGGTACTTGGAGTTGATTTATGATGTGTAGTGCCTCTCGGTGACAACACACAGTGGCTTATCTAGAAAGAGATGACCTGAGACACGCAAATATGTGGTCTGTGTTTTGTGGTGAAAGATGAAGGGCGTTTTGTGAAATGGCATTGTTTATGTGTGTGTGTGTGTGTATGTGTGAGAGAGTGAGATAGAGACAGAGAGTCAGGCGCGCCGGCATTCTTCTAGGCCAGACGTTAGTGACGTACAATTTTGTTTGTGCACGATCAGAGGGATATGACAGCCCTTCTTTTGAACCTGCCCTATTTTTCTACACTGTCAATACACTTTTATCCCCACCCCCTTTCTCATTTTCTCATTTTTTCTCATTAGATGTAGCCTTTCTTTTCATATACTCCTAACACCAAACCCAGGATAACACAAAACTCTTTGAAGTCTGAGATAAACCCGAAACTTTACATGTTCTGAGCCAGACATGAGAAGAGTCTTGCTATCTTTGGGGCTCTGTATCACTGATAAGCGAAATATCTGCTTTAATCAGGCTGAAACAAAACAAATGTCTATTCCTCCATCATACTAAAAGCATGAGTGGGCATTCAAACGACTCAGTGCTACAAATAAATGTGGGATTTTGAACTATGACACCTATCTATAAATAACAAGCAACAAGCATTGTCTAGTTAGTATGCGCGCACACACACACACACACACACACACACACACACACACACACACATACACACACAAACTCAAAAGATTTTCCATAGCATGTGATTTTGAGTCATTCGTGTACTGTTGATTTGACCACAAGTTGAAGATATTTACTTCTTTAGAAGTGTGAGAACTACCTTACTTTGGCAGGAAAGAGACAAAATCAAAGCGTGTGTGTGTGTGTGTTTGTGTGTGTGTGTGTGTGTGTACGTACGTGTTTGTGTGTATGCATGTGTTCTCCAGGCTTACCCACGCGCATCGATCTGCAATCAAGGTCATAAGGAGGATGCAGTATTTTGTAGCTAGACGGAAATTTCAGGTACAGAATTCCCTTTATAACTGAGTATAAAATTCACATCTTCCATTCAAATAACAGCCACATTTAAATATCACCCATCATCAAAGACTTTAGAGTAGCTGCCTTTTTGCAATGTAAGTAAAATACAAACCCACTTCACGCTAGTTAAAATTTTTGTTTTGCATTGTTTCTGGGAACTTAAAGAACCATTTTCTGCTTAACGTGTTGAATAACACTGTCATGGTAACAAAGTGTGGAAGTTGGAGGCCCAGAGGGACTCTAGCTTTCATCCATGCATTCTGTCTCGGCAGCGAGCGAGGAAACCCTACGACGTGCGAGACGTGATCGAGCAGTATTCCCAAGGCCACCTGAACATGATGGTCCGCATTAAAGAGCTCCAGAGACGGTGAGACAACAACGACATCCCCACAACTGGTGCTTTGTTGCTTTTTTTTTCACATCTTTCTGTTTACTTGTATGGCCAGGGGGCTTGGGAAAGGGAAGTGCATGGGGTAAGGGGGTGGGGGGGGTCATCAGGGGTTGGAGGTCTGAAACAATCAATGCATATTTCATTGTTTCCTGGTGTTTTTCTTTTCTAGGATGGACCACACATTGGGAAGGCCAGGAATGTTTCTGCCAGGTAGGTATCACTGTTACACCAGCCTCCATGGCCTTGAAAGTGACAATAAAGTTTAACAGGCATCTATATATTGTATATGCAGACTACTGCCAATACACAATTTATGTAGCATTTCTGCAACAACCAACACTTTTAGGTGATACTTTAACACTCATACAGTTCATATACTGTATGTTAGAATAACTGAAATCACAACATGCTACTAAATGTTGATATGCAGCTGAGTGCAGGTCAGAATGGACAGGATGGAATGTACCATTTAGGAATTAGTTTACCGATGAAAATCAAGAGAATAATAAAGGTCACTGTTGGATGTTGCAAAATAAATGGTTTGTACCAAATTTGGTCTTTTATGCTTGTAGCAGGATTTTGACAGCATTAATATTAGAAATGAGTATGTTTCAAATGAATGTTGAAAAACAAGTATATTGGTAAAAATAATAACAATATGCATACAGTAGGTATGTGTAAAGTTATGTTAAGTGTGAAACAGCACAGAATTCTATTAATTCAGGAGTCACAGATCCTTTAACTTCCTTGCGGTAAATAGCGGCTTGATGAGGTTGTTGTGTAAAATGGTAACAAATGAAAAACAATGAAATTGCATTTGAATCGCATTACAGTAAGATACATTTTGGTATTCTGCAGGGGCACGGGTCAAACTTTTCACACAATCTTCTTAAAATGTATCAAAGATCATTTAGTCAGCCTGCCCAGAAAACAATCTTATTATTTATCAAGGCTCGTATTATTTATCAAGGCTATTATTCATCACATACAGTACATATATACATACATACACACATGCATATGTATATACATGTATGCATGCACACATTAATACATAAACACATACATACATTAAATTATAAATCATTGTGTAATGATTGAAAACAGCTGATTTGTTTGTTCAGTGCGTTTATATGCCTACATATATGATACAGTGCCAACAGTATCTTTATGCGAGCCATAAATGAACACAGTATAAATTGGGTGATCAGTTTCTATGTTTGCATTGGACAGGTTCTTGTCTCTACAGGTATGAGTTCTTTGTTTAGTCAGCCTGCCCAGAAAACAATCTTATTATTTATCAAGGCTTGGACTGTTTTGAGTATCTGGGATTGTTTACTCAACCTGACCATCCAAAAAAAATGGCTGTATTTTGTCCATGCATCTTGAGTTTCATAATGGTGCAGGGCTGCTGATTGCACATTTGGTGTCCTGTACTGCGTGTCTTCAGATTCACCCCCAAATTTTTTCCTTCCTGTAATCTGGCAAACATATCTCACGGGAAACATTCACTGTTTTTTACAATTCGCTAAATAACATGAATCACGTGTACACGTTTAAAAGACATTCTGTGTGTGCACATTTAAAATGGACAGACTGTATGCACACAATTGTATTGGAATACTTATTACATTGTTTAAAAAAATATTTTTTTCTGTTTCCTATTTTTTCAGAGAAGGGTGTGGAGAAGGACTACCACACTATTGGAGCCAGACTGATCAGACTGGAAGATAGGGTGAGTGAGTATCTCTCTCTCTTTCTTTCTCTCTCTCTATCTTTCTCTCTCTGTGTGTGTGTGTGTGTGTGTGTGTGTGTGTGTGTGTGTTTCTCCTGCTGATACAGATAGTAAGCACACCCTGTATTTTGACTGGCTTATTTAGATATTTTGTGATATTTTATCTCAGAGAGAAAGAGAGTGAGACAGTGAGAGTATTCAGTAGTCTGGAGTCCTAGTCAGGTCTTGTCAGAGCAATCTGAGATTCAGCACAATCGTAGTTCAACTATCACAACACTGACAGGGCAAAGTTTCTGTTCCTTATGTGATACAGGAAACAAAACATACCATAGATTACAAATAGTGTGATTACATATACATACATAGATACATACGTATGACCTATACATGGATACATGCATACACATACACATACACATACACATACACATACCATACATGCATACATAACCATGTACATGTTGATGTACATGCATACACACACACAGATGCATACATACAGTACATATATACATACATACACACATACATATGTATATACATGTATGCATGCACACATTAATACATAAACACATACATACATTAAATTATAAATCAGTGTGTAATGATTTGGAAAACAGCTGATTTGTTTGTTCAGTGCGTTTATATGCCTACATATAATATACAATATACTTTTATAATACCAACAGTATCTTTATGAAAGCCATAAATGAACACGGTATGAATTGAGTGATTAGCTTCTATGTTTGCATTGGACAGGTTCTTGTCTCTCCAGGTATAAGTTCTTTGTTATATTTGTTATCTCTCAGATGACCTTGCCTTAGCCTTATGTGATAGACATTCTGGCTGGTGCTGAAACATAATATCAGAGTTATTTAAAGATTCAATAACTTTATTCTACATTGACAGAACTGTACACATTTTAGATTTGTGTGTGTGTGTGTGTGTGTGCGCGCTATGTGAATTAGTAATTTATTTATTATCCTGACATGTTATTATAGACATTATAGATGCAGCAGATTTAATTACCCTAGGCTTTACTGAAAAATAAATCAGACGTGGCAGTAATGCTATCTTGCAAAGAAACATATGTTTTAAACCCATAAACAAACAAACCACAAACAGTATGTACATGTATTGACCCATAAGCCTTTAATTTTGTTGATAAAAACTCATGACCTATTCTGAAAACAAACTGTTCATATTATTACAATTTTAATACCCCGCTCAGGGGTGCATTACTACAGTGGAATCAAACGCAGATCTGGATATCAGATATCATTCCTCCAAATCCTTTAATACCACATCTGGAAATGGAAGCAACACTAATAGCAACCCTGAAAAGGAAACACAGACCAGTGATTTTCTTCTGCCAGCTGTTGTACTTAGCGATAGTCAGTGTCTTGGTTTGGTGATGCCGTTACAATGTAAATAATAGTCAGGAAGGCTAGGCCATGTGGTCTGATCCTACAGAAAATCCACTGAAGAATCTGTTGCGTCTTGGTGCCAGATACCACACAACCCCTTCAGAGGTCTTGTGGAGTTCATGCGTGGTGGTGTAGGTGGTGTTAATGTTATGGCTGATTGGTGTATGAGACGTAGTTATTCAAATCAGAGAACAATTCACATGCTGCAACCGTAACCCCCATTATAATGAACAGGCAGAGGCAGACTATGAATCTGAGTATGTGTGTATGTATGAGAGTGCAACAAGTAAAGGCAGCTTTAGTCCACACTAAGTGCAGTGCTGTGTTTAGTGGAAGCTGTGAGGCATATCCGTGTTTTGTGTTGCATGGCACTTCTTACAGGACACCCTTAGTATTATGGAACTCTGCCAAACAAGTTCCCTGGCAAACAGTCTGGGCTTTATGTCCCAGTCCCAATCCACTGCATTCTCTGTCTCTGTGTCTCTAGTCTTGGAAATATTCACTAGTCGTTCTCTGTCTCCAGATAATTACCAAATAATTCGTACAGGTCAGTGGCACCTTGATCTTGACCCATTTAGCATATCTGTAACTGGATTTCTCATTAGTAGCATACACCCGAGCTTAAAAGCAAAATGATGACCCAGTGTGCTTATATTACTATTAAACTAATGTGGAAAATTGCAGGGTGTGTGAGAGCTAACAGAGGGTGTGAGCTAATAGATGTCCTTCATTTTTTTAAATACATTTAGTCATGCAGTAGTTTAAATGTCCTAGGTACCCTGTAATTACAAGTAATATTGTGAATCACCTAATTCTCCACCTGAATTTAGAATTTTGTATTTTAAACACTTGTGGTATATTAGATATTGATAAAGATCCTGTTATTCTGTAAGACTGATGGTTTTTTGTGCCATGTTGTGTGTAGGTATATTTAGTTAAGTGTGCGTAGTGTTAATGCACCAAAATTGTGCATGTTGGTATTTAGGACTTAGATGTGACTAAGGACTGTTCACGGGTTGCACAAAAGCATGCAGGGTGGAGCTTGGAGGAAACAGAGACATTTCACAGTTGCACTCAATTCAGACCTTGAACCTGAATTGATTTTTCTTGTGCGATATCACCTCAAGTTAAAGTATTAAGTCCAGTAGTACTGTCTGACTATTACTATTTAGTCACACTTTTGTGCTATGTATGCATTTGAAAAGAAACTTTGTACTGCTATTTGAAATTTA
>JAOVVF010000010.1:15879270-15896963 GCA_028565595.1 Duopalatinus emarginatus | reverse complement strand
GTTTTTTGAGAAGTAACTTAGTGTAACTTTCTAGTAACTAAGTGTACTTAAAGTGAGCTGTATCAGATACATGCTTTCTTAGCTTATCCTGGGAGCATATTAATCCGAATCAGCCAAATCATATGCATTATACTACATCATCACTTTGACAAATCAAAGTTTTAAGTACCATTGTGGTGTTAGTATGTCATGCGCCGGCCGAGGCAGGATGGGGACACAAATGCCGCTGTTTATTAAATATCAGGCAAACACCCAATACACCATCCAAGGTCAATAATCTGAGGTCAACAAAACAGGCAATGGGCCAGGCAAGGCACAATCAGGATTTCAGAGGCTAGACTCAAATCAAAGTCTGATACAGGCACAGTCCAAACTTGGCAACGCTAATCTTACAGGATGGCCTGGTACAGGTTTGCACAGGAAACCAAAACAAAACCACAAAGGACAGGGCTTAAATACACTAAAATAAACAGGATTAACTGAACACAGGTGTAAACAATGAACATACTCAACAAGAAACAAGAAACACTACTAAAACTCTTGGGACACAGAAGGGGTGGGAAACAAAGAACTTTGCACAAATGTGGCCGTCTTGCCTGCTCGCCACAGATTCTGGGAGTCAGAGTTTCTGCTGGGAACCCCAACAAGCCTAAAGTACTTGCACACTTTATGATTTGGTGGATATGTGGTTGGTGTGGTACAGTTGTAACATCATCGGCTCCCATGTGAGAGACCTGGGTTCGGTTGCCGGTCTGGGCAGCCAGTCTGTACTACACCAGTAAGGGTCCCTGGGCAAGGCTCCTAACATTATGTTGGCCTACCTGTAAATCAGTAACCTTGTAGGTTGTTTTGGATAAGAGCGTCTGCTAAATGCCGTAAATGTAATGATTTTATGGTTTGATTTGGTGTCTTTGAACTATATAGAAATTGTGCTAAAAAGAAGGCTGAAATAATAGGATATGCTGGATCAAGTGTTATTTTATAAGCTGCAGAATATTGAAAAGTAGAAGCCATATTGGTACATTAACACAAGAACGCAATTAATTTCATGAATGCAAATTAGAATCAGAATCACTTTATTTGCTAAATGTACAATGTAACACATCAATGCTACTCTGTAAAATGGCACAACGAGACATAGGATATGAGAATAGGGTGAAGAAAATAGAATATTTTAGAATCAATATGTAGGAGTTAAAATGTTAAACATGAAATAATTATGGTTGCTTCATCATGCTAAATATTTCACTGTCTAGAAGGTTGGCTGAGAGTTGTAATGTTCAGTATAATGTGTGTGTGAAGTGCATGAGCTTGCATGCATGCATGTGTGTGAGTAATTCAGAGGGTTAGTCGAGGAATGGTGAGTATTCTCCTCAATCTGCTTTAATTCAATTCAATTCCAATTTATTTGTATAATGCTTTTAACAATGGACATTGTCCCAAAGCAGCTTTACAGAAAAGGGTTATACATTTATAGAATTTTTTTAAAATTTTATCCCCGATAAGCAAGCTGGTGGCGACAGTGGCAAGGAAAAACTCCCTGAGATGTCAAAATGAAGAAACCTTAAGAGCAACCAGACTCATAATGGAACCCATCCTCATTTGGGTGACACAGACAGTGTGGTTATAAAGTGCAGGTAGCCAGAGAATTAAAGTCTGTAATCTTATTTGTGGTTTCTACATCTGTCCATTATGGTGTTTTGTAGACTGTCCATGTCCATGATGGGTCAATGTGTCTTAGATTCTGAGCAACCTGGCAAACACTGCCAAAAGTTAACCCAGCCGTTATAGCCTACTGTGATAATTCAGTACGTTGGTATGTAATCTGTTAAAAAAAAAAATGTTAGTGCTGTACTTTTTCTTACAGTTGTCTAGACATTACTCAGATGTGTCTGATCAGGAGACAGTTCTCATTTTACATCCGACTGGCCATTGTGCCGTCTTGAACAAATAGTGTGACATCAACAGGATGGGATTTGAATTTAGGAACCGAACTATGTGCTTGTAGAAGCATGTTAGAAAGCCTGTGGTTCTAATGAAATATTTACTAATAGAACCTCCAAAGGAAAAAAAAAGGCACAGCAGGCACAAATGTTTTTAAACAACAGAGCTTAAGCTGAGTAATTAAATATTTCTGTGAGCAGATGCTCATCCTGTATTTTGAAGTGAGAACGAGGCCAGTGTAGTTGTGTCCACTGTGTAGTTTCATGGGTCTCTCTATGCCTCAGGGCAGCAGGTGTGTGAACCGCCTGACCCTGACACGCATACACACACATCTGGACTGAGTGTGTTTCCATGTTTTTGGTTTTCCTGGAGCAGGGCACCGGAGAGATGGTTTAAAAACAACTCCACGGGACTCTTTGTGGATGTATTTGTCCAAATAAAAAAAGTACAAGTAGAGAACTATTGTGGAAGAGTTTTGAAAAAAAAAAAAAAAGACAGAGTTTTAGTGTGAAAAAACAGTCAAACAGACGGTTGACAGTTTCTCCAAAGGAAACAAAGGTCTATTAAAATACATCCCTGTGACACATATAAAGAGGTGATAAATATTCTCTCTCTCTTTTTTTCCCTTCCTTTCCCTTTTTATCTGTCTTATTTAGCACTTTCTTGCCATTAGCATGAAACCATTTGTCTTTTTTTGCAGTGCAGAAAGTTTTGAGGCGTATGTCTGAATGGCGGGTTGTGAGTAATACTCTCTTAATATGTGTGAGTCAGACAGTGATTTATTCCGCTTGGACAGAGACACATATGCCAAACAAATGTCTCTTTCTGTCTGGACAAAGCCACATACCCCAATGAAGGTGTCTTTCTCCACTCCCTCGCAACAAGAGAGCCAGGACTTTGACTGTCTGCAGTCCTCATGAAGATAGATTACCCTATATGACATCACAGCCTCTCCCCATGTGACTAAGTTGTAAGGGTTGATTGGTCTCATTGATGGCTGAAGTGTTCAGACATGAAAAGTCAGTAAATGTTACGAGCACATGGTTAACACACACACACACACTTGTTGTGCAGGACATCCCATCTTATCCGAAACTCAGCACGTATCCAGTGTATGCCTCAGGCTTATTGCAGGGTTGCTCCGGCTTACACAAACAGGACTGGACCTGTGCACTTAATAGGAGATTACTTAGAAAGCACAGACCATGGTGAAATGCAGAACGACAATTACTGGACATGTGCACTTGGTCTAAGAAGGAATTTTAAATATCCACATAGCATTTGGAGCTGAAGAGTGTATTCCGATCGCTGCACAATGTCATTACGAAACTGAACGCAGTGAATCTGACTGCTGTCTTTCGCCAGGGATCTCTAAAAGTTTGGTGTTCAATATTTTATTCATCTTCTATGAACAGCTTCGTTTTGCTCTGCAAGAGCAAATCTCTCAAGAGGATTTTCTAGACTTTTTAGTGGGTTCTCTAGAAGTGTATTCTACTGATAGAGATCCTCAGACACTTAATGCAACAGTCTTAAAGTCAGGTGCATCTGGCTTTCCTGTATTAATAGCTGTTAGCTGGAGTAGGCAACCCGGTGATCCACTGAGACTTCTGAGTTTTCCACATACAAAGCCTGACTTTGTCATTTATAACCCTGTTCTGTTGTTCATCGTTTATTATTCATACTACAAAACATTACTGTTTCCATAAACATGAAACGTTTTCACTCTGTATTGAGTTTTTGCTGTGAAAAAAAGAAAAAAAAATGTAATAGTACTGGATTGTATTAAGAAGGTAGAACGTATCTGTCGGTGAGGTAATGGAGGAGATTTACAGTGGGGAAAATTACAATAGCAAGTAGAAAAAACAAATTAGTCAAATGTAGCTAGTATTTACTAAAACATTAAAGTAGCCCAGATAGATGAATATTAATCCTATTTCTAGACACTTAGTTTTATTCTGTTTGAATATTTAATCTGTCAGATTATTTTGCTCATTTCTAGCATTTACCTGTATCAGATTAGTAAAAATAAGAAATAAGTTAAATCTAATCTATTTAGTTTAATGCAACATTATAATAAGAAATACTGTTGTTTTGTACACTTGCTCTGTGTTTTGCAGTTATGTAATTGGTATTATTCGTATTCGTTGACAGATTCTGAATTCATTCAATGGTCCAGTTTAATATGTGTATTGAATGTCTGCCCTAACCATGGGGTTTCTGTTCTGGATCATTCTGAGCAGGTATTGAAGTCTAGACAGACATTAGAAGCCGCAGAGACAGGTGTGGTCAGAACAAATAAGCGGTTAAAAGTGTCTTTGGTTTAGCCCTGGTCCAAAGCTTGTCCACATGTGGAAGTAAAGGCAGGTAGGAACATGTCTGACCATGCTGAGTAGTGCATTTGTCTGTATTTGAGTGGCAAAAGAAGAATTACTCCCTTTGCTCAATTGGCAAATAATATGAACATGGGTTATTTGAGGCCACTGTTGAGGGGCAACGTCCACTTCCTTATACTCTAGCAGGACCTGAACTCAACACACTCACACCATTATACAGTCCCAGTAGTCTCTATACAGGGTAAAGGTAATGAAGGCTCTAGTGGTCTCTGGGGCTGTTGCTGTGGGCTCTTTGAACTATGTATAGGGTACAATTTGCACAGATTGATTTAGGCTCAATTCATAAATTAAACAAAAGGAGGAAACTTGGCAGAGCAGTCTGCGGCCCAGTACACTCGTCACTCAGGATGCAGACCATTGGACATGTCTGGACATGCTTTGAAACTTTCACCTTAATTTAATATACATGAACACAGCAGAACCTGAACACAGCACAGATGTTTCACCCTCCATATGATGATCTGAAGCTAACACATTTATCTTATTCTGATGTTGTTCAGTTTATTAAAAACACTGGAATAACATTTGCTCTTTACACTGTGGAAAAGTCAACTAATGAATAATTCTCTAAACAAATGATATAAAGAGAAATAAATAAAAAGAAAATAAAACCAAGAGAGATTACTAGGTAAAGGTAAACCTAAAATGCACATATGCTTAGCGCTCTAGATAATAATCTTTATTAATCTGAACAACCAAACAACCCTTTCTGCAGGCGCTTGTTTCTTTTATGCAATGTGACCTGTATTTAGGTGCTGAAGGTAGCTAGCTAACAGCTTTTTTTTATTGAGTAGCTACTTATTGAAAATGTTTTATAAGAAAATTGTGGCATGTAAAATTATATTTGGTAACACATTCTTCCAGGTACATGAAAATAATTAAATGTTAGATTCTGGAAGTAACACTTTTTTCAATGCTAGCTAGCTAACTAGGTTTAAATAGTTGAGACATATGTTTGTTGTAGGTCATGCTGTTTAATAAACACATTATTAATTATCAACTTTTTTCATAATTTTATTTTTTTAGCTTGAAATATTACATTCACAATCTTGCTGCAACTTTTTAAGTTACCTCAGCATTTGTTCTGCCAACGAACATAACTGTGTTGTCGAAGTGTTTATTTTTTAACAAAAAAATTATTTTTGTTTTGTTAACTTCTAATTTAACTTAAAATAGACTTTTATACCTCAAAGTTTAATTTACTCAAATGTTCACTTGTAATAAATTGATAAAAAAATTAAGTTGCTGGATTTCTTTTTACAGTGTACAGCATTGCTTCTATTTCACATAAAGTTTCAGTAGGTTTGATTAAAATCTTTAATTTAATTAATTGTAAGTAAGGACACATTTGACCTGAATGGAGGTTTCCTCAGGAGTAACTCCCAGGGCAGGGGGAAACAAAACATTAACAATATTTTAAGTCTCTACCATCAGTTTGTTTACATCATTTGCTTTTTTTTACAGTTAGCTATTATTTACATCATTAGGTAATTTAAAAAGAAACTAACATGGGGGACGTGTCTGGTTTCCATTTACCATTTTACATACCTAATATTATATTTCTATACACACCATCTCTCTTTCAGCCCACTACTCATTTGCACTCCATCCTATTGAGACGAAGGAATATGTTTTAAAGGGTTATGAAGAGGTCAGTGTGTTTAGAATGAAATAAATGGCTTTATTGGCCCCATAACATTTGCTTTTTGTTTCTGCACTCCCCCCACACACTTTGGTGTATGTGAAGTGGTAAGTAACTGCGGTGCCTCTCTACTTTTCAGGCCCATTAATTTAGTCTGCGAAATAGAGTGCGACCTAAACCGGGAGGAGCTGCGATAGGCAGTAAAATCCAGCTCAGTGCAGTGCCTAAATGTTCCTGTCACTAAATTGCCCTTTACACATTATTTCTCCTCTATCTTACTTCTCTACCTATTTACACACACACCGATCATTTCACAAAAAGCTTTTTAGATTCAATTTGATAAGGTTCATAAAAGACTGTAGTTGCAGGCGTAAGAGTTCCACCAGAGTATACACACACAGGGAAGGTCATGTTGTGTGTGTGTGTGTGTGTGTGTGTGTTGGGGGTGGGGGTGGGGGGGCGGTTGTGTGCCAACTCACCATGGTTAACCACCACTTGTGTTACAGTGCATTACTCCACAGCAATGCTTGCACTCCTGGGCCTCTTTTCTTTCTTTAGCACAATCACAAAACAGCAAGTGAGGTGCAGAGAAACCTGATCGGGACTCCACCCTCCAAATGATACACTGCCAGCCACTACTACAATAACACACTGTGTGTTTGTCGCTGGATCTGTCACGTGATCTACCCGTCAGACAGGCTGCAGCTGCATTCAGTGAGGGAAGTGTTTTTGTTTACTTCAACCAGGCTGGAGATGAAGAAGCCAGACACTTGTGTGCATTTGTGTGCGCTCAGTCACATGACCTCTCTGTTTCCCTAGCACCGTGATCAAAGCCTCTGGTCTGTGGCAGAGCTAGTATAATCTCCGATGATTTTGTGGCAGAATGTGCTTGTGATGCTTACGTTGCATCATCCCTATAACTATTTACTTTGTGCCTATTGAATAAATAGACCTGCTCAGTAAGGCTGTGACCGATCAAGCAACACAAAAACTGTTGAGTCCTGGAGTGCAGGAAAATGTGATGACCTAGTGAAACACTCCAGACTTTGGTGAGAGGGATCCTTAATGGTAGGGTTGCTCATTTTGTTGGGAGAGAGAGCGGGGTGAGGGTAAGGCCGTGTGTGTTTTTGGTGTGTGTGTGTGTGTGTGTGCGTCTGTGCGGAGAAGGGGGGGGGGAGCTGCTTTAGCCTGACTGGAGCCACTATGGAGGAACAGAAGTAGAGTAATGAAGGGGTAGTGGTTTGTCACTGAGCTTACATACATTCACTCTTCCAGTTGGGATGGAAGGTAGGAAGTGTCTAATTAGGGTGAGTGTATTTGCTTGTTCTAGCAGTGGCTCTTGGGTAATCCTTTGGGTCATTTCCTGAGTCTTCCAGTTGAGATTGCTGATACATTAAAACCCAGTGTGCCCTCTTTTATCTACCATAGACTTTTAGTCGAACAAAATAATTGTGTCGCTAGCCATGTGATATTGTCACAGTTCCACAAACAGATATTGAACTGATACACTTAGAGTCATATCATTTATGCTGCATTTTAACCTGGCTACTGGCATTCACAAGTGGACTGGATGTCTTTGTTTTTGAGTTGCCGTCTGTTTTTGGAAGATTCAATACCCATTATGTACACACACAATTAAACAGAAAATAGCTTGGTAATCAGAGAGCGTCTATTGTTCATGGTTGTTTGGTTGTTAACGTTTTTTTTTTTCTCTTTCATTACAGATTGCACTCACCATGTGATGTACTTTACAGCTTTTGTTGAAGTTTGTCTGTACACTTAATCAGGTCCACTTTCTCTTGAGAGGGAACAAGCTTTTTCCAAAGCCTGCCATGGTTTCCAACTGTTGTCCTTAAGGGACACTTTTTACAGAGAAACAAGGATCATTTAGGTAATATTAAAAACAAACATAATTGTGTTGAATTACACAACACCGCATGAGTAAAACACTGAAATACTGAGATATTTCCAAATTCTTTACTTACTTAAAAATTGTGTCATTTTCAACCTTTAAGTGGAAATAAACAATAAACTCTGTGTCTGTCTGCAACAAGCTAACTAACTTACTATAATGATTTTCTTTATAGTAATATCTTTATTTTTCTTTAAAACAGAGAATGGTTGTATATTAAAGAATAATTTTTCATCAAAGGGACACAGATATAAAACAATAACAGACAAGCCTACATAGATGAACAATAAAATCTGTTGACTCTTTTTACTTATTTTAATCTATTTACTGCAGTTGCTAAGCTACGATGTATGGATGGATGTATGTTTGTATGATGTATGTGTGGATGGATGGAAATATGGAGGGAACTAAAGCACTTTATTAATCCTAGAGGAAATTGTAGCTTTACAGGAGCAGGAACAGAGATTTCTAGACATCACGAACATATACTGCACAACCATATAGGGGAAAAATGTAATTCTATAAAATAAAAACTTGATAAAAAAGTAAGATACAACGCTTCTACATTGTACAAATACAGAGTGAAACACAATACTGAGAAAAATAAATGCTGAGCAGCATTGTCGCTAAGTGTGTAGCTTATTATAAGGGCTAAATATTACAGTAGTCCAGAGACACAGAGTCAGGGCTATTGAGTTAGATATAGAAAATACCTTTCTATGTTCTTTGATATATAGCAAATGCTTATATGTTCAGTATATCTGATTTAAAGGTTAGACGTTTTTTTTTTTGTTTATGGCTGATGCTTTGTTCTGAGGAATTCAGCAGTAGAAGAAATTCCAAATTTAATTTTGTCATGGTCTATTTAAAGGATCTTTACATTTAAAAAGCTTCCTGACGTTAATGCTCTACCCAACTCACACTGCAAGGTTATTTTTATAGTGTGAGCGAAAACGGTGAATTCCCAATGACTGAAATTTGCCTACAAAAACCCCAACGATTAGATCATCCTTTAAATTTCTCATCCTGTGTCATTATATGTGTCAATACATAATCCATTAAAGCCCCCAGTCAGCCCTTTCTCTGGATGGGAAGCTCATTTGGGTTCAGCAAAAATGACTGGAATTCTGGCTGTCCAGCAAATCTCCAGATTCAGTCATATATTTTGGCGGACGCTCTTTCACAGATGCCACTACGTAGCCACGTAAAGCACTTGAGTGATTTCTTATGACAGCATTGTGTGATTTTTTTGGAAAATTTTTATATTTAGGATTTTAGATTCCTACTCGTCTGTGTTATACTGTGAACGTAAAGGATCCATGACTTAACACACGTGAAATGTATTTAAATCCAAGTGACAAATGATACAAAATGCAGTTTGAAATACACATGTTTGATTCTATTTACTGCACTTGGCAAGTTGCAATCTGTTCTTGAGGAACAATTATCATAGGTCTAAATATTTCCTGGAATTTCCGGGCATTTTCCTTGGGGCTTTTGCTTTATCCAGCTTGTCCCTAAAGCAGATAATGTCATGCAGGTATACATAGTTGAAGGAGAATGAGCTGTTAACACAATGCTGGCAGTGTGTGTGTGCTTTGTGCAGACTCTCAGTGGGCCTTTCAGAGGCAAGCATAAATGCAGCATTATTGCATTGCAGTGGAAACATTAATGCAGCCTGTAAATTAGATACTTATACAGCACCACAGTAAAAGGTAATTGTAGAACATAATGGGGTAATAGCTGTTTCCTTCACACTGGGCCAAATGACAGAGTACAGCTACCCATGCTGTTAACCAGTACACACCTGAGCAGTTGTTGGTCATGTGACTAAAACGAATCTCCATCTGATGTTCTCTAAGCACATTGTGCCCCTGTTATAGTCAGAAAGGCATCTGTTTCATGTGTTCAGGTTGTCTCCTACCTCATAAACTGCTACTCTTGGGAGTCAGCTAGAGGGGGTTGTATCAAGACTAATCTAACCTGACTTGCATTATATGACGCCCATAGGGAAATGCTGTATTTGTCCTGCTGTTGTTCTTGTACTTAACAGGCAAACACGATTTTAGTAGGTTGCAGGACTCATAAAATCAAGCACAAGAGGCTGTGAATTTTCTCTAATGTTTGTGGTTGCTTTTTTTTTTCCCTTGCATGTTCTCTGGTTGCTTCCACTGTTGCTCATAGTTCCCATAGTCCCTCTCCAAGCCCAGCACGCACACACAATCCCTTGCTCGTTTGTCTAATTATCTTCTTTGCCTAATCAGCTTAATGAATGTGCAGTATGTTCTGGACGGCTCCTCTGGGTTTGCAGGGATCTGTCTGCGCTGTTGTTTTTCAGTAGCATTCCTCGAGCAATTTGTGGGAGACGGGAGACAAAGAGCAGCCTGTTAGGGGACCACTGTGTCTGCGCAGTATGGGCACTCATGTGTTAAGAGGGCCTGTGAGAATAACTGAGGAAATAACATATTCATACACACAGCCTCAGATGTATTGCGTGTGTGGTACAGGCGTGTGCACGCATGTCCGTCCATACACGTGTGTCCGAGCGGAGGGGAAAGTCGGCTCTGCTGATATCGCTCCTAAACGTGGGCCATTATCTTCTCAAACACAGCCACGCCGGACTCTTATCTCTGCACCTGAGTGACTAGGGCGATGACAGCTCCAGCAGCTGACAGCACGAGTAGGCCACATCACATCAGATAAGCACTATAGACGATCCCGAGGCAGCCAGCAGAGAAAGGTAAAGTTGAGCTGGAAACTAAATGCCCCTCAGACGCACAATGCTATCTGCATCCCTGCTGTGGACACTGAGCTCGGGGCCTCTGTGTTTTTCTTCGCCTTTATCTCTAACCCATCATGCATCGGGGCACTTAGCTGTCACTGGCCCCTACTTAAGTAGCACCATATTGTGTTACAGCAACATGCCAGTCAGGTGGCCTCTCTTATATTCCTTTAAGGCATTTGTGCCCCTCTCTAGTTATTCATTTTTTTTTCATTTTGTGCATTTGTAGGTAAATGAAACAGGCATCCTAAGAGTGAGGAATAATGCTTGTGAAAGGAGGCGGATTTTGTTAGCACAGGCTGAAGAAGAAAGAAAAGGTGTTGTCGACTTCAAGGCTCTGTTTATGTAGGAAAACTACTGAGTGCAAGAGAAAAGCCTGTATATGTGTGTGTAGTGGCTGACTGAAGCATTTCCTTGTACTGTTGGCACTGACTCCTGCAGTCTGACATTCTTACAGAGCACAAAGCTCCAGGTGCGCGCCAACACACACACACACACACACACACACACACACACACACACACACACACACACACACGTATGTCTGTCATACTATCCTTGTGAGGAGCTTCTATTTACATAATAACTAATGCAGCTAATTAATATACCAAAGTCAAAAATGAATCATTATATCTGGTTTTTTTTTTGTAGTTTTATACATCGTTTATATCTGTTTTTATAGTTTAAATGCTGCAGATTTCGTAATAAGCCTCCAATGCGATCAAATGCACATGCAATGTCTAATATAACTGTCCATTTCAGTCCCCACCAGGATACAAAACCATGTCCAGACATGCACACCTGTCAGTCCATTATATGTGCATGTGCTGGAATAAAATATGAACTGACTTGCAGGCCATATGGTATTCCTGACTCTTATTCCAGTTTATATATATGATAGAATCAGCAAGTAATAGAAAGTAATAAACACTGAATTAAAAGTCTGAATGCTCTAATTTGCAAATCTTTGTCATGATTTCTTGCTATTCCAGCTATACAGAGAACCATGATGGAAAATATAAAACAGGAGCATGACACAAAGGCTGGCATCAAGCAATAAATGCAATAAATTTAATGTGCAGTGTAGGATAAATGAGATACAATATGCAACACACTATAGTAAGTATAACAGGACAGTATGTGTGAAGAGTGGATAAGTAGATGTACTGTAAGTTGCAGTGTTGCAAAATGCATGTGCAAAAAGTTGTGCTTGTGCAAAATAATCAGCCTGTAAACTGTCTCTGTGAGTTAAGTGTGGGAGGCTCAAGTCAGGTGCTGGTTTCTGTGTGGGAAAATGGGTTCCATCATATGTTTACTCCTTATTCAAATCAGTTTAACCACACGACCAGCGGATATGTCGCCTGCCGTTAGTCTCCTGTGGCCTGTGTTTGCCAAATTCCCCTTTGTTTGAAGCGCAATTAACAGTTGCTTATCTGCATATAACATGTATCTAAATCTCCTGCATGTGTGTGGAATAAAAAAAAAAGGTAGCTGTGTATATAGAGTATACAGAGAGAGAGTGAGCATTGTGCTTCCTGCTGTAAATCAGCCTTCACAACAATAAGACCTCCCTCCTTACTTTTATTTCTTAAGTTGTTTTTAGAGTAAAAGGCTCGATTGGCGATGGTGTGAGTGCATGGGAATGAGAAATCCTGCACATTGTGATGCAAATTTAGTCCTGTGTGTCCTTGCATATATGTTCAGGAGGTCAGGAGACATTGTGTTAGTGTCAGTTAGGTGTTTCACATTGATAGAAGTCATGAAGCTCCGTGGCTGAAAAAAAGAAGTTTGTCATGTTCGTGACGACGTTTCATCGTTAATGAAATCATAATTATATTTTTGCTTTTTAAACTTTCGGGTAGTGAAAAAAAAACATGATGTGCACTCAGTCACATTAAACCTGTAATAAATGTGGTAACACTGAACAGTTAAACTAAATGACAAGCTGCGGTGTCATCAAAGCAGTTCATATGAGTCCTATAGTAGTGGCTTGGTTGTCTTTCATCCTAGGTTATGCAACTCCTACTGTATGTAGTGCAAATATATGCACAGTGATTAAAAAAATGCAAATGGCTGAAGAAAAGTCTATCCTACTGCAATGTTGTTCTTTTGGCTGGTTTTGGCTGTGTCCTGAGGCAAAAGGATCTCCTTATGAATTCAGACCTAATTTGTGACGTCCTATGTAGTGTGTCAGACTCAATTTACAATCTGAATGCAGTCTCTCATAATAATGAGAGCATGTATTATTTTGTTTTGTTGATAAGTAAGTACTAGACAATTACACATGGTCATGTCAGTGCCAGATTTGTCTGGAACACATTGTGACCTACATTCAGCCACTATATAGTGCACTATATAATGAATCAGCCATTTTGTAATGCTGGTTGAAATCTCAGCTGTCCACCAGTCAGCTATAACATTAAAACCGCCTGTCTGAACAGCTGCCAAATCTGCTCTGATCCATCGAGACATGGACTCTACAAGTCCTGCAGTATGTGGCACCAAGAAGTTGGCAACGGATCGTTCTGTGGATTTTCTGTGGAATCGAACCAGAGATGCTAGCTTTTGCCCCACGTGCACCTCTGGATGTCTTTTGATTGACTGGTTGTCCTTTCTTGGACAACTTTTGATGGGTACTAACCAATGCACACCAGGGTTCCACAAGACCTGCAGTTTTGAAGATGCCCGGATCCAGTTGTCACAATTTGGTTCTTATCAACGATCCTTAATGCTTGTCCATTTTTCCTGTTTTCAACAGATCAACTTTGAGTCCTGACTGTTCACTTGATGCGTAATATGTCCCATCCCCTGACAGGTGACACTAATAAGATAATAAATGTTATCTATTGGACCTGCCTGCGGTCTTATGATTTTAATAGCTGATCAGTGTATAATGTCCTACACAATTGTCACAACGTGCAGCAAAACACTGCATTGGTCGACGTAGACCATCATGCATTGTGGCTGATAGCTTTCAACATTTGTAGTATTTGTAAGGATTTTTCAAAGAATAAGACTATTTTAAGTAGTAACTGAATTCCAGTCCAATGCAACAGTTGTCACCATGGACTTCCAATATTAAATAGCACCCTAACCCAATTTAAATTGGCTGTTGTAATCTTGTAAGTAAATGCATGATCGTAGACTATGTAGACTGTAGAGGGTTTCATTTACTCGAAAACTTTTTTTTCAGTCAGAGTAAAACAGATTACACCCCCTCTGAAACAAAGGTTTTATTGAATTTAATCAAATTAATCAGATATGGTCCATTGGCTTTTTATTGGAGCGACCCCTGTGGGGTCCCTGCTCCTTTAAGACCCACTGGTTTAGATGACCATGGATCACTGTATATGGTTATATAGTGTTGTACTGGGGGACTGAAGTTTGTTTAGGATATAATGTTTACTCAGTAGTTTATAATCTATTAGATTTAAGATTGAGTAAAGGAAGAAAGGGACCAAATATTTATTAATAATTATGTCCAAAAAAGGCACAAGCTCTGTCAGTAATCATTCATGACATTGTCCTAGGTAATGATTTGAATTCTTTTTGTTTTACTTATTTTCTAAAACTAAATGATTCGTTGTCTTCTAGTTCTTTTTAACTGTTTGGCTCCAGTCTTCCCCTCTACCCACTGAACATTTGACCTCAGGCTACTGTCCCTGCTGCTTGGAGTGATGAAAACAGCTCATTCCTGTCCCTCCCTATTAGTCTGAGTAAAACAATACTGGAAAAAAAAACCCTTCCCCACTCCACACACCCACCACGGACAGAGTGCTCGTTATGCAGCCAACGCCCGAACCAGCGCGCCAGGGGACCAGCAGAGGCACGTGCCCCCGGAGTCTTAATATGCGACAAGTAACAGCAGGTGTTGGTTTTGGAAGGGTCAGCTCAGTGGAGCCTGGCTAAGGCTGGAGTGACCTCGGGCTGGGGGGGTTGGAAGGAATCAAGCTGCCTTTTTCGAGATGAAGGTTTGCACAGCTGTGGGGAAGCGATCCATCCCCTGTGTGCACGGCAGCCCTCTGAACCCGATTCCAAGCCTTATAAATGAAGAGAGAGAGACTCTGCCATCATGTAGCCTTGAGAAAATAAAAGTTTAAGGTCTGCAATTCATGACATTTTCTTCAAGAAGAGATTGAAATAAAGAACAGAGCAGGAACAAGGTGCCAGGCATTAAGTTTCTGTTTTGTGTTGTTTTCTTAGTCATCACTAAAGGAGGTTTTACTTTACGCTTCATTCTGACCGGTTTGCCAGTAAAATCGCTGCTTAAAAATATCTATCGTAGTTGTGTTATTGACCTTGTCCATGAAGTTATATTTCCAGATAAATACTAATCAAATCCAGTGCCAGTGCAATTGCCTGCACGTGTGTTTTTCCATTAAAAATCAGCAGCACCTGGTTAATGGATTGTTCATGTATCATTTTCTCTATCTTGCCTTCATGCTTGCTTATGACTCATGCAAGCTGGGAGTGAATGGTGAATAAGGAGAAAGCTGCCAAGGTAGCCGTCATTATCTTGTAAGACTCCCAGGTGTACGTGGTTGATAGTGATGGCATGCTTCTGACGGGTCTTTATATATTTCAGTCTGATATTTGGTGATTAAAATGGATCAGTCAGTGTGCTTTTATTAAATCTTAGAAAATGCTCCTAGAGTATATGCTGTATATGCTGTATGAATCGAAGAATGTCTGTATGAGTCTGACAGATAGAGAAACCAACATAACCTTTAGAGTAGCTTAACCAGGCTTGCAGTCAATACTTTGTACCCACATATGCATAGCATTGTAAGAATTCAGTGATCATATGACATATTATTAAAGGTTCCACTGAAACCCATACCAAATCGCCTGTCGTAATTAGACATAGTATGTGTTAGAGGGATACACAAAACTAAAATTTATGAATGGGGAACAAGGGAAGGGAAGGAGTGAAATTGGGGGATATTTTAAATATCTTTTTGACATGCTCCCAGATAGATTTGAATGAGGCCCCTGAGACCACAGAAATATACAGAGAAATACATTTTCCACCCCAAAGCTATACATATGTGACAAAGATTCATGTTACAAGCCACTGGTATTTGACTGATTATGATCTTCCCCATTTCATGTGTTAGCATGTCTGGTCGTGATTTTTGAATGGTAGATTTAAATCATCACCCTGTCTTTGATTCCTACTAAATGTCCCTAAAACTTGAAAAGCAGTAAATCTTCCCTTCTTTGACTGGGCACAAATCATGTAGGAATTTATCAGAGATTAGTGTCTGTTGCATTACATTATATTGTAACTGCACTCTGTAATTGAAAAGTTAATAATAAAAATGCTTCAGCTCATGGGGAAAAAAGCTCATGAAGCGATTATGAGAAGAGTCCACAACAACAACAACAACAGCAAAAAATTCTGAGAAATGAATAGGAAGAAAGGATATAATAAAAGGAAGCAGGAAACAGTTGAATGTGCTGGTCTATGTAAGGAACGTTGCAGGCTGTACAGTGAGTAAGTGGAGTTCATAACTGTTACAGGCTGCTTGCTGCAATCTAACTATAATCATGATAACACACAACCTTGGGTGTTCTATTGCTTTAATATATACACATACATTTTTTTTTTCATTCTTTAATATTTAGCACTTTTAAGCTGGTAAAATCCAATAAATTTAATCCGGAAATGAGTCAGTGGTTGGAGAAGTGATTCAATCATGCTTGAATTATTTACTGTAGCTTTACCTCTTGCAGAACAGTCTGGTGTTTGCGAACCCCTTCATTTCAACCGTTAAATGTGGTTAAGTGTATTATGTATGCATTGTCTGTTATAAGTGAATAAAATTACAGTGTGTTGGCATAGTATTTATATTTAACACAAGAGGCTCCCTGTGTTTATGTAGGTTTTAGACACTGTTAATTAAGGTCTGTATTCAGTCTGGCATGTCGAGGTGAGTTAAGACTGTGTGTGAGGGGGTCAGACTGTCTGTAGGATCCCATGATTAAAGTGTGTAGTTAAGTGTGCATACAATAAACTCATCATACCTGTCATTACACTGAGGTCACCAGCTGTTAATAGGGGTATATAAGTGTATATCTTGCTGCGGAGCTTGGCACGTCTGTGTGTAAGCCCTGGTCTCTAAACACAAAGAAGCACTTTTGGCATTCTAAGAGCACATAGTAAGTTTACTCTCAGTTGTTAGAGTTCTCATCTTACACACTCCTCTTCACAAATAGTGGTCATGTTCTGTTCATTTCGGTGCATGACTAATTCTGTGGAAGGTCACCTTTTGGCCATACACACTGCATTCTAGGTTTGAGGATTAAGGGTGTTGAACTGTTTTATTATTCAAGTCGGTTTACCACTACTTGCATCCTGACTACACACTACAAAGTGATACAGGCAGATGGCCCTTCCACATCACAAGATCAGTGGGAAAATATACTGTATGACCGAAACAATGTGGCTGACTCCGAGTTCATTCGTATGTGTGCTATTAATTTTACCTCCTCTGTGGTGTTACACAGTGTTACTATCTGTAGGCATGACCCGAACCTGTTTTTTTAATGAACCCAAAAAAACGTGCTGGGAAAGAAACTAAAGGGAAAAAAGTACCAGCACTGTCAGCATGGTCTGTGATTTCTGGCTCTGACAGTTTACTTTAGTTCGTAATTGGTCTCAACTAGAGACGTTATCCAGCGTACGCATTTATTTTTCTTTGCACATGCCTGCGATATGTCCTGATGAATTTAGCAGGTTTCCCAAAATCGAAGCAAACTATTTGCGTAATTTGATCCACCGCGTCCCGAAATGACTCAGTTAGTATGTTTATGTTCATTCGTTTGCCTTACAAGCTTCATACTGAAATAAAAAACCTCTCTTGTGTATTTTTAGGTCGTGCTTCACAGGATTTCTAGGTTGGGATCTTATTAGTACCAGTTGCCCTGTCTGGCAAACTTTATTTAAAAAAAAAAAAAAGGGGGGGGGGGGGCAAGTCAATATTAATGCATATGGATTTAAAATGGGATGTCATAAGA
>JAOVVF010000010.1:15830630-15854148 GCA_028565595.1 Duopalatinus emarginatus | reverse complement strand
ATATCACACACACACACACACATCTTGATATTCTTGTGAGGACCTTTCATAAAACCCCCAACCCTAAACTTTCGCCTTTTTAAAAAATATTTCTTTGTTAAGAACATCAACAATGTAAGGATTATTTATAAAAAAATAAAAACATACCCTGTCCCCTGTGTAAGTATCGTATCGTATCATGGGTGTGTGTGTGTGTGTGTGTACTGAATGACTCAGAAAGTCTGCAGTCGTGTTTGTTTCTAGAAGTGAGGAATCAGCACTTTTAGACACGATCAGACTCTGATTAAATCATGCAAGTACAGGTAACTGCAACACTGCAACAAAACCCCACAGCACACCCATCGCCCTTGATTCTGCTGATGATTTGGCTATGTTTGGTGTCCAGTATGGCTGACACTCAGTTCAATAATGTCCTAACAATTCCTGCTAGGTAATTCATGTTTTTCACTATTTTAGATGATTGGCAAATGTCCAATAATGCTCTTTTAAAATAAACAAAATGATATAAATCTATAGTTAACTTACCCTAGGTATCTAAAATAAAGTCTGGTAACAAATGCACAGTTTGAAAATGCGTTTTCCTTTTTCTTTTTATTTCAGAAGCCGAGGTGTCTCAGACATCTTGCATTTATATTATCAAGTGTAACAATAACTTCAGTTCACTTAAAGGAAAAATGGGCCACCTAAAAAAATAGTTAAATCGCACTAGCACAAGTCACATCTCATGTAGTATCCTACGTGTCCATCCTGGTCCTGGAATATCCTGCAAATTCTGTTTCTGTTTGTGTCTGGTCCCAGTTCACCTGATTAAATTAATAATCTGACACTAGGTGTATTAGAGAAGGACAGACATCTCATGGGTTTCTCTGATTTAGGCAACTTGGAGGAAAGAAAATAAAAAAATGTACAGGCATAAATAAAATAACAATACTTGACTGCCATCTTGTGGTAGAATGTAGAACTGCATTAAAACACAGTCATCCAAAAGGTTAAACATTATCATAGTGCCCAACCTGTGTTGTATACAATTTCCGAGACAAACAAAGGCATGTAATGGCGAGTTAGACAAGACCATCTGTCTGTTCTTTTATATTTCTTGGTCCTTCCTCCTGTCAGTGTGCTTACAAAATCCACTGATCAGCAGCCTTGTGGTTCCATCACCTCGAGGCTGGCTTGTTCTAGGAGAACATGTCTAGTTCATCACTCGTGCAGACTCCTAATTTGTCCATACTTATGTTCTGAATCACATGCTCAGCCACTTGATGATATAGAAATTCTTTTTGCCCACTCGGATCAGACTGAGTCCGTTTGAAAGGATGTGTTGACCTGGGACCAGCACCTGCTCAGGGTTTAAGGCCTTTTCGTGGTTAATCCACACACCACCATTAGTTATCATCTGATACCTGAAACACAGAGCAGGTTATTAGATAACTGAACTGAGTACAATTTTCTGTTATTTATACAGCAGCTGTAACAATGGACATTAAAGTAAATTTGTCCTTTCTTTTATATACAGACCCATTCCAAAAAAAATAGAATATGATGGAAAAGTTAATTAATTTCCATAATTCCATTCAAAAAGTTAAACTTTCATAGATTATAAACTCAGTGCCCACAGTTTAAATGCTTTCATGTATTTATTTGTTTTTTGTTTTTTTTTTTACATAATTTGGGCTTTCAGCTCATAAAACCCACAAAAACAGGAATAAAATTAGAATAAAAAAAGAAATTAGGATCACATTACATCAATTAATAGATGGTACTTTTAAAACCATGTCAATCTTCAATACTTGGTTGGGAATCCCTTTGCTTTAATCACTGCCTCGATGCGACGTGGCATTAAGGCAATCAGCCTGTGGCATTGCCTGGGAGTTATAGAAGCCCAGATTTCCTTGATGCTTGCCGTCAGCTCTTCTTTGTTGTTGGGTCTGGTGGCCCTCATTTTCCTCTTGAGAATACCCCATAGATTCTTTCAATAGGGTTTAGGTCCAGCGAGTTGCATTGTGATGGCATGGGCATCAAACCAGGCTTTGGTGCTTCTGGCGGCATGGGCAGGGGCCAGGACCTGCTGGAAGATGAAATCTGCATCTCCAAACAGATCCTCAGCAGAAGGAATCATGAAGTCCTCTAAAACATTCTGGTAGACTGTTGCGGTGACCTTGGATTTAAGAAAGCAGAGTTTACCAACACCTGCACCAGACATTGCACCCCAAATCATGACTGACTGTGGATATTTCACACTGGACCTCAAGCAGTTTGGGTTCTGTACCTCACCCGTCTTCCTCCAAACCCTTCGACCTTGATTCCTGAATGAAGGGCACACTTCACTTTCATCGGAAAAGACGACCTTGGACCACTGGCCAACGGTCCAGCCCTTCTTCTCCTTGGCCCAGCTGAGACGCTTCCTATGTTGGCTCAGGTTTAGAAGTGGCTTGACCCGAGAAACCCGACAGTTGTAGCCCATCTCCCGGATGCGTCTGAATGTGGTGGTTTTTGAAGCTGTGACTCCTGCCTCATTCCACTCTTTCTGGATCTCTGCCAGATTCTTGATTTTTTTTCAATACTCCGCTGAAGCCCACGGTCATCTCTTTTGCTGGTGCATCTTCTCCTGCCACATTTTGTCCTTCCACTAGACTTTCCATTGATGTACTTGGACACAGCAATCTGTGAACAGCCAGCCTCCTTAGCTATGAAGTTTTGTGGCTTACCCATCCTATGTAGGGTAACACTGATGGTCCTCTGGCCAGTTGTTAGGTCTGCAGTCTTCCCCACATTGAACCAAACTGAGACAATTAAACCAAACTGAAGCAATTTAATGACACCTGGGGGAAATGTGCGCAGGCGCTTTGAGTTTAGTAGATGATTAGTCTGTCACACTCAGTTTAAAACATACATGCCCTGTAAAATTTGGGCTGATTGTCTAATTTTTTGAAATCCTGTTTTCTTGGGTTTTATGAGCTGGAAGCCCAAATTATGCAAAAAATAAACAAATAAATATTTGAAATTGTTTAAATTGTGGGCCCTGAATCTATAATCTATGAAAGTTTAACTTTTTGAATGGAATTATGGAAATTAATCAACTTTTCCATCATATTCTAATATTTTGGAATGGGTCTGTATAATTATATACTTTACTTTACATCATACTGGTCACTAGTAGTGTAAAGTACGGCCAGAAATTAACATCACAGTATGATCAGTATACTTTTACTAAAAGAAGTAATGTTTTAAAAACAAACAAAAAATAAAACATAGACTAAACAGACTGGTTCCAGCTGATAATAATGATTATATGGCATATATGGTAAAGTGCGGTTATTAATACGGTTAAAGTGTTACCAGTAGTGACATTTAAGTGGGTTCCTAATAATGTGACACTGACTGACTGCCATAAAAACATGACCGAACCGGCGTGTACAGGTCTTCCTAATGAAGTGTTACTAATTAGGTGACCAAACTTGAGTCAGCAGGTGTTCCTAATAAAGTGACCCTGTTGGCCTGCCTGTGTGTCATTGGAGCAAACTTTAATACATACCCTCTGGGTCCTTCAGGAATGGCCTGACTCCGACGACAGGCATCCAGAACTGTGGTACCTGGTTCCAGAAAGAACTCCTGAAACGGAGCTTCTCTGAACAACTCCTTCAGTTCAGCATCATCCATCTGCTGCAGAGCCTCGATGCTGCTGTGGTACAGAGCGTTGGAGCATCTGGACATACACACAAAGACACACAGGTTAGTAATACTACATACTACACAAGTAAAGTTGTGGTGTTTTAGAAGAAGAAAGAGAAAATCTGACCATCACAGGACCGTCATATGTGACTCTTTCCCAAGCTTTCCAGTTCTTTCACCTGTCAGAGATGTTTGTAGATGTACCAGGGGTCCTATGGAATGCCAGCTATACAAACCCTATACCATTATGGAGCCACCACCAGCCTATCTATTTTGCATATGCTTGTCTGTGCCAGTTTTTCTGGCACATCAATTGTTTTTACAATGTCTTTATAACATCACAATTTACTTTCACTGGAAGTATGAGGTCCAAACCTGCATGACAATGCCCCTGTGCACAAAGCAAGCTGCATAAAGATGGTTTTCTAAGGAATGGGGAAATTTTGAATGGTCTGCACAGAGCTCTGACCTTAACGCCACTAAACTTGAATGCAACTACACCCCAGTCCTTCTCACCCTACCTGCCCCCCCATAAACCCTTGTTTCTCTAAATGAGCAAATCTCCACAGCCATACTAAAAAAAGATAGCGGAAGCCTGGACGTTCAGGTGTCTACAAACTTTGGGCCATATGGTGTATGTTTGTGCCCTTCTAGACATTGGTATTGCAATACAATACACTTATATGCTGTTGTTGGGAAGATTCTTACCGTTTGGCACTTTCCAGCCCCTCCTTGCCATGCACCAGCTTGGTAACTTCAGCAGCGAGACGTTTGTGCGCCGTCCTCTTGCCTGGATCCTGCCGCTGCTGCTCCATCACCTTGTCCACCTCGGCTAGTGGCAGGAAGGTGAAGAGCTTCAAGTACCTGATGTTTTAAAACTTTAGATTAGTGTCCTAAATTCATTTACAGAAATTATTACAGCTTATAGATGTCGCTTAAATCTTTCCAGGAACGAGGTAAAATTTCAGCATCTTTTTTCAGTTTCTCATTTCAACACATGTAAATCAGCAACCAGAGCAACCGCAGTGAGACGGTAAGGGATATGTAGTGTAGAATGTGAACCGTAATACAGTAAAACATTAACATGAGTTTTAACACAGCTATTGTTAACATCGTCGGAAATGATCCGCACTCCAGTTATACTAAAACTCACGGACCAATTCCCAGAAAAGCATAAACAAACATCCTCAACAGCGACTAAGAAAATGTTCACAAGTCAACTATCAGCTGATGCTTACAGATTTCTGGGATTCTCAAGGGCCAGTATTGGAATGTTATCAGGAAAACGGTTCAACAATCAACAGTCCTCGTTACACTGAGATGCTCAGAGCTGAAGCCTAAAATTTAAACAAAACACAAAAGACTGCTCTCCAAAGGTTTTGTGTGTTTTGCAGTGTTAAAGCATCCTTCCTATAGTCCTGATTTTGTCCCATCAGCTGTTTGGGTCCCTGAAAGAAGCATTAAGAGGACGAAGATTCATGTCTGATGAAGCCAGCAGTGCATTATTGGCTTGCAGGACATCCTGAAACATTTTTAATGAGGAAATACAAAAGCTTGTTGACATATTGACAAACTGTACTAAAAAGCAGGGAGATTATTTCAAAATTTGTGTTTCCTTAAAGTTGTTTAAAAGAAATTCTACAGCCAGAGTGCAGAGAAATTTTGACATTTTGAGCATTATAGTAGTTTCACTATAAGTTTAAGACACCTGACTATCATACAAGTGTGTTGGTTAGATGTCTAAAAACCTTTGGCCATAAAGTCTATTTTCAAAAAAAAAAAAGCAAAATTCAGTTACTGCAAAACGTTGTAAAGACACCATCTTACTGTTCTATATTGCTGTCTGGCAGTCGGAGGAAATACTGGTAGAACTCAAATGGAGATGTTTTATTCCGGTTCAGCCATACAGCGTTTCCTGCGGTCTTCCCCAGCTTATCACCCACTGAAGTAGTCAACAGTGGTACAGTCAGTCCGTAGACTTCGTCTCCTGTCTTTCTGCATGGAAAAACAAGCAACATCATCATTCATTATTTAGTACACACGTCTTGTCCAATTACTTTTGAACACATGAAAACAAATAGACGTTGAATGACTATAATTCCTAAAGGGTGAATGCAACTCCATTGTGGTGGTGTACAGAGAAAGAATGACAAAAACAACCCAGTGGACTCAACAGCAAGTCCACTTATACAATAAAATGTCAGAAAAACTGGTCTAGATGAGCTTATGTAAAATGCATAGGCTGGTGCTGGATCCATAATTGTAGGGTTTTTTCTTAACTGGCATTGGCTTTGACTTTGCCATCTCCATCAAAGTCACCAGATCTGAGCGTTATCGAACACATCTGGAATGCCATGCATGTCTAACACATGGTAGGTCCCTCACAGGGCATGGACTTCACAAGCTTGAGGAAATATTCAGTATGCAATGAACATACTTCCTGCAGAACGCTCCACAATTCTGGGTGTAAGATTTCTGTCTCCAGTGTGTTGCATGGCATCCCAGATGTGTTCTATAAAGCTGAGATCTGGTGACTTAGGTGTGAATGACAAAACCCCAAACTCACATGAGCGTTCCTCTAACCATAATTTGACGTCTCTAGACGTGCATCATGGTGCATTGTCCTGTTAGAATTGACCAAACGGATCAGAATTATTGCAGGACATGGACGGGTGTTCACCTGTCGGAGACGTTTGTAGACGTACCAGGAGTCCTGTAGAATGCCAGCTAAACAAACGCTATATCATTTTGCATTCTGCAGTGTAAACAGTTATAAATAAGACAGAGAGACAGATGGGAGAGGAATGTCTGAGGCTATGGCCTTGTGGTTAGGGAACCCAGTTTGGTGACGGGGAAGGTCCCGGGTTCGATTCAGGCAACGGACAAGACATGACTGAAGTGACCTTGAGCAAGGCACCTAACCTCCCCTAGTGCTCCCTGGGCTTCCCCGGGCAATTGTGTTCACTGCCACCTAGTGTTCACTAGTGTGTGTTTCATTGCACAGATGGGTTGCAGGAACAGTAGGCAAATAGTTGTGGGGAAAAAATACTAAAAATAAAGTCAGAGAAAGGGAAGCAGCATGTCTGCATTTTCTGCCCCTGGTGCTCTTACTTGTGAATGAACTCATGGCCGGACATCAGGTTCCCCAGCTGGTCTGTGCCCCCCAGCTGTATTCTGCAGCCGTGCACCTGATGGAGGTAATAGAAGTCAAAGGCCTGGAAGAGCTGGTAGGAGAACTCACTCAGACTCATTCCCTCACTGCTCTTTAACCGGGACTGCACGCTGTGTCTGCTGAGCAGAGTCCCCATGCGGAAGTAACGTCCTGTCTCGGCCAGAAAGTCCACCACGTTTCGGTCCCGGTACCAGCTGGCGTTGTTCAGCACGCGCATGGTTCCCAGTCTGTGCGGATCGCTACAGAAGTACAGCTCATGGTTGGTGAAGATCTGGTGCAAGCTTTCCAGTACGGACCTGACATTACTGTCGACCACTTCCGCCGACAGACACTCTCTCTCCTTGGATTTGCCGCTCGGGTCGCCGATCCGTGCCGTGGCTCCGCCGATCAGCGCGATCACGTGGTGCCCGGCGTTACGGAAGTGCAGCAGGCCGACGAGAGGCAGCAGGTGTCCGGCGTGGAGACTGTCCGCGGTCGGGTCGAAGCCGCAGTACACGGTCTGCTGGGCCGAATGGAGCAACTGGGGCAGACTGACCTGAGCAGCATTTTCAGGGAAAGACTCCTTTAAGAGGCCCCGTTTGTGCAGAGATGACAGGAACCCGTTATTACTCACTGGAGAAGTGTGAAATGTAGTCTTCTGGAGACAAACCGGAGACAGGCTTTTTAGAATAAAAGCCGTTTTCCCGCGCCATCGCCTGCACAGGTTGCGGCTACAGGACGCTGCCATGTTAGGACTGACGTAGAGTCTGAGCTCACTGCTGCACCCTAGTGGATACACAGCGAACTGCTCATCTACATTCATACATCAGCACAAACGCCATGTTGGACAGGGAAAGACCTACAAATATTAGGACCCCTTATTATAGACACTAACTTTTTTTTCCAGACTTTTTTTATAGACTTTTTTTTCCAGAGCCCACCAAGACAGGAATAATCCATAGACAGGGCGCCAATATATCACAGTGTACCACACACACACACCTAGCAGGGCAGCCGTAAGCTTGTGGTTCAGGAACCAGGCTTGAGGAGCAGGTTCGAGCCCTGCAACCGACAAGACTGGACTGAAGTGCCTTTGAGTATGTCGTGTGTGCTCACTGTCCTCTAGTGTTCACTATTGGGTATGTGTGTGTTTTATGGCATGGATGGGTTAAATGTAGAGGCAGAAGGCAGAAATACCCCCCAGACAGGGCACCAATCCATCACAGACATTTTATATACCCTTCCCCTATACACATGCTTATGTATATTGTATACCCTACTGTTGTCTCAGTCTGTTTGGTACTATTCTGTCTGCATGTATCTTACACTTCTAAGGAAGTATGGTGAAGTCAAGTAAAATAGATTCTTGTCTGAATGCAGAATATTGTAATTTCCCTTTAATATACTTGACTCGACCTACTTTGCTATACAGTTTATGGTCAAACGTCTGTGGACTCCTGACTGTTCAAATGTGCTTTCTGAACATCTCATCCTCCTTATCATCAAAACAACCTCCACTCTTCTGGGAAGGCTTTTCACTAGATTTTGGAGTGTTGCTGTGTCAGAATTTGTGAAGTGAGATTGACGTTCCAGTTTATCCCAAAGCTGTTCAGTAGGGTTGAGGTCAGGGCTGGAGACATGAGGTCAACCATGGCATCATTGACATCATGCCCCACCCAGTCATGAGATTTGCTCACCCACTAGCCTAGTCCCAGTACCATGGAAATAAGTTGGGAATTTGTGGGATTTTCTCATTTTTTCTCAACCCGTATATGTATCATTTTTAATGATTCCAAGAAGCAATGTTGCATGATGAGCAACAGATGGCACCAAACTCATATTTGGCAAGTTTTGACTCTGGCCATACAATCGTATTACAGGTTTTCTGAATTGCTAAAACACTAAACCCCTTTTCCTGGAACACAACTATCAAGGGCCAAAACTCATTTATTAAATAAATCACGCGTTTTTTACAAAACGGGAAAAAATCACCTCGTTTGACATAGTGTTCAGGTCTGATTCAACCTTTTTGCAAAACTACAAACATGTTCTCACTGACAAAAACACATTCTGCATGGTAATGCATTTTGAAGCAAAATGGCACACACAGACTCCAAAGGTCAAACACAACAGACTCACTATTGTCATAGTTAACACTCTACAGGTAAAAACTGTGCACATGTGTCCAAACAGTGATTAGGGTTGAACAGGAAAAAAGTTAGTTCAAATGCAAGTGGCATTTGCACTAAGGAGCAGCCTTGGCCTTGTGTTTAGGGAACTAGGCTGAGACCAGAATGTCCCAGGTTTGATTCCCACTTAGGGCAAGACATGACTCAGGGCAAGTGTGTTCACTGGTGCACGTGTGGTTCACTGCACGGATGGGTTAAATGCGGAGGTCACATTCTTCTGTGTGCAAGCACAGTAGGCAAAAAGTTCACTTTCGCGTTCACATTTCTAAGCTGTATTGTGACTTTAGCAATGGAGGGTGACAATAGAAGAGGAAGAGGAGGAAGACGAAGACGACCAAGAACAAGTGCAGTTGTATCAAATGAGCAATGATTATAGATCATGTTTTGGTCCATGACATGAATATGAAGGACAATGTGTGCAACCAAATGTAGATTAGTAGATTTTCTGTGGCCTCCATAATTAGGACATTCAGAGTAGAAAACAGGTACAGTAACGTGTGTTTGGCACCTGAAAGGTACAGTAGAGTAAAAATAAATCATAATGTATGCCTTCCAACACCCTTACTAAACCCGACTGAGGAATTCTTCTCAGCATTGTGATAAAACTTTGAATGAATGAAACCACTATACCTGGAAAAATCTACTCCAGTCAATGGCTGCAGCATGTGATGAATTAAGCATGGATTCTTTGTAAGACTGGATTCAGCATGCAAAAGGGTTTCTTCCCTGTTGTCTAGCAAGGGGGAATATTGTCTGGGATGTAGATGAAGTCCCGTGGCCTGACCCAGTCGTGAGGCATGATGCTGAGGCAGTTTTTATACTGTATTTCGTTGTTTGTTGGTTTTCTAGTATACATATAAATACATAAATAACCATGTGTTCATGAATAGAAAAATATATAAAATTCCTAAATGAGATCACAGTGCTTTGCAATGTTTTATGTAGTGTGTAATAACTGCTGTGTGGTGTTATTGCATTAGCTGGCTTTGTGTGTCATTTGATGGCAGTGTTTGGTCAGATCTTTTGTGAATGTGATATGTAGTAGTTGTGTAAGATTTATATTCCAAATCTGGGTCTAACAGTGCATTTTATTAGTAGTACTTTATTAATACACTGACATGCCATTGAGTCATAGAACAGGAACTAGTATTGTGTAGGATCCTCATTAACTAGATATTACATCCATTCCAGACAAGGAAGGAAGACGTCTAGAGGGATGTTGAGCCATGCTGTCTGGATATCCACTCTGTTGTATTTGTACGTGCAGGATTTCGGATGCGAATGGACCTCTTCACCATATCCCATGAATGCTCAATTTGGCACAAATGCAGGCCATGGAAAAATCCATTTTCGGAATTCTCCAGAATGCAACATCTTGGGCCTAATGGCACAATTCATTATCCTGCTGGAAAATCCCATCATTGTAGGGGTGCATGATGTCCATGAAGGGCTGCAAATGGTCACCAAGCAGTGAAACATAGCGGGCACCTGGCCTATAACATATTTAGGTGGACCAGTGAACTCAACCTATGCTACAAGAGCACACCTGACACCAGCCTAGACAGTGCCTTGTTTGCAACTGGGGTCTATGGCTTCATGGGGCCTGTGCCACACACGAACCCTACCATCAGCCTGAAACAATTGGTACCATGACTCACGCCACATGTTGCCATTCCTCTAGGGTCCTGTTCACAACGTCACAAGCCCTGTGCTGTGTCGATAACATAGGCACTCTGGTTGGTCTTCTGCTCCCATATTCCCATATCCAAGTCGCTTGTCTGTTCAGGCTTGATCATTAAGCACTCTTGGCAGGAACTGTGGCTAGTAGTCCAGCAGTCTCTGGCATACAAGCCTATATACACAGTGAGAAGCAAGCTCAATTGATTCTCACTTGCTTTGGACAATGACGTGGAGTCAGGTCTTGACCGTTGCATGACCCAAGAGTGGCCATGGATCATTTTTTTGCCTACGCTTCCCTTCAATTTGTAAAAAGCTTTGGAGAGTCAACCACCGAAGAATGTAGGTAATATGAAAATGAACTGGAAATTAGCCTTCCCCTTGCGAGGTTATTCTATGCTCTGCACCAACCTCTAATTAGGGGAAGGTCCTGACTGGGAGGCTGCATTCTGCATGGAGAAAATACTGGGCTGATGCCAGTATCTTACTGGATTCAGGTCTTGTATTAACTGTCAACTATCCATCTCCTCTGACTGCCTGCGTTTGAGTCATGGAAACTCTCCATGAGACATGTACAGCATGTTCCCACAGTGTACTTAAATATAGAAACGCCCACCTAACCCACATGCATCTCTTACTGGGCTGGTGCAGAATGCAGAATTTTTTTTTATATGTGTGATTTTTTTAATACACAAATATTAGCTGTTTTCAAATCACTCAATTAAACAACAAGGCCAATATTCATTCAGTTCTTGTCACTGGGGGTCATTATAACAAATAATCACATGATGATAATGTGTCTAATTAGATCCTTCGATTATAAACTGAACTCACAATTTGTCTTAAGACAGTCCTTTTTACTGTCTCAGTTAAGCATGGGATCTTCTGGATTGTGTAATTTTACAGCATGTTAACTACAAACTTGCTGGACAGGTGTTCATGCTACTGAAATGCTTTAATGAGCTTCCGTGAAACGATCAATACATAGATACATACAACAGTTATGCAGTGTTACACAATGAATGAAGTATTCCTGTCAACATATTGTTGTATATGCTGTCCACAGTAAGCACCATGCACAGACATCAGGTTTTCTAGCTTGACGGGTGTCAGTTATTGAAAATCATAACCATTAAGTTTGCATGTTGTTTTAGGTGCTCTACCGGAGACTAAAATCAGGGCTATAAATTTATACACTTTAAAACAAGGGGTTTCTGACTCTGAATACCTGGTAAATGGGCAAACCTCATCAGTGCTCTGGCACAAACAGAAAGCGAATTGGGATGTACAAAACATGTTCACAGAGACATTTTTTCTTTATGACAACACACTATTAACGGGTTATTTATTTAACTACTTTAAATTGCACTCTGAATAAATCACAGCTATTTTACAATATTGTATATATTAACAGAGAGTCTTGCTTTAGTATAAAAATATTACACCATTAAAAACCACTATAAATGGTTAGGGCACTACAAATGTATATGGTGCCCAGACTACCCATGTTGATAATATAAATGCAATTTTAAAATATTTATCATGTGATAAAAAGCTAAAAAGTGCATTTAGGTCCCTTTAAAAAGGAAATATAGCCGCTGTAATGGCATTTTGTGGACATATACACGTAGAGAGCTGTCCGTTTCTGACCACGCTGTACAGGGTGATTGATTTCCTGGTTGTTTTTCACCCTTAAGACCATTTACATGCTAATCACATGGCATTAACATAAGATACAGGTACAGTAGAATATACTCCTGATACCTGAGTACAATGTGAGAAGGGGCACCTGAAAAAGGTCAAAGTTAATCTTTCAGGTAATTTAATCTTTCACATATATGGAGGTTTACATTCAGAAGCACCAAGTATAAGCATGCATAATCTTGTTCCATGCCAAGAGCAAAATACATAATGGAAAAAAAAGGCAGGAGGATTTAACATAACAGCATTGGCTTGACTTTGCTGCCTATATTTCATAGAAATGTTAACAGTGCAACAATTATCTTGCCATATTACAATTTCTAAAGTATGTATGACTTATTGGTCTAGTGCCATTTATTAATGATGTCCCTGGCCCAGTCTGTCTTTTAAACTGATTTGGACACATATGGTCTATGTTTTAACATAGAATAATCAATTGTTTACTTTATTAACTTCAATTTTGGCCTACACCAGATTTCAGCAAGTTAAATAAATAAAATTGTTGCTTTAAATACATTTTATTGAAGTGTATCTACCTATCGCAGATCCACGCTACATGGCCAAGTTTGTGAACAACTGACCATTACATCCATATGCTTCAGAATCTAGTGAAAAGGCCTCCCAGAAAAGTGGGGGTTATTATAACAGCAAAGGGGGACAAATGGGATGTTAAACAAGCACATATAGGTGTGATGTTACGTGTTCACTTTTGGTCATATAGTGTTTCAGCACATAATGTAAGCTCATTTAATTAAGCAAACAACCATAACAGTGTTTATCATGATTAATCTGCCAACAGCCTTCTTGATAAATACATTGAAGATTCCTTATTATTTGACTGATTTGCACCATTTCAACATGCAAAACAGTCATTAAACCTTGTACAAGTTTTTTATAGTATGTATTTTAGGCATCATCTAATGTGCATTCATATTCTAGATGTAGATTGACTGCTTTGTGTCGTAGTTTTTAATTATTTATTTATTTATTTGAAACACTGACTTGACCCAGCCACTGATTCCCACTTGAAGCTGCAGGGTTTTGATGGCAAGATTGGAGCAACTCAAATCCTCAATCCTCCTTAAGGAAGAATTACACAATGAACCCAAGAACCCTTTCACGGCATAGGAGCTGTGACTAAACTGAGGGAGGACACTAGATCTCAAAAAAAGAAAAAGATCCTGCAATAAGAAATTGCAACAACCAATGCCCCCAAAAGACCTGCTTTATCAAGCTTCAAGTTCTACATTAACGTCAGAAACGTTACGTAAAGCTAGCTTTAAAAAAAGGCATTTTGTTTCGCTCAAGACATTAAAGTACATATGCCTGTATTGAATTTTGTGTTGCAGACCTTTTCATGGAAACTGGATAGATCTGTAAATGCATAGGCACAGTGTAAAGCATGGGTACCTGTGATGGAAAGACAGCCAAAGCATCATCCAGGTATAAAGGTAATCAGTAATCTGTTACAAGCTGAGGTGGTTTTTCAACTAAAGAAAAAAGCTTTTTCTTCTTCTTTTTTTTGCCTTTTTTATAGCAAAATGTAGGAACTTTGTAAGGTTAACTTACAAAACGGAGTGTAATAACATTTTTGCTTCACTGCATGCCATGATCAGTATCTGGCTGTCATTGATGCAATGACAAACATTCATTCAACATCAGGAGAACGAATTTAGACCTGAGGGAAATTAATCAGGTGTTTAAAAAAAACTGCCTTGGAAATTATATAAGATGCAACAGAATAGATCCAAGTAATACTTCTGACAAAGGATCAGCTCTGCCTAGTCCATTACATTTAGAAAACAGAGGCACTAACTGACTCGGACTCAGCCTGGTTCTTATAACCTCAGGATCAAATGCCACACATTCAACATTTATGACACACATATTTCAAGGGTCATTAGGTTGTAGTGTATACAGGGTGGACAGATAGGCAAACATGTATAAGTAATTATCAGATAAGTACATTATCATATTGCTAATATTTATGAGATCTTTAACAGGTTTATGTAGAAGAAGGTATTGAGCTGGTATTGATGAGTGCTCATATTGAATGGTAGCAGATGAATTCAATGCACTTCATCCCACTTCTGGTACTCTGGGGATGCTGGGTAGAAAATTCAAAGATACAGGGAGTGTGTTGGGACAATCCATGTTCATAAACATATTTGCCTATGTGTCCAGACTTTATGCCCACCAGAGTTGGTGGCACTTTAATAATGTGCTGATTATTTTAGGAAACACATTTCCAAGTCATGTACTTTCTTTTCTTTTGTTTGACCTTGTCTGGTTATTTCTTGCTTCAAATATTGCAATGTAGATCATTCTTATTCTTCCTGAACAACCAACTATTATTATACAACTCCTTCTGCATGTTTTGGATGTACAAAGGCTTCACCAAGTCACCAAACGCACCCTTATTTCTCTTTAGAGGACATATTGCTGTATAAACAAGTCTGATTTGCAGGCTTGTTTTCACAGTCTCAAGCCATCATGGGACTTTATGAAGATAAGTACAAATTTCTTTAGAAAGTATAATACACCAAAGAAGAGTCAGAAAAAACTTTAGTGCAGCGTGAAGTAGGACTATCCTAACACTGGTCCTTTCTAAAGAAAACCCCTCAACCTGATTTCCAACTCTTCTGTACAGCTGGCTGGCGTTTACTTTCAGTACACCACTGTACTGTCCTGTGCATAGTGGTTTATTGGCAGCCCTTCAAATCAGGTTACACTATGTCTTTAACAACGACAGAATCTTGAGGCCCCTGAGAGCGTTTCCTCGTTTGTTAGGAACAAATGAAAGTCTGAGTTGTCAGACAAGACCTCGCCCCTTATTCATTAGAAAAGGGTTAGGGCTAAACCCGCTCCCTTGTTCACTTGCACTGTCACCATTCCCTGTACAATTAAGTAGCATGAGTCTCCTTTAGTACATGTCTCTGTAGATTTCCTGGAGTAAAGGATGCAGTGATGTGTCTTCCGTTTTCTTGATCTCCTGCACTAACTGGGCGTGCTCTGTCACGAGCTGACGCAGATCAGCTAGTTTCTGCAGCAGTTTAGGGAACAGAAAAGTATTGTCTGGGTGGTTATTCTGTAGGTGGAGCTGCAGGACATGGACGATGCTCTCCTGCATCCGTTCAATGTATGGAACATTCATCAGACCTGGACGATCTGAGAGACAAAATGGACAGGTTGTAAGAGACTGGCCAAAACTAGGGCAAAACTTATTATTTATTAAACGTTTATGCCAACCCACAGCAGGAAGAATGTGTCGACAAGGTAGGCAGTCTGGTAATCAACTCGTGACTCTTACCGCCACAGCAGATGATGGCTGCCACAAATAGGGCCAGGTCACTGTCATCCAGTCCCAGTGTGTTGAACTTCATTGCAAACTGGAACTTGGGCTCCATCATGTCACTAATAGGTCGTCGCAGGCTTTTAAGGAACTCTCTTGTGATGAAGCCACTGCCATAGGCAACCAGCAAGCCATCTTTATTCATGCAGGAGGCCAACATGGCAAAGAGGGCTTCATACACCCCATACTTTAACAGTGTTACCTAGAAAAAGAAAACAAAATATGATAAAGTTCAAAAAAGGACAAGTGGGAGGATAGTGCTGAGAAAAATAGCATGTTTTTTTATGGTGCAGAGAAGGTACAGAGAAGCGTTTTTGTGGAGACCTCAATGTTTTGTGCCTTTATCATTTCATAATTGCTTTCAAATTTCCACCACCTTGACTAAAGCCCAACGTCCAGCTGAAGAAAAACAGCCCAAAGCATAATGCTGCCACCACCATGTTTCAATATGAATATGACGCTTATTTGGTGATGTACAGTGTTGTTTTTGCACCAAACATATATTATGGAATTATGGCCAAAAAGTTCAACCTTGGTTTCATCAGACTATAAGACATTTTCCCAAATGCTTTTGGCAGACTTGATGTAGGTTTCTGCTAAATAACGCCAGGCTAAAGAATAAAGAATGCAGGAGATTGTTGTCACATGTAGTACACAACCAGTACTTATCAGAAATTCCTGCAGCATTTAATTTTGCTGTAGGCCTCTAATGAGCCTCCTGAACAAGTTTTCTGGTTCAATTTTAGTGGGACATCCATTTTTTGGTAATGTCGATTTGGAAGCATATTTTATCCACTTCTTGATGACCATCTGCACTATGTTCCACAGTACATTTAATACCTTGAAAAGTCTGTACCCCTCTACTGACAGACTTTTGAATAAAGAAATGTCTTTGATGGTTTGAAAGCTCTTGCTACTAGAACAGCGGAACTTTATATGGGGTTAATCAGAGTTATTTTAATTGATGGCAGGTGTGAACTGACTACTATTTAACAAGATTTTAAATGTTTTTTTTACGATAATTCTGAATACTTGATTGCTGTTTGTCATGGCACCAACCTGGTCATTAAGGTCAAGGTTGCTGAATCCAGGAACAGACTTGGCGAACTCGGTTAGCTCTGTGACTGTCTCCACCGATGTGCATTGGCAGCAGTGGAAGATCCGCACTTCTGCATCCTTATCAAGCAGTCCACCTGCAGTTCCAACCATCTTTGCCACCAGAGTCCGCTCTGCCAGATGCAAAGTCTCCATGTCATGGATTACAAAGGGCTGGAATAATAATAATAAAAAAAAACAATTACTAAAAGACAAAAAAAAGAATTGTAACATTTCAATGTAGAGAGATCAGTGTTATTTAGTTTTCATTTAATGACTGTAGTATTACATCTCAATTACCAGGTGAGGTGAGTTTACTATACTAGTACTACTGTAATTAAGCATCGTGCCATAATGCATCGTTGAGATGGATGATATGACTATTTGTGATTTGCCATCCAATGCAACTAGCATGTCCTTCACCACACTCCCCCACTGCAACAGGCATTAGCACTGATCCAGGCTCCAGTTAGCATCTCAGCTTCTGCCCGAAAATGTGGACTTGTTGATTTTTCTGAAAAAACCTATCCCTATCCTAAGATTATGTGTGTGTGTAGGTTGAGCTAAGCTTAGTAAACCATGTTTACATTGGTTTAAATTTAAGATAGTGCTTGTTTATTTAAGTGAAGCTATTTATTTATCCGGTGAAGCTGTTACAATAACACATTTTGAGAGCTCAATATAAACCACTGTTCCTAGTATATTTAAAAAGCAGGAGATTAACTTAAGTGGACACAAATGCAATGCTTTTACTTGGTTATTTCACACACACACACACACACACACACACATACATATATATATATACATACATACACACAATTTTTTCATTCCAGGGGACCAAAATTGTTCTTTAAATATTTTTTACAATAGTGATTGTTTAATCGCTTACACACTTAAAACATTAAAACGGAAATTTTTAAATTGTTTGTCATTCAAATTCTCAAATCTCAAATATTGTGAGTAAATCGAATCGTGACTCCAGAATTATGAATTGAATCAAATCATGAGTAGAGTGCATCATTACATCCTTATAGGATATAACTTCCATATATCTTATGCTGTACTTTCTGATAGAAATGCCACAATGATACAACCAGCATTTCCCTTTCTTGCCTCATACATGTCTGACCTTCACTGGATTCTGCTAACATGGGGCTGGAGTTGGCTGGAGTTCCACTCTCTGTAGCCCCTGCAGTCTCCTGACTAGCAGGCCTGTGGATAAGCAGCTAATACAGCTAAGTATGCAGCATACTGGCATCTGTTTAGCTTGATATTTAGTTGGACGACTAATGCTAACACTCGGGCTGGATTTGGGTCTCTAACTACATGGCTTCATCCTCCATGCTGGGTAAAAGGAACCAAGGATGACACTGCCCATTATAGAGAAGCATTGTTTAATTTGAACATCCCCAGCTGCCATGTAAACAGCCTGCAAGTCATAAATGTCCACTAGTAACTGATAAGCGGAGTAATCCGAGAATGCAATCCGAGTCTCTTTCTAGGCATGTGGATGTCTGTTGACCAGGAGATCTGTCCTGAATCAGCGAAAGGATTTTGTTCAAACAGTGCTGTGCACCCCATTGTCTGGATGCGTTGTACTGCCTGGTTTCAAATATATTCACCTTTATTACCGAAGAACAGATAGACAGCTAGTCATCTGTGCCAAAATGTTAGTGTGTTAATCTTTGTAAAGAGAGCAAGGCGCCTTTATCAGCACCTTCAGCACTCCCCTGCAAGCACTTAGGTCCCTTATGGTGTCCCTTTATGAGCCCAAGCAGGATGCTGAACTGAAAAAAAAATGCCTTGCAATTAAACATGCCTTGCATGTGTTGGTGGCTGTCAAAAGTAGGTGTATCTGTTCCATAGGAGGTAACCTTTCTAGTACACACACTACAGTAGAGGTGCTTAAAGAATCGGGATTACTAGTCCTGGCGATTCTGAATAGATTCAAAAGGCCCAAAAATCGATCTCAAAATGCGTTTAGGTTTATTTTTTGCCGCTCCTACTCCCAAATGTACTGAATATCGCATCACATGTCCACTCGCCCACCGTACAGCAAGCTAATTAGCCAGCTCCCTTTGTTATATACAATTATGCAAAATATAAGTGACTTTAAAGTCTATGACTTTCTATTAAAGGTTAATGCACTATGGTAGAATGAAGCCTATGGTTTTTTTTTATTCATATATTTTGAGTTATTTGTTCATTGATAGATTTTTTTATTTAAGAAAAAAGCCAGACATCTTAAGCTAACCTAATACTGGTTACATAATTTTATGCACAATTTTTTTGGTATAAATATAAAACTATGCAAAAAAGATTTAATACAATACGGAACCTAAAAGTATTGTTTTAAATAAATGTTCTATTTGTTTACATTGTCGTTTCATCTTGTCGACCACATAATTTAAACCATTTGAATAGAAAAATTGTTCTTGAATCAATTCTCAATTGAATCGTGACCTAAAAAAAAACAGAATTAAATCGAATCTTCAGACACTGAGAGATTCACACTCCTACACTACAATACTACTAAGACTGCACAGCACCGATTCTATTATTAGACTGCCGGTACATCTGTTATGGAGGACAGACATGAGAAGCTATCTAAAGAGAAACTTGTCCAACAGGTGACAGGTCATCATCATGGGCTACAGGAGCTAGTCACCAGAGCCAGGGCCCGGGCCAGGGTATCCAACTGTGTCAAGAAGGGGTCACAGTGTCTCCTACAAAAGTTCTAACAAGCAGTGATCGTATGCATATGCTGTGAATAACGTATAGCAAACAGTACTGAGGCCGTATATGAGCAGCTTTTAGCTTTCTCTGCCAGGACGGTGCTTCTCTCCTTCAGAGGATGGGACAAAAGTGATTTAAGTTTCAGCTGAAGCTGTCACTGCTGCTCAACATAAGGCAGTAACAGCAGGCTACGCTTAACCCCCATGACCATCTAAAAAGCATTTAAACTGTAATAGCATTTTTCTGGGTTTATAAATTGCATCTACATAAAATGTTAACACAATCCGATTTATAATATTATGAAATTCATGCACAATTCATGGGACTAACCACAGCATTCTGGGAATACTCCAGGACCTGCTGCTTTACCAATCATTACTGGGTCCTTGTCAAAAACCTCAAATGATTTTGCTTTTCCATTTTTCCTGCTTCAAACACGTGATTTAAAAACTTTTACCTGCCTAATATATCCCACCACTTGACAGGTGCCACTGAAATCACATGTTATTCAACTAACCTGTAAGTGGTTTTAATGTTATGGCTGATCAGAGTAAGCATTCCTTTAACTGGAAACCGACAGCAGATGTGTGTGTGGAAACCGGGATCCCACCGGACTCAACATAAAAGATGAGGCAGTAGGCGATTTAGCAGTAATGTGAGTGCGTGGTCAAACGGGAAGTTTGCACAACAAAGAACAGCCACATTCATTAACATAGGAGCGGACTGGATGAGGTGGGTTACACGCACAGCAGTGCACCACATGTTTACTTAGTTCAGTTGTTTCTCATCAGTAAATCAGGGCTGCTGTGATTAAAATCACATATGTTATAAATATAAAACCCAAAGATTAATTTGAAAATTTGAAAATATGAAACCTAAAATAAAAACTGATGGAGTGGACAAAACTTTGACCATATGTTACTCCTACAAACAGAGTATCTAACAGAATGAATATAGTGTGTAATAATTTAAATTGTGTATAAAAAGTAGCTTAATCTTACCGGTGTGTTTGTTTTGCCTGTAAGGATGGTCCGTGCTTTAGATTTGTTCATGCTGAAGTTCTTCAGATAAGCCTCGTAGATTTGTTTAGCCAGGGTTTTCTGGTCAGCTAACTGAGGATTCTCCACCTCCCTCTCCCCGGTTAGTATCTCTGCCTTCAGCTTCAGCTTCTCGGACTGGGGCATCCGTCCAAAGCGGATGGCTGATTGCAAAAAATAGCACAATGACTCAGGTCAAAAATGTGTTTAATACTTAAATCACTGGTTGGTAATATTTTGGTAGTTACCTACTGTTTTTTTTAAATAATAATTATATCACTACTTGGCGGTATATGTGTGAATAATCTGTAGTTAAATCATAGACTAAAGATGAACTATGACTGAACATATAATTGTCATTTTTATTTGTGGATTAGGATGAATACATTATACACAGAAACACCCAAAATTTTACGCTTGAAATGCACTTCATAGATTTACATCCGTCTTGAGAGTAAATGATTGCAAACCTGAACACACTATTTACAAATCCTGTATGTCTGGTGTCTTGGAAGTAGACCCCAGGGAGTGGCGTAACTCAAATTCCAAGCTGGATTCTTTCCAAAAACAAAAATCATTGCATATAATCGTGTGATGAGTTCATCATAACCCAGCATTTGGCTAATGTTAAGATTTCAGAATCATTTTATCAGTAATGGACTGGCTTACTGACTGCCTCCATCTATCAGCGAAGGTTTCCAGAGTATATAGTTCACCTAACAAGCTAATCGTTTTATCCCAAAGATTGGAAATTAATATTTTCTTTTACACACACTCTTTCACATCCACCCATAACCCATTCACACACTGCAACACAGAAACTACTGGGCAGTGAACACACTTGCCCAGAAAGGTGGGCAACTCTTTCCATGGCATCTGCAGAGCATTGGGGAGTCAGGTGTCTTGCCCAAGGGCACTTCAGTCATGATTGGCTGATTTGTGGATTGAACCAGGGACCTTCTGGTCACAAATCTGGTTCCTAAACAACAAGTCTATGGCTTTAAAACGTTTAAAACATTTTGACTCTTTTATATTATTTAAAAAGTCCGCTTTAAACAGAGCTAAACAATATAATCCACACAGTATTTTGCAATTCATTAAATTATTCATTCAAAGTCTAAAATCTGAACTTTAGCTGAATTTTAGAAAGTGCATCTGCATATTTACCAAATATTTCAGCATAATAGTTAATCAACTACAGCACATACCAGATGTGGCAGATACAGCTCAGCATAAGCACATTTTATAGTTTAGTTCTGACTGATGGCTCAAATTGATCCCTTGGCCAGTCCAGCACTAGGACATGCAAATATATTACGTTTACACAGGTTGTCACCTACTCAGAAACAGACATAGAATGTATATTTAATATATATGGCATATTATATGGATCAACATTGTTTATGGGAGATTTTTCAATGACTTTTATATGAGCTGTGCAAATTATCCTAAAATGTTGAGATGTTTAATAAAAAAAAAGAAAGAACGAAACACATAGTCACATGGGAACAAGTGGCTTGAGGAGGTGTAGGGTGTATCGGTCAATGCACCCTGATCACTGAAACTCACTGCCAGATGTATGAGTTACACAGGTCTTAGGACACTCTTACTCAATTTAAAACATCTGTTCTAGCAATTAGATCGTATGACAGCAAGATTGCACATACGAACTTGAGAAATCAGCAAATCAGCAAACTGTTTCTTTGGTGAACGATCTAATCAATGTCCAATATTGTTCAAAGTACAATCAGCAAGAATAATTATTATAACACAAGAATGCTCATAATTATATTCCCTTGTCTATATATTTGATAAGCAACTACAAATCACTGCTTGTCCAGCTGGAGGCCTGACCCCAACATGCTACCTAACCCCTCACAGTCTGTTTTGACACTGTTCCATGATGTCAGTAAGACTCCCTTCACCCTTGCTGCTATTTTTAGTGTGGCACCACTGAAGCCCTGTACAGTGGGGGTTGAGGGTCAGCATGCCACGCTGTATGTGTACATAAAAAGGAGGGGGGCTCAGTGCCCAAAAAGTGTTTTAGGTCAAGGACTTAGAGCATGACATTCAAAGCACACTGCTGAGCACGGGAACTAAGGGAGGTGCAACTGTGGATCTGAAATGCGGAGAAATAATGAACCATCATTTTTAAAAGCAAAATTCTTTCAAGGATGATGACTATGACTATGGACTTGGTGTCCCTCTAATTTTAATGATTAACCCACATGAGCTGTTAGGCAGTAATAGAGCAAGAAGAGAAAGTTAACCGAAAGCTGCTATCTGATCTTCAGAAAAGAACCTCTGGAAATGTAAAGTGCTTGGGCATGGTACACATCACCAAGCTCAAACAATGGGCCTGAGATAACTCGAATGTTATTTACATTGTTTCTCTGGTAACAGGAAACCGGGATTTGAGATCTGATAGCATGCTAGGGAGCATAGTAATAAAATGTCAGCCTACCCACTGCAGCACACAGTATTGTCATTCCACATTTAATTTATTGTTAAATAATGTGCTGAGTATTTCTTGAGTGTTGTACAAGCTGGTCAGGTGATAGGCCATGTGACTGTAGGAGAATAGTTTACAGGCTTAGATCATTAAACCAATACACTTCTGACGCACTTCTCTTGTAGTGTTCTTCACTGGAACATGTGGTATGATATACATTAATTTGTGAACACATGAACACACAAATTCTTCGTATTTCTTATTTGAAATACGTGTGTTATATAAATATGAAGTTGATTTGTCAGGGTACTACAAAAGGATACAACATTTTAGCGGAAATTGAACTAGAAAAGTCTGAAAATTCACACGAGATGAAGATGATGAAAGTGAACTATTTGCCTTACTGTGTTTGCACACAGAGGAATGTGACCTCCGCATTTAACCCATCCGTGC
>JAOVVF010000010.1:15816807-15830530 GCA_028565595.1 Duopalatinus emarginatus | reverse complement strand
GGTGCCTTGCTCAAGGGCACCTCAGTCGTGTCTTGCCCAGGGCGGGGATCGAACCCACAACCTTCCGGTCACGAGACCGGTTCCCTAACCACTAGGCCACGGCTGCCCCCGTGAGATGAGTAAGCAGTATGTAAAAAAATAAAATAAAATAATAATAATGAATATAAAATATAAATTCAGCTCACATGACTGTTACTGGAGCCAAAGACCACATATTGTTTACACCATCTATTTTAACTCTGGTCTAGGTAAATGTTTGCTTCCTATTCAACTAAACAGGAGCCTCTTTAGGAGTTGTTCTTTTGTTACTAGGACATTACAATACAGCTATCTTCATTAGCATTAGTGTCTGATCCAAAACCAAACGCTGAGTAAAAGGAAATCATACTTTGAAGCTCCTCCATTCTTCCTATTGTTGTTTGGGTTCTTCCTGTTAAGATTCGCAGAGTGCAGGAAATAATGTCACTGCAACCCAACCTTCGGAGAACCCCTCCTACGTTTACAGGTACCCTACTACGGCATACGTCATTCTGGTTTTGGATAAGTAGCTATTCACTAAAAACAGAGCTTACCTACATATACGTATATTTATAGGTATTTTAGTCAGCTTTATTCATTAGTCATTTATGTTTTTTACTTATTAAAAAATGACCCACCGTAAGTTGTCCCTTTATTGCTACATTTAATGTTGTGGAATGTCCCGCTTAATTGTGCTAATTGTGTGATTGACGTTGATTGTGTGATTAACATAGGTGTGTGGTTAAGGACCCAGCCTTGTGCTCCCAATTCCCGCACCGACAAGACACGTCCGAAGTGCCCTTGAGCAAGGCACCTGATTGCCATGGATGGGGTTGAGGTTATTCACTACCCCTAGTATGTGTGTTTTAGTGCACAGACGGGTTAAATGCAGAGGTCAAATTCCTCTTTGTGCAAGCACAGTGGTAATTGTGTCACTTCATTACACTACAAGTACAGCGTGTGTCTGTGTGTGTTTTAATAGTGTAACACTCACCATTGTGGGACATGCCCACAGATAGGCACTTCTGAAAGCGGCAGTATTGGCACTTGTTCCGGTTCTTCTTCTGGATTTTGCAGCGGCGTTCACACTTGTCATACTCTAGCTTGAGGCGGATTGTGCGCCTAAAGAAACCCTGTTGACAGCAGAAAGTCAAGAGTTTGTTAAATTTGATATCAAGCATCCTAAATATGCCAAATCGACAAGATTCACCAAGTATATCAAAGTGTAAACAGCAAGTGTTAGTATTTAAATTTTACTGCACTTTGTAAGATTATACTTATATTGATATTTTAATTCTCTAGTTTATTGCAAAATAAGATGTGTGAATTACCCAAATTAATTTTATTAATTTAATCTAACTAATTACTTTAATAAACAGCTAATGATGAGTAAAATTAAAATAAATAACTGAAATAGCCTGATGCCGTGTAATACAGTGCATGTATTTCCACTTTTAATATATCGAATTATGTATTATTGTACACATAACTGGAAAGAACAACAGATCCTCCTAAAATATAATATTTCTCATTTGTGACAGCCTTTAAAGGCTCAATAATGACTTTATAAATTATCTTATAAAGGATTCCCAATAAAATCTCTTTAGGAAATTTGTTTTATTCATCCAAAGAACACTTAAAGGATCTCAAACCTACAATGACCCTTAACGTACCTTTATGCGATGGGAAATAAACCCCAGACATGACTGTAACTGTGAACTAAATGCAGCTTATAACATTAAAACTTTTGACCTGCAGTACTGAGACTCTACTACTACTAGTACTCAGAGACTCTGAGTACTACCCAGAGTGCCAACATCTGACCTGCTATATCCTACACCAGACATTTGCACATCCAGTCATCAGGCCATGCAATCGTAAGATACTTGAAATCATTTAACTTGCACAACCAGGATAAACAGTTAGTCACCAATGACCAGTGCCAGCAGTGTGGACACTCAAAGGGAGGCTGGCTGGCAGGGAATTGAGGGCCATTAACCAGAAATTTCTACACTCCTATTTAGCCAATCTGTCCCAAGATATTTTCACAAAGTTACGAAAGTAAGATGATAGTGAGCGCAGGACATCCACAGGGACAACAAAAACAGTGTATGTGTGTGCGTGCATATGTGCATGTGTGTGTGTTGGTTGACTTGAGGACAAAAAGTTTGGGGGCACAAGTCCAGCAGAGAGACAGCATGCACGTGGCTGCCCTGGCCTAATCACAGGCCATGGACATGACTGTCCAGCTGGAACAGCGACTGATGGCGTGTGTAAAGGCTTGGGAGGGGGAGTAGACGGGAGCGTGTGCGTGCAAGTGGGCAAATAGTCAGCCGGCTTCTGTTTTCTCTGGACGTGAATTACATTTGAACCTTCCTTAAACTGCACACGATATGCACGTAGCATCCATACAGATGTACAACGCAGGGCATTGACCTGTTTAAAGGATTCAAATAAAGCGGTAGCATTTTGTAATATCATTATAGCCCTGGTAAAACATGTCACCAGGCCTCATTTATCCTGGATAATACAACATGCTTTACATGACCAATACAATACAATACAATTATTACAATACAATACAATACAAACTTGATCATATATTTGGTATAAAACAAAATAAGAGATTTTGCGGCAGTAAAGAGGTTTGAATCTAAAGGAAAAGGAAAGGTGCCGTCTGCAAAACAAGTCTCACCTTGCAACCCTCACAGGCGTGGACGCCATAGTGATATCCTGAGGCTCGGTCTGCGCATACGCGACATTCCAGATTTAAAGAAGCAGAGGTGAACTCCTCCTGTCCTGCTACAGCCCCACACACACCTGAAGATGGACTTGAGGCTGGGGTTAGAGCATCTACTGACACACACATGACATTTGGATGCTTCACATTTACAGCATTTGGCAGATGCCCTTATCCAGAGCGAATTATCAAACTGCTTCACAGTTTTCAGACATTCAGCTACAAATTATCAATTTAAATCTCAGGTTAGAGTTGATATGCTGCTAAAAGGCTCATAAAGCGACAAATAATAGAATAAAAAATAATAGGCAGATGGGAAGAGAGAAGGAGAGGCTGATGATTAGACATAGATACAGTCTGTCTCATGGCCAGTCATGCAGAGGATGTCTCAAGTGGTACAATAAAATTGTACTATATGAGGCGAGAGCTAAACCAAACTATAGTGCATTTTTGAAAAGGAAAAGACAAATCCTTAAAACCGGTACTAGTGTGTTTTTTCCAGAAAGAAAAAAAAATTGAGGGTACGATATGCTATATTATGGCTTTTTTTTAGGGAAACTAAGCAATAACGTAATATAATAAGCAACAAGCATTATGGTATCACAAGACTTGTATTCGCAGGGGGACTTAATTTACAGTGTTGCACAATCTTCTCCTACAGCTTTCCAGATATCAACATGGGACAAACACTAAAATGTCCGGCATGACCGGGAGAAGTGTGCTTGTATACACTGTGTGGAAATGTTCATCCCTTCTTCTGCTACACTCGTTCTGCAAAAAAAAAAGTCCCATTGGCTTAAATGGGGATTTTTTAAAACTAGTGTAATTTGGTCAGTTTTTGAGCTCCAGCCACATATGGGAACAGAAACACATACACACTCATATAGAGAGACACACATAGACATATAAGGACACAGAGTGCAACACATTTACAGTTTCTGTACTTTCTAGTTTTGTATTTTATTATCGATCTTTCTATCCAGTTATTTATCCATTTATTAATTTGTCTTCTGTCTGTCCATCTATATCTGTCCATCTATTTTTGAGTGTTACTTAAACACATTTTTTTTTCCACTTAGAAATTCATAAACAAATAAAAAAATATATGAAATAAATAAATACACCACTAAATACTTCTACAATGGTGGATTAATGAACCTCTGTGGTAGCATTTCCTAACTAACCATGCATACATTCATTTTTAATAGCTCTCCTTTTTCTAATCAGACTGGTTGGGTGATGTTCACACCCTGCTCCTCCTTAAATGTTTACTTTGCAAGCGTTGATGTATTTGTTTTGGGTCCTGTCTTTTTTGCATGTCACAGGACTGCCTATCAGCTACAACATGCATTACGTTCCAAAATCACACCTCATTTTTAAAAGGCATATCTTAAGTGCTGTTTACTCAAGTTATTTAAATACAACTCTAGTGTGATGCAGATGAAAGTCAATCTGAATTTGAATTAGAATCCAGAGGACTTCAGTTCATTTTCTATATTCATGACAATCATCTGTTAGCTTCAGTCAGACTTCCTTTACGATTAAGGGCAAGGACAAAGGTCAACCGTGGAACCAAGTGGAAAGATAACACTGTCATGTATAGTTAATGACAAATAAATATTGACCCCAATAATATCCATTCTTCTGACAAAGAGTGCTAAACTATTAGGAATTATCAATTCTCCATCTGTTCAGAATGTCTACATTTATTCTTCTGTGTTTACAATCAAACTTACACCCACATATATAGTCATTCCGTATTGCAGGCACAAAACTGTGTTATAATATCCAACTGGTTAGTATGAAAGTGTCACTGCATTATTATTTGTCTATTCCTACCTGGCACCATGGAGCTCTCGGAGCTGGAGCACGGGCCTGATGAGTGGTACTCAGACACATCTAGGTTGCTGAGTGCCTCTTCATTCACAGAATCTGAGATGTCTTGCAGGTTTCCGGCACCTACAAAGTCCCTGTAGAGTGGGCTGTTCAGCACAGAGTCCCGCAGAGGAGACAGAGGACTGTAGGTGCTCTCCATGTCTACCATGTCGATGGTGGACTGCCTCTGAGGCCAACTCATACATCAGCCTGCACACAGAGACACAGTAACAGAGGTGGTTGATTGATTTCATGAAACGAAACAGTCTCCAGAACTACTACAGATTTAAATCACACTTCGAAATGTTTATGAAATCACATACAGAAGGAGGTCAATAACGGTTCTTCGGTGTGAGCACTGTATGTTTTATGACCCCAGTTAGCGTGAAAGGCGTCTGCTTTATCTAAGCATCCATCTGACTCCTTAGCAAATCATTAATGAAATAAATCAGCAGTCATTAATCAGGGAAACGTTCAAAACCGATTGCCAGTTTAACCCTGTCAAGAGTTGAGTTTTTGTCTTTTATTTCCATTCTTATCTGTATTCAACTTTGGATGTGTGCACTCAAAATATCCTTATCTGTGCGTCTGTGTTTTGTCTGTCTGTTGGAGGAGTTAAGCAGACAAGCCAAATGTGGCCAGGGTTATCAATAGTTAACATGCGTTTAAAGAAGAATACATGGGTCTCTTTATGACAGCACGGGCCAAGGTGCACTTAACTCTAACCTTGAGATTTATCTGGCAACCCTAACCCGGCTGATGCATATGCACACTATGATTTGAAATGCGCTACGCTAATTAAACGTGCCAACAAAGATATCACAGGCAGTTCACATGTAAAGCAGTAGACTATCATAAGTTCTCAAAGCAACACTGGCTTTATAGTGTAGGGACAGATATATAACTGTATATATCAGATAACTGGACTGGACTGAATAATCATTATTATGTTACGTTTAGAAAAGGACAGGACTGGGAGAAAAACGGAATATGAAAAGCAGAAAGGTTTAAAAACTGAAAAATGAAAACATAGAGAAACAAACGTGGAGGACTTAGAAGCTATAGCTGAGACAACGGAGCGTTGTTTGTCTCGAGGCAAAGTGACTGAGTGGGACACGACCCTGTGAACCACGGACACGCTATGTCATCAGCTCAGAAACAGCACACAGACTGAGTGGGTAGAGTAAAAAGTATTACGGTGCACTGGGTATTCTCAACAGCCAGTAGGAAAACTGGTGTATTTATCCTAGTCAGGATTGCAGTGGATCCAGAGTCTATGCTGAGAACTATAGAGAATCCATACAGACAGTAACCTGAGCTCAGGATTGTTGCCAGGACGCTGGAGCGGTGCCACAGTGTCGCCTGTGATATGACAAGTATGATGGCATGACAAATTGACTTGAGATAGATGTATAGACAGAAATATTTCACTATTTAATGCATAATTATTGTGATTTTATTTCAAATGTGATTTTCATTATAATAGAAAAAGCACATTTTATGCAGTCGAGGCCTGCTGATGTTTAACCTACTGTTTGGAGTATGACATCACTTCACGGAGCCATAGTACTTCATTTGGCCCTTAGCGATACAAGCGTATTATCTTAATTGGACTTTAGACACTGATAGCATATCTGTCTACAAGATAGACGTACAGTACATCCACCCAAAACTCAAATGAAATTACTTTAATTTATGCACAGTTTCGGTCACTTCCACACATTTGTAACTATGCATATTCTATATCCAGAAATATTGTATACATCTCTTTTGGTTTGCTAAATGAATTACTGTTCACCGTTTCTTGTTATTAAAACATTTCCCGCACACACAAATTCCACAACACTACAAAGTCAAGGACACAGTACAGTCCCAATGCTGTTAAAAGTCCTTAATTATTAGCATGCATGGAGAATAACACTGTGCAAACACATACACCTGGACTAGGAAACGTCTCCACACATTAAAGCTGGGTTGTGAAAACTTGATATTTTCAATGAAAGCCCACCTTAATAGACAAATGGTTGCCTTTGAGCTATTAGACATACATGACTTACATTAGGATTAGTTATATTCTACTCAGTGAATGCTTGAAAAAGGATTCAGATTCAGTCACTTCAAGCTATAACAAATACATGTTGAAGAGCAGGGTCTTTTTTTTTTTTTAGACAACCATGTTTAATTTCAGAACAGCAAACGGTCTTAAGGTGACAATTCAGCTATCTTTTTACCAGTCCACTGGTCATGTGAGTGCAATGTTTAGGGAACTGCTTTGTCATGCAGTAAAATGTAGTATGTTAAAAAGGGAGAAGTCCCTGACCCATGACTTGTCCTTATAAACTCATTCACTGACCTGATATGTTTTATACTGCAGTGAATTGGTGGGATTGTGATGTTGTAAAAATAGATGTATATATAAATCCGTCATTTTTTAATCTAAAGTGACTCGAATCCAATGCAAACCAATATAAACTCAAAATGCTTTTACAGTGAACGTTGATGATTTCAGTGCAAAATATTTAAACATCTCAATTATCTCTGTTCTTCTGCCTGTCGCATGGATTTGCCAGACCCACATGGTCTCACATGTTGTTTGATTTATGCACTGGTGCAAGATGCATGAACAAACGGACAACCATGGTAGCTGTGAATATTGTTTGACACTAACTTTTAATACACACAAGGACAGGGAAAAACCAGTAGTAAACTTGTCTGATTGATGAGTAAGTGGTTCGCAATGACAACCGTGTTACATGTACTTCAGTTCAGTCATTTTATTATCCCAGATCGGAAACTTGGCTTGCACTCAGGTACACAATACAAAAACAAGAAACTTCAGTTCAGTTCATACAGATGTGCTAAAAACATCTCCTCTTACATGTCCTCACGTAACACGAGATGTCATCCTCTTACAGATTAAGATTATACTTTGCAAATTTAGCAGTTTTTGGTGCAAAGGGAACAAAGGATTTCTTACTCCTGTTGCAATTGCAGTACCAAGGTACTCTAAATCTTCTGCCTGAGGGAACAGGGTGTTTTGGCAGTCTAATATAGACCTAACCTTGTGGAGGACCTGCTGGTCAAAGATAGCAGTCAGAAGGGTCAATGGGACATCTATGACCCTGCCACTTTACAACTCAGATGATTTTCGTTCTTAATGTTAAAGTTTCCATACCAGACAATGATAAATTATACAATCTACATTAAAACCATTTAAAGTCTTCAGAATTAAAGTAGACCAGAATTAGCATTAACTTTTTAGCTCATCATTGATGACTGTCCCAAGATATTTATACTCTTCAACAAATCCAATTCCAGTTCTTTTGCTAAATGCCTAAGAAAGAATTGGCACTGACTTTGTTGAACACTGTTTTGGCATCGAGGTGGTAGAATGAATTTTCGGTAGATGTCCAAAACAGCTCAGTTACTGGCCGAGTCTCAGTCCTCAAACGATGAACTCTAATTTACTCATTTTTTTTACCAGAGTTTTGGATGTAGCTATTAAGCATGCAATCAATTATAGTGAATACAAAGCAGTTTTCTAGGACTGGATAAAAGCTTCTATGAAATGCCATTAATGAAAATGTATCGTTGAACATTGCACTGTAGTACACTGTTTTAATGCAGTACAGACAATTTCTAAACACAGTGCTACACTAAGCCTAAGTGAAATATACACTGAACTACCAGTAAAAATACTGGTACACCAGTCTAATACATGGGGCATGGACTTTAGGTAATGAACACCTGCAGAACGCTCCACAAATCTGTTGCATTCTGAAGTGTTCCACAGAAATGGCATCCCAAATGTATGCGATAATGTTGAGATCTGGTGACTTAGGTGGGGACAAAACCCAAATGTTTCCCCAGTGTTCCTCTAACCACAGTTTGGTATCAGAATAAATTCTGGACATGAACATGAACATAGTGTTCACCTGTCAGAGATGATTTTAGATGTACCAGGGGTCCGACTGAATTCCAGCTAAACAAATCCCATACCATTATGGAGCCGTCACCATTTTTCAATCCGATCCTTACATTTGATTAATAGCCCATGACTGCAGTATCAATTTAAACTTTTTAAGCATTAGCAAATACATTTAATGCTCCTGTTATTACTTATCTTATAACAGCTATAATCAGTCATTTGTTTTCTCTCTTGAATGATAAACGTAAATCTGTGGTCTGACTCTATTGTCATAGCACCGCTCTTATGGATAATAAAAAAGACCTTCTGACCAATCAGCATAAAAAATGTAACAGTACTGTGGTATAACATTGTATTAAAACAGAGTTGATTTTAAAAAAAGTGCTGAATATAAAACTCCATTCATACCTTGTCAAGTGTGCTTTTGTCCATACCTGTGTCTTAACGCTTCCTGTGAACACAAATATATGCACTAAACTTAGGTGATCGACATGCTCAGAATCAAACAGCTTCTCATGTATAATCACAGTCCTGGGACCAGGTTTCAACACTGCTGTGTAGAGACAGAAAGCAGCCTGTGGCAGATGAAGCAGTGCCTGTATAAGGTCTTTACAGTAAACAATCACAGTGAGCCACCATACATCAAGGTTATATAATGTAAAAACAGTGAACTACCCAGGGTCCGAAGGGTGATGGTGCTTTATATTCAGAAAAGCTGAAATAAATAAATAAATACATACATACATATATACATATATAAAGCATAAAGACGTTAGAAATGCAGCCTGCATAGATTGTTCTTACAGTGAAGGACATTGGTGCTACGTTACACACCACAGTTTATTTTACACCTTGTTAGCCAGTCAGCCACCTACAATAATAGTAAAAACCTTCCCAAAACAGAGTTCTCAAAATGGTTCTCTCATCTGATTTTTGATTTGTATTCGTCTGGTTTTGTGGCAAAACCAGCAACAAGGGCAAAGTGTGGTGGCAAATGCTACAGATGGCTGGACAGCTGTAAGGGTCCTGTTACATTTTCCAGGGCGCTGTTTTAGGGGAGGGCTTGTCATAATCTAGTGCTGTGGACATCACTAATACACACGAAAGCTTCTTAACTATGGCACATGAGGACACTTAGCTGTAATCTTTCAGACCAGAGTTTAGGAATATGCCAGTACATGCTAGGGCTCAGTATAAATATATTGTATTACTTTCTTGATGGCAGTCGCAGTGATTTTAATATGTGATAATAATAATAATAATAATAATAATAATAATAATAATAATAATAATAATCTCCTAAGAGCTTGTCTGGATCAAGGAGACCAGAATTACTATTATACGTTAGCTTACATGTGACCGTGCACAGTTGAGAAAGAACAAACAAACACATTTTTCAACGTCGTTTGCCCATTTATAGTGATTTACAACTCCTTGAGGGCACTGGCTTAATGTTCTCTATACTCCATTATACGTGATTCATTAGCTAATTTTCCAGCAGCTAATGAGTACACCAAGAACACTCAGACTGCCATGATTTCTTTTCAACTTGTCACATAACATATTATTCTAAATTATGGTTCGCTTTTTTTTTTTTCAAAACAACCTGTTCAGCAACTCCAGCCGCTTCTAAATAGTTCTTCCGAATATTTCGAGAGCAGCCACGGACACATTCACATGAGTGAAGAATAATGTCTCTGGAAAACTGCAAAACCTGACCTGCTTAAATTCGCTTCAGTAAGCACCCGAGGTCAATTCACGAGCACGACTTCACTTACATGAGCGACAATCCATAAGCTTAATAACCAGAGTATGCAAACAAAGGAGTGCACACACACTCACATACTACACCATGGGTATGGGAATATATACCCCTATCCGTATAGAGACAAGTATGTATGTTGACATGTAGAAGCAGACAGGCAGAGGGGCAGTTAGCAGAACCAGAAAGTCCTGTTTAAGGGAAAAGAAAAAAAAAAGAAGCTAAAGAACAAGTATGTACAATAGTACAAAGAAAGAGAGTTAGCGCTAAGAGTGGGGCCTGATTAGACGGCTCAGATTCCAAACTAAAGCGCTCTTTCTCTCGCCTGCCAGAGCAAAGTCTCACAAAGAGTGAAAGATTCAAAGAACCTGAAAAAGAGAGAGAGAGAGAGAGAGAGAGAGAAATGTAAGGAAAGAAAGAACGCTGCAGTAGGCCATTACACACTGCTACACAGAGTGCTAAAATCAGTGGCATGTTCTGACTTGAGCAAACAAGTCAACGCAGAACACACAGAACATTACCAAGCCTTAATTATATATCACATTAAACTTTCTTATATCACTTTACATTGTTAGTGTAAATAGCTTGCTCACGTATATTTGATATATGTGACTCTATATATAGTATAATATATATAATATGTATTTGTAATTAACTAATCATGGCATAAATTAGTAAGACCCAGAAAGGTGAGTGAGAAGCCATCAACCTGTCTTCTTCATGCACCATGAAGACTCTGAGCAATGCATGTTTGTTCAAGCTATTTGTTCAGCAGGACACCATTAAAACAATGGAAAAGGAAAACAAATGTCTGCTTCTTAACCAGGCTGCTTGACAGTCCTCTATACGAACCTACTTCACTTCAATCCACCAGATGGACCCTGTCACAAACCATGACCATCAGCAATTCAAACAAACTGCCACTCCAAAACCAGCTAATGTAAATGTACACTATATAATTACATACACATATTCGGTCGCAGTCAATGCATTTTTTGCAATGGAAAATCATTTTCACTTTTCCCTTCTAAAGGGATGTGAAAAATATACACAGTGGGGTCCAAAAGGACTTTCCCTATATATTCCCCATACCATCATAAAAGGTAATGCATGTATGAATGTACCAAATACTAAAAAACTCTACTATAAACTATACTGTTCACTCCTATTAAAAATGTTATTCAATTTTAAAAAAAATGCAATATTTAAGCACTTTCACTATTACTGTCAAAATTTTGGTTCAAAACGTGTGTACTTTTAATAGGAAGATCTCCATTGAGTGTATATATATATATATATATGGAAACTTCTTGGAAACTTCTTGCTGTATTGCAGAACACGCTGTTTCATATTAACTACCTCTAAAAGCATACTCATAGATTGTCTGGGACATTACCTGTGTGCCAGTGTTGTTAATAATCCATGCTATTGCTTACGTTTTGGTATTAAACTCCGACAATTCTGACTGTTTTCAGGTTTTGGTTAAATAAAAAAGGGAGAAAAAAAGATCAGGTTTGGTACTTAAAGCACTCAAGTAACTGTGACATCTCTGACAATCTGAAATCTATAATTTGGGGTTAAAGTTTTAGCATATCTCTTGCTTTTTACTCAATGATTCCCATTGGGTCTCAATCACCAGTCAGTCTTAACTTTCACAGAGATTTTGACATTCATCATTCACTGTTTACCCATCTTAAAAGTACGATCTTAGGTAAAAACAAAATCTTACCTAAGCGATATGTTCTATAGTTCTGAGGTCATGAATCTGATGTAGATTTTTCCTTATGACCTCTTTTAGGACCAAGAACAAATTAAAGAAAAAATTGTGAATGTGGCCCAGTGTTTTCTGGCACACATTAGAAATGACTGAGATGGCAGAGTCAAATTAATCTTAAATGAATTACTTGTTTAATAATCCTTCAGAACTGTGCAGAAATGAATGTGATTATTTAATACTAGCGTAATTTTTTAGCGTAATCTTTGCCAAGTTATTTCTGGATGCATTAACAAAACTTATAGCCGATCGATCTGAGATGGTTGAACTGAAGGTTGATCACGTATATAGTATGTTAGATGACTTGACTTGACTAAACTGCTGACTTGCAGTTTTTTTATGAACATTATAATCAAACTGGAAATCCTAAAAGCTGATGTATGTTCTTTGACTATAGTTATATATAAAAGAAACAAAGAAACAAACACACAAAAAAATTGTTTCCTGTTTTGTGTGCATGGAGCATTTATTATTATTATTATTATTATTATTATTAGTAGTAGTAGTAGTAGTAGTAGTATTATTGTTATTATTATGATTATTATGATTATTATTTTAATTATTATTATTATTATTGTTGTTGTTTTTTTGTTTGTTTGTTTTTAAGAAAAACATCTGTATATTTCCCCCAACACAAGCCACGGCTACAGGCGACACAAATCCACGTATCTGTGAATCTGTGATAAGACAAGAAGTCAAGAAGTGAAGGGAAGGAAATAGTTTCTGGAGCAGAAATCACAGGAGCTCTGCCTCTGATGTTATGTAATGAGACTATGAGAGCTGTATCAGGTGCTGGTGTGGGATGAACTACAAAAAGCCCATCACATCCTTACACAGGCTTTCTGAGTATTTCTACAGTAATGTGAGTGATGGGGCTTTGAGGACAGATAAGCTTATAGTGTAAAGTTTCTTGCATTGAGCTGTTTTGTGGGAATAAAGATCAATAAGCAGATCATGTCTTTGATGAGGTAGTTATGTCCTGACACATTATATTACTCAGTATAGTACAGTATAGTTAGTATAGTTAGTACTCTGACACTACAGGCCTACTCTAATACACTTAACAGCTACAGCATTAAGTGCCCAGCTCTAAAGTAAAGACGTATACCTGGAGTTGCGGTGCGTCCATATTGCCAGACTTCTCGGCAGGCTACACAAGGGCTCCGTGCGGAGGACCGGGGAGGGGGGACAAGGGAAACGTGAGTCTCCTTCCACGCGTCCTTGTTTGTCCGCCGCTGTCAAAACTCTCCACTCCCCGCCGCCTGCCGAGAGCGCCCCGACACAACTCCCGGAAGTCGCGTCACTGAAAGGCAGCTCGCACCGTAGCCATGGAAACGCTTGAGCACACCCCCTGAGACACACCTATGGTCTAGACCAATGAGGTCGCGCGATGAGCGGCGAGCCGATAACGCCCCCTTAGAGACGAGCATGAGCAGGACATGGAGGATGGAGAAGGACGAGGGATCAGTGACCAACAGAAACACGATGGAAAGAAACAGAAGAGAGTGTGTCAAGTGTATAGAGTAATGTATAGTACAGGGTGAAGACAGGTATATTAGGACATCAGTGTGTTCAGGTATATTAGGACATCAGTGTGTTCAGGTATATTAGGACATCAGTGTGTTC
>JAOVVF010000010.1:15792731-15812822 GCA_028565595.1 Duopalatinus emarginatus | reverse complement strand
GTTCAGGTATATTAGGACATCAGTGTATTCAGGTGTAGTGGGACATCAGTATTTAAGGTGTATTAGGACATCAGTGTATTCAGGTGTAGTGGGACATCAGTATTTAAGGTGTATTAGGACATCAGTGTGTTCTGGTTTATTAGGACATCAGTGTGTTCAGGTAAACTGAAACATAAGAAAATTAAGGTACATTAGGACATCAGTGTATTTTCGATATACTGGGACATAAGTAAATGAAGGTATATTAGGAAATCAATGCATTGAGATATTTTGGGACATCAGTTTTTACAGTATTTTAGGACATCGATGTATTTAGATATACTGGGACTTATAAATTAAATTTATATAAATAAAGACAAATTAGGAAATCAATGTTTACGGTATATTGGAATCATTAGCGAATTCAGGTATATTAAGTTAAATAATATTACATGGGTGTGGTCAGCATCACACGGGAAGTTGTCTTGGGAGTCATTACATATGATTTAGGTAGTTTGTTATCATAAAATTGTCATGACTAGTGCATTACACACATATTAATGATGTATAAACAGCATGTGTAAGATCCACTACTGTAACAAACACTGTAATAAAACAAGAATAGCACGTTTAAAGGATGGAGAATGGAGAGTCTGCCACACACACACACACACACACACACACACACACACACACATTCTTAGCCTATGTGTCATTTAGTAAAATCCTGGTATGTGTGGTTGTACACCACATGCACTAATTAAAAGGTTAAACTTTAATATAATAAATTACTGCAACTCTAGTAAATGCCTAAGTGAATTGGTTTACACATACTACTTTCAATTACTAATTTATTTATGTGATAATATAGGCGTTTAAATAGCAAATATTCTACATTTTATCTTTAGGAAAATTGCACATTATATAACATTATAATTCTGCTTTATTGAAACAAAATGTCTGATTTGTTTCTTTGATTTCTGTCCTTGCCTTCTGTGCTATGCTTTGCTTTTTTAAAAATTATTATTATTTTTTATTATTTATTTTTTATTTCAGGCCTGCTAGATGTTTTATGAGACAGATGTCTTTTTCTAGACAGAAAGTCATGTAGAGATCCCTAACGAACAAGCCAGGATAGGGAGTGGCAGGGAAAACTCTCTAAGATGCTGTAATTAGGAAATGTCCAGAGGAACCGGAGTCAAAAGAAAAGCCATGCTGACCATCGCCAGATGGTGAGATTTTGCTAATTGCAGTACACAGTTCTGATGCAACAAATACGAAATTAGTTGAAAATACACCTGATGCTAATTAGGACTTGAAGCAATCAGAATGTGATGTATTATGTGGGCATGTGTCTGTGGACATACCAACAGGTGGCACTGTTTACTATTTTGCAGCCAAAGTATACTCAAAATCATACACGTCTGGTATACAATCTTTATAGCAGACAACATGCCAAAATGTATATATATATATATATATATATATATATATATATATATTTTAACGATTAAATAAGAAGTTGTTGCTTTTTTTTTTGTTGTGCTGGCAAAGATAACTGAATATGTGGACAACAGGGTAGACATGTTTGTTCTCCCTATCGTGGGTGGAGTACAGGGCTCAAGGGGCCATAAGCAGCTGGTTTGTTCCTGGCCCTGTTCTCCTCAGCACATGATGGGTTGAAGTCCTTTGGCTTGCTGCCTCTGCTTGAGCTACTGCTGACTTGAAGTGAAGCAGATCCTTCGCCAGTATCCCTGGGGGTGCTGAACATGAGGACACCAGCACAGTGTTGCAATACACCCAGAAATCTGTTCTCTTCCACACTGCCTGTGTCTCTCGGCTCATCTCCCCAGGGCAGTGAGACTGCATGCTTTAAAAAAGTCTGGATGATTTCATGACAAAGTGTGAACCGCATGTGCTTCTGCATCTGGCTTTTGCAATAAAAAGAGCTTTCAGTAACTATTTCGAAAGTGATAGTTCATCACTGCTTACTCAGTTGCGAGATTTTTAATTTATAATGCTCGAAGTCACCTCCAATACTATATTAATGGGGATAAGGTCATAAGTGCATTAATAAATAAGGAAGACAGTGTGTGAAGCATACATATTCAAAAACATAGTATACTGAAACAGCATACTGGAGAAAAAACATTTTACTTTTTCTGTGGACACTGGACAATAAACTGTGACTAAGTGAACAGTCAGTTTTGTCAAACTGATGCATTAGAAGCAGGAAAAATAGGCAAGAACCTTTTCTCTGAAATAGCAGATCTTGTGGGGTGTTCCTACTACATAGTGGTTAATACCTACAAAACGTGGTCAAAGGATGGGCTACTGGTGAACCCGCAAAATGGTCATGGGCGGCCAAGGCTCACTGATGTGCTTGGGGGAAGAAGGCTGACCTGTCTTGCAGATCTGTCTCATCCAATCTCACAGAGGGATGTTTTGGTGCCAGATACCACAGAGCACCTTCTAAGGTCTTATGAGTACATTTCTTAAATGGTAAGCGCTGTTTTATCCATCCATCCATCCATTATATTCACTGACATGCCAAAAGTCATTGGATAACAGTATGTACATTTATTATAAAGGTGCATTACTTCAGGGGATGGCTTAAGAAAGTGAGGTATCCTGTGAGTGAGGCGGAACACTGGCCATGGTCATTTATTAGAGTTTGAGCGAGGCATGATAGTGGGTGAAAAATGAATGGGATACTCCATTTTCAAAGCTGCATGGAAATTTAATTTCTTGAGCCACAGTGTCACATTCATACCGGAAATACATCATATAAGACGCTACCACTCAGAGCTGCCCACGGGTACTTATTGGTCGTGATTGGCGGCTTTTGGCTAGAATTGTATGTGCAAATTGACAAGAGACTTTGTCAGAAATCACATACATAGTCGATGCACAGGGCCCCATACACACATCCTGTAGGCCAGTGGAGCATTCTTTACCTTCCATGACATATAGGAGCATAAGAGCGACCAGAGTTAACACCACAACACTGGACACAGTACTTGTCACAGTATGAATAGTTTCAGGCTGATGGTAGGGTTTCTTACGTAGCACAGACACCATGAACCAACTCCTCTGTGCAGGTTGGTGGTGGCTTCCTACTAATGTAGGGTGTCTTCTCGTGGCATGCTCGTTTCAGTCACATGCGCGAGCAGTGATAGCTCAGCCATAAAGATGATGGACTTGTGATAAGAAGGTTGTGAGTTCAAATCCAAACTGCCACTGTTTACTGCTTGAATAAGGCCCTTAACCCCCAATTGCTCAGGCCCAAGTTAGAATTAGTTCAAGGAACAGTTTGTAGAGTTCCAACGAATGGTGTGGCCTGCATTTTCGAGCATGATGTGCTGGACAGGTCCATTTGCACCCGAGATCCCGCACCTACAAATACCACAAAGCTGTGGGTGGCTATACAGACATCATACCTCAATAACCCTCGAAACATCGTCTGTCCACTACAAGTTGCTGCACTTCGCAAGAGGGGGTTTTACTCCTAGCATGTAAGAGTGTAAACTCAACTTCTACCATAATAGAAACACTGGTACTCTTGGTCAGTTTCAGTCTTGTTAACCAAGAACAGGAAGCTGATGCAACAGTGGCCACAGGTTTACAAAAACCAACGTGTTAAGTTCGCTTAGGCTTGGCTGTCTGTTTAACGACTGGTCCACACGTGACTCACTGACTTGCACCGACCACACAGATGCACTGATACAGAAAACCCTGTAAACTTTATAGAAACACTACTTTTATAGGACTATGTAAAGTCCCCTTGTCCTGGTTCTCTTGGTTGCCCATGTCGCTGTATTATCCCAAACAGCAGATGGCACCATTTCTCGTTCACTGTAGTGATCAGGCCAGGCTCTTTACATTTTCTGTGGGACTCTTGTGAGAGTGAGAGCTCTGTATCATTTCATTCTCGTACAGCAATAAGACAGCAAAACACAGCATCAAAACAAGTGTATTTAGACAAAATGCAGAAACTTTAAGCTGGTGCTAATTTAAGATAATAAACACATTTACTTTTATAAAGAAGTGTTTCTGGTAAACAGGAAGCATACAAATGGGGTAAATGACAGTAGCTAGAATTTGTATAAAGCTGCTCTTGTTTAATCTCAGAATAACAGCTTTCCATTTTTTCTTTTTTTGCAATAGTCATTTTTATTAATTTACTTTTTCTTCAAGACGTAATTATGTTACAGGTTGTATTTGGACCTCACAGCTCCCAAATCCTACTAATTAACTAACATGTCATAATACTTTCAAAGACATCCTCAGACAACTTCATTACTGTATTATTATAGAAGAAGAAGTCTTTGTTTTTGTCACATTCATTACAGCACAGTGAATTACTTTCTTTGCATATTCTAGCTTGTTAGGAAGTTGGGGTCAGAGTGCAAGTGCAGGGTCAGCCATGATACAGTGACCCTGGAGCAGAGAGGGTTAAGGGCCTTGCTTAAAGCCTCAACAGTGGCAGCTTCATGGTGCTGGGGCTTGAACCCGACCCCCCGATCAGTAACTATTAAGATTAATCATATACAGCATGTATAAATGAGGCATGATTAAAGAAACAGCTCTGGTGCTGCTCAAGTCAGACTTCTGTTGTACCTTCACCTGGCTCAAGAATGATAATTTTCCCTAGACTATTACATGCTTCTGGATAAATGTTATCATCTTAACAAACAAAAAAAAAAAAAGCTGCTTTTTGTGAAAGTAATAACTTGACATTTTGTGTATGTAACACAAATATAGTATTTTTTTTCTTTACTAATAAATATAAGCAACACTTTTTTTTCCTATAGTTTATTTTAGTTTGGTAGATGTTTAGCACCTAGTAGTAAAGTGCAATAAGTATGGCTATGGCTGGTGTTCCTCGGTTGCTGTTTTGATAGTAGTGTTGTCTAACACATCAGTACAAAAGCACTAGGAGATGTTCAACAGGGTTTACTGTCACTAATATATACTTATATAATTTTTGGACTTATCAAACCATCTGGTGATCCTTCATGCCACTGTCATCCTAGAAGAGAGCACTTGCATTATGAAAGAAATGTTTCATCACAGGAACATGTCAGTCAGTAATGGTATGCTGAGACCATTCTCTCTAAGGGGACAAGTGGACCTAAACTACTCTAGTAAAATGCACTCCACAGCATATAATAAAGCCTGTGGACCCTTTTAGTTACTCAAGACTGTAATGTTTGCTTTGTACCAACACAGTTCCTTCAGAATATGCATTCATCTTGTAACTAAGGATCTATGCACTGAATCGCTACTATAACATCTCTCTCTCTATGTGGTATCTAATCTGCATTCACATTCGCAGTCACCTAAAACACAGCTGTTCTTCTGTTTTTCCTTACATATCTCACTAATGCTTTAGCATCACACGCACCGAATGTGTGCTTTCATCCTCAAATTACAACCTTGTCTACTGTCTTTCCCATAGCTCTAAATTCTGCTGTCACTTTAATCACTGTTCCTATTGAAACACAGAGCTAGACACTGAGCAGACTGAAGCTCCTGCTAGGTCACAATAATGAACAGTCTTTCAAAGTGACTTAGATCTTTCTTCTTGTCATTTTGATCCAAAACTGTGGTCAACTGGGTCTGTTCAGAGCATGGTAGGATGTTGATGGCTTTAATTATATCATGCAATACACCTTTTTGAAAGCACTTAGTACTTATCAGGTTTCTCCACGCTTTTATTTCATATTTTGTGAGATATTTGGTTATTCTGCCACACCAAAAGACAAAATCATTTACTCTCATGTGATAGTAGGCATATGTTACATAAACAACAAAATATAAACATGATGTGCTACATATACACAGCACAACGCTGAAAAACGATGAAGGGTGAGTGCTGCCCCCTGCTGGTGACTAGGTGTTGAATCGCTGCCCTCCAGGGAAGGCAGTAGGTTGTATAGTTATCTCCTGATGGGGCAAAATAACTACCCAGAAACCACACAACCTACTACCTCATCCTGTACGAACACCGGAAACCGCAAAGGAGGAAGATGATGATTCGTTAGCCTTCACGTTACACACTTGTTGGCTACGGCATGGAAAGCATCATGACATTTATTTTAGCATGGACTGCACCATATACATCAGAACATCACTATTTATTAACACTGTACATACAAATTATAATCAGTACTGTGAAAGCATTGTCCAAACCCTTTCAAGCAGATAAAGATAAATATCAGTGCAACTGTACAACTGGACATTGCCTTTTCACTTCCTGAACCTAATTAACGTATATCTGTCAGGGATAATAATTGTTATCTAATAAAATTCAAACATGACAATGAAGAAGTAAGGTTTGCAGTCTGCAGCTGCAGGAAAAAAATACATGAAGAAATATCATTAGTGTTTTGCATGAATTGATGAAATAGAATAGTATACTTAAGGCTAAACAGATGAGAGGAAAGATGCCAACTGCAGCACTAAGCATGCCAGAACGGTAGCAGTCACTGCACATGACAACGATGATATTATAGCCACTTCAGGAAAGACAGTAAGTTGTATAGTTATCTCACAGCAAGGGTATAACCCTAAAACTATACAACCTACTACCTCACCCCAAAGGACAGTTTAATGCACGGCAAAATGGTTGGCTGGTCTGGCTCTGACTGGAAACAGTGTACAGAATTACAACAAGAGAAAAAACAAATTATACAGAATTTGACTATATAGTTATGAATAAAACGATAAAATTACGCAGGTTGAATTTTACTCACGTAAACATGCAATACAAATAATTTTCCTCTTTAGGGTTCCAGTTCGTCCGTTGGTGCATCTTTTCAGTGTGCCTCAACATTTCTCGCCTCCATCTGTAGAATGGCAAAAAAAAAAAAAAAAAACCACACACAAGACTCATTAAATCCATTAGTTGATCTAGGCCCATGTTCATAAAGTTAATGAAACGCTTCTTATTGGAAGAATCGCAGTCTCTTCTGTTGCTATGCAGTGTACCAACCAATTGCAAATCTGCTTGGTCACATGGCAGAGTGACGCTTCACTGGTGATTCACAACTGCAGTCTTGTAAACTGGTAACACATTCTTATATGTTTGCTTTTCTAAATGCAACCATTGTAAAAAAATATATATATTTTATTGGAATTGTGTCATATTCTGCAATAATTTTTACGTATTTGGTGTGAATTTGACTGCGGACCAGGTTACACTGGTGCACCATGAACTACGACAGGAGGTCATTTTTGTGTCAATAAAATTCTACACAGAATTTAATTGTGCTTCAGGTAAATGTGTGAATTCGCACTGGCATTACATTATTGAAATTATGCCATTGCTTGCCTCCTACACAGTGAAAACAAATGTGGCAACAGCACAAAAAAATATCACGTGCCCCAACCTGGCTGCCTTACGTTAAATGTTTTTTACAGGGAGATTTAAAGGTAAAAAAACATTCCTGAAAAAGGCTAACTGCAGCATTTCTGGTATTTTTTTAAAAAGCTATTTTATTCAGAATATTCCTCAGGGTTTGTAGTATCATACTGATCTGTTTAGAAACACTGTACAGTGGCATACAAATAAAGTCGATCTCAAACACATGGAATTTGTACGAAGCAGCATTGCCATCATAATGATGTGCTCTGAATTTGGCTTACTGAACTGACTGTGTGAATGGTAACGCCGCAGGCATCTTTTCATGTCATCGGCGTCCACTGAAGCGCTCTGGGTGCCAACAGGAGAAATCCGTGCAGTCATGTGAGCCGAGCTAGGGCTAAATAAGGAGCCCAAGGCTCCTATGGCCCCAGGTTAATGAGCACAGGCTTGAAACAACTATTTATACATGCTAGAAGCTCCTATTACACAAGTGTGCAGCCAGCCTGGATGAGTAGACGTTGTGGTGGTCTGAGACAGACACCATGACCTGCTGATCACCTCTGCAGTTGATACAGCACATTTAATGTAACTAATGACTCTAACATACCTAAACAGAGACACACTGTAAACCATATGCTTGATCAGAAACAGATTGAAGGATACATAAAAACTTGTTTACAATAATGCAATCCTATAATTATACGAGCGGATGGTAAACATGATGTTACACATTATTTACAGTCAGCTCCAGAATTATTGTCACCCTTAACTGAGATGGGGGGAAAAGGTTGTAATAAATTTCTTTGGGGTTTAATTAATTTAATCTCACAAAAGATATACTGTATAAACAACAAAAATACAAAAATTGTTGTGGCACCACAAACAAATTGTATATTGCATAAGATGTATAGTTTGCATTTTTTAGTTCATTTGCGTGTTCAGCCTTTTCGCCAGACATCCACGACTTCCTGTTTCACTGGGGTATAAATATAAGATGATGGCAAGGCCTGAATTCCTTAGTCGTTCCTTAACAGAAGACAATACACTAATGAAATAAGAAAAGTGGGTTGGCCTTCATTAATCTGGAAATGTCTATTAAGTAGCTACATGACAATACTCACAGGCATAATTAAATTGTTTAAGAAATTTTAAACCACCCAAAAACCTATTTTGCTCCATGCACAGTGAGAATGAGAGTAACTATTTCTCCAAGTATTACAGATTGAGATTTGCTGCAGAATCAAAGGTTCGAAGTGGTGACCTGAGTCACTTGGCTTAAATCTCAGTGAAAACATGCGTGGTGAGCTTTCACAACCTGGATTCCTTGCTCTGCATTCTCCAGTCTCACCAATGATTACAGAAATACCACTATGTTGTTGAGGAGATGTTGGAAAAAATAAAAAAAAGCAGAAACACCTTTTGTTGAAAATATAAATGTTGTAATAAGGGTTTTTAATTTTCTCGGCCTGTGTTTCCCTCAAGTCATTTAGATATGTAAATTTTTAGTGTGGAATTAAACAAATTACAACAAAACTACAAAACAACTTAACAACAATTTACCCCCTAACAACTTATCCTTAAAAAAAAGAAGAAAAAAAACTTTTCCAAGAGTAACAGTTTAATTGCTGAAATTATGACCTCATATATGATGACCATTGGGTGGGTCCCACCAAATGAGCTGAGGGCAGGAATGACTGTCCAGAAATGAAATGATAGGCAGAATTTTTTAGGAATAGACCACAGTCCTCCTACTTGCATTCTCTCAGCTCAGTAATTTCACAACGATACGTCCACACAGATAAACTTAGCACAAAGGGGAATTACGTTTTGTGTTACGATGTCCTTCCCTTTTCAAATGATGTTTTAGGATCTTATGCCCTAAAGTCAAGACTGATTTATTTGTTTCTTGTTTTCAGGAAATTGAACAAAAAAATGGTTTAAATTAAACATTTATAATTTTTGGTACTTGGAACAACTGGACTAACAGCATTTAAGTACGACCTAAAATTGTGTGATGAGGTGGGAGAGATAAGACTCAGCATAGTCCTCAGCATACTTCATGCAGAGACAAAGTTTGCTTGGCTTCCATGAATAATATGACGCAATTGTGAAGCAAATGGACGCCGTGCGGAGGCTTCAGTTGCCATGTCATGCACATGGCAGCTTGATGAATCCCCGGATAAACACTCTACCTGACAAAGCCTGTGGCTGGAGCATTCGCAGGCGATGACCAAACCAAAACCGCAGAGAGCATGCAAGCTTGTAAACTCCCAAAGATGGTTTTGCGCAACTCTTGCAGATGTCTTCTTCATATTAAGTAGGCTTTATCTGTGGGCTTGTAAGGGGGCATATGGTTAGGAAAAAATCTGAATATTAAATCTGTTGACCATTAAATCTAATTTTATTTGAACAGTAATACTTTATCTTTTGAATCATGAATAATGTTGCAGGGACAGACACAGGTGATGGTCTGTTTGCAGGGAGGAACTTCAGCCATCAGTGAGAGATCTGGATGAAGGTTCAGAAATAATATCTTTCCACAGTATGGATTGTTCAGAGCCGATCAGATCACCAGCGCCAGTGTTATAACACACAAAAGACAAAATTGGACTTAGTGCCAGAATGATCGGTGATGAATTAGGACCCATTGTTCCCCCAAGTTGAAATTTCCGTGGCTGGATCTGAACATCCCAACTGCTGTTCTGCGTTCATGTGCCAAATTAAGCCATAATTTCAATAGTAAACATTCGGTAACATAATATAAAAATGCACCTCAGTGACAGGTCAAAATAAAGTTATCAGGCGTTCCTCCACTAATTGTTTCTGACTCAGTCTCCTCCATTCACACAGGAGGCCAGCTGCATCCTGTTTTGAGTTAAGTAAGTTAAGACTTGCCAACATCCAAAGACCGACTTCTAATTTCTAAAGTTTAGCCACAAATTTAGATTTTAATCCAGGGCGTTCAAACACCTGAATTTAAAATGTTTGTCAACATAAAGCCAGATACTGAATGACAGACTACTTCTCCCTATGTGAGCCTGTTTTTTATCATTTCTGAAAAAAAAATTCTGCTACAGAATTTGTTCTATTCTGAATGGATAGTAAAGCAAGGAGTGCTGAAGCAGCAATGGGCATGCATTAATGCAGACGAGCTACAGTGACTGACTGAGATGATCTGTCAGGCTGACACATTCTCAAACCACATGCCTTAACTATGCCCCACTGCCATTGGAAGACAGAAATGCATCTGTTGCTAGGCTATTAATAGAGCACTATTCAAATTCTTTTGACTGTTTAAAGGTCCACAGAAAAACCAGAGGATTTCTAACCTTATGCAGTACACTAGTGACTGAGACTATTTCTAGCTAACCGAGTCTGCTTCTCTCTATTGAGCAAATAAGCAAATAAATAAGGTTTACAAAGCGATTATGTTAAAAAAACACTGAATTTTACAAGCGTGCTGAATCCTGTTATGCATCTGAGGTTTGCTTGGACAGTTTTCCCCCTATATATATTCAGATGCATCACGTTGTGACATCCCATGTCATGCAGAGATGCCATCTGCTCCCCGGAACTCTACCCGGGCACAGGCCCATGGCAGAAGGACACTCTAGAGGTCCTGTGAGCTCGCTTTCGTAGTATAGGAGTTGGTGTGGCAATGTGTGTGTAGTGCCAACTTATGTAATGTGGTTTATAATTCATAAACACAATATGGATGGTTATATGTGCCAAGCGGAAATAGGCTGCTGCCCAAAGAAAACATTGTGAATAATTAAAAGTTTTTTTTAATCCTTAAGCGGTTCATTTGTATTGTATTGTATTTAACTTAGGTTGTAAAACCTTTGCTTGCACATGATGCTGTACTGAAACAGAGATTCCAGTAGTTCCAGTCGGTTCAAACTTAAATTTATATATTCATCCTTGAAAATATTTCCATGAATGAATTTCTCTAGATATATGAGCAGATATTTAAGGTGTCTTTTAAGATGTTTCAACCATCTCGCTGCATAACCGAATACTTGGCATTCACAGAATTCCAGAGAAGATATCATACGGCAGTGATGGGGTAGCAGAGACACAACTTCAGTGGCTTATGCACAAGGTGGTTGGGGATGGGGGGGTCTTACAAAGGGCAGGGTAGACAAGTAGTGAGGGTTTCAGAAGTACTGCATACCCTTGCCAGTACTTCGGCACAAGTGGAAAACAACAGTTTATGGCACCGGTCCAAAGTCAAGGCGTGGAGGGTAGAGCCAACAAGAGTCCGGGACACTGCAAAGCTGCTTGTTCACATGCAAGTCAGTCAACTAAAATGAAGCTGCCTAATAGGAAAATGCTAATTAACTTCACTCCATCGTCTGTCCTGCCAGCCCTGTCTAGTCCTTCATTCCCAGTCTCCCAAACCGCAGCACTCTTTATTCATCTGCACGCTGGCTAATGTTCGCAATGTTCATTGAGACTCTCCAGAAGGTCAGTCATTTTTCCAGTGCTTTAGGCACAGAAATGAACGTGAGAGGAAGCAGTATGTTTAAATTCTTTGAAATAATGGCAGTATGTATTGTAGTGAAGGTTTAATAAACATTCTTTTTTTTTTTAAAAAAATAACTATTTTAAAAACCAGTCACTACTGTTCAACTGAATATATTCGACAAAAAGTCTGCAGTGGTGAATTACAATGGTTAAGAAAAACAACATGGCCACTTCATTATTTGACAAAATTCTTTAAAATTTGTGATAAGCTGTCATGACCAGATGGACATTAATTATTACTATTTATTCTGTACTTTAGTATTGTTACATAAGTTTATTAACAGTAGTAACTGTATTTTTAGCAGATAACCTAACCTAAACAAATCTAATCTAATTTCAGAAGAGATTTTCTGTGGCTCTCCATTTATTAATTCATAAATAGCATGAATTAAAGGTTTCTTAAAAAAAACCTTTAAATGATCTTTTCATCCACATTATTTCTTATTATCACATGCTTATGTGATAATATTTATGAGGCGTTTGAGCAGCAATATTAATATACTTTTTGATTATTATTTTTTACAATTAAATGATTTGAAACCAAACTTATGGACCTGTACCATAATTATCTGCAGGATATCAGGCTGTCATCATGTTGCTAGTATTGTCAGAATAAAAAAAAAAAATAGTTGCAGATAACAAGAAACTTACAACATACCAATGTATGTACTCGTTATGTGCAGATAATTTGCCACCTCTCCTGGTATGAGACCATAGACAAACTCTCTCCATATTCGTTATCATTGTCTTGTGTTTCAATGTTGCATTTATCACTTCCTTTAATAATTCCAGCCATAATATGCTGTATAAAAGAATGCGATTTGCACCGTTTTCCTGGGAAGTCAAAGGTAGAGCAGGTACAGATGAACAGTTTAACAGGGCAAATACCACTTTCTGTTTATTGCATAATAAGTTGTGTTTAAAACCTAGGGGTATCCCTGTCTGTTAATGTCGCTGCGAGAAAAAAACCAGATTCTTTGCTACATTACCAGATTTAGAAGGAGAATCACTAACGTGTGCTGAATTGCACATAAAAAAACTAAACTATCCAGAGCTGCACCTCAGTGTGTGTGTGAGGGAATAAAATAAAAGACCAGACATTTCTTTCTGTAAACATGACAATATTTTTTGTCTCCAGCAAAAAATACTGATTATATCATAATTTAATGTTAAAGAGTGCTCATATGCCACTCACCTGTTCAGAAAGCCATCAGTGTGTAGGATAGGATCAAGCTTCAGACCAGCCTGAAAAAACAAAGCAAAAAAAAAAAGGTTTCATTTAGTCTCAGATGTAGCATGTATTTTATGTGTAGGACACTATTTTCTTATTTTTGTAAGATTTAGCTTTTATAATATAATTTAAACCAGATGGATATCGCTTACATTTATCCAGGTTACTGATTACTGTGCAACTTAAACCAACAAATTAGTCCGCGTATTCATTTTAGTTCATTCAATATCATTCACAACGTCGGAACCAGTCACGTGTGCGTGCTTTGATTTCAGGTTAATCTGACTTACACCCACATGTACACACAAATAGGTAGGGAATCAAACCTCTGCAATTAAACATGCAAACTTTGCACAGGACGTGGGCTTCAAAACAGATTTCATTGCATATATTATGCAAAATGTGTGAAATGTGTGCCAGATACGAGCACACGTGCTGCTTTCTGTATTCAAAATAATTTGCTTTATATTATGGGTATAAATCTTTTCTGAGAGAGAGCAAGAGAGAGAGAGCAAGAGAGAGAAGGAGAAATACACTGATTCTCTATTACACACACTACAGGAATACAGTTCATATTTTGTTTGCTGATTCTAAAGCAACCCCTAAAAATGTATCTGAAAGTTTTTAAATTGGCGGCTTTACGATTTTGTACTTAAATATTAATATTAATAAATAATAATCCGATATATCTTCAGAATTTTCTGTATTTTTTTTAAAAAGCATGCTTTCGCAACTGAAACAGACAAAATTTTTTAAAAGAAATGCGTATCTTCAAGGATAAAATTTTTGTTTGTATATTTTCATTGAAATAAATCACTTGTATTGGTGCACATGTGGGAGTGTCAACGTCTATTTCTAATCGATATAACAATATTTGCTTTATCAACGAAGATATGTGAACTTGCTTAACGAATGCGATACGAAGTATAAAAGCTTGACCTGATGTTTGTACTTCTATAAAATGAAATCAAAATGGCGGCACTAGTTTTCACTAAGGCTGTAGCCTTGTCTCCTCAGGAACTGTGTGCAGTGTGCTCCACATCCTGGATATACATCAGTAATGCTACATTAACACCTTTATACACTATTGTACACAATGTGTGGGTTCGCGTGACCCGATTGGTGACATGGAACAAATTTAAAAAAAAAAAAAATCAAAGTTAAGTTTTAGGGTCGTTTCCTCTTTTTCTCCTCTCTCTCACTCTCTCCTGTCTCTCTGTCACACTCTCATAAACACACACACACACACACACACACACACACACCTCAAGTATTTAGCAAGATAAAACGACTGATTGGATGTAAGCAAAATAAGTCTGTTACTGCCTTGGCTTTCAGTAATTTAAAAAAAAAATTATATTCCAGAGAAAATAAAGCAAGAGTGAAGCCTCGCACTTAAAGACTTCCTCACAAATTTTGTGTATACAGTAATATAAATAACATTATAAAATATGTAATGTTAAATAATATATGTCTGTTTACAATAGTTTTTTTTCAAATTGCGTACCACAAAAAATTTGCAAAAAAAATCAAAGAAAAAGGAACCATGCCGATATATAGTTACAAATGTTTTATAAATACAAAATAAATGCTTTTAAATAGCGATGAAATGACATTATTATAAAAGGTGATGATTGCTGGGTTGCTAAGTACTATGAGTTGCATTATGTTAGCAGTGTAGGCTAATTACGAATTCTACTGAAGAAATATTTGTGGGTAGCAGAATCCATTTTAAATCAATTATGCCGCCATTTTGGAAAATAATGGTGCAAAAATCACTAGTTTGCTGAATTTTGAAAGGCCGCAAAAATATCTGAACGTTTACCTTAAAGAACTATATAAGTCTAATAAGACTAAACACAACTCTCTCGCGTGAAATATCAGATAAAAAAAACACAAAAAAAACATTAACTCGCAACTAATCACATGCATAAGTATTCCTGATAAATATAAAAGCTAAATATGTGAATAAAAATTTAAATATTATGTCCGCAGCAATTAGTTTAATGTTCATATCACACACACCTGTCATATTATGAGGAGGAAGAAATATCGCTTGATCTGTGTGCAAAATCTTTAAAATTATAAAGGGACAGAAAAAAACAGAAGAGAAAGAATTCACACACACACACAGAGTGAGAGAGAGAGTGAGAGAGAGAGAGAGAGAGATAGAAAGAGAGAGAGAGAAAAGTGGTATAAACTAATCACAAACAAAAAAAATCTTGACGGAACTTACAGAAATCTAACCCTCAAGGCTCTAAAAGTGTTTCGGATACTTGGGTTCGAATTCCTACAGGCCTCTTTCCATCTCAGAAAGGTTTCTTTCCCCCGCAATATCTTCTTCATTGTGAAGGGACAGAGATGATGGAGGCACTCCGGATCTGAGAAGGGAGCTCTAGCTAAGTGTTTCCCCGTTCTGTCCTCTCTCCACAGCAGCCTAGAGATCCAGGCTAACCCCCTGCTCTGCATTGTGCCTCGGCCCGGGCCTGGAGCTCTTCGGCTCGGTTAAGCGGCCTCAGCAACAATAGGAGGCCACGCGGGTGTCTGGGAGGCGTGTATGGAGCCCGTCTTTAGACTAGAGCCTCGTCCGAATGAATGGAGTATGTTAGAAAACACACAATTAGCATGTCCGCTGAATGCAAATCAGCATGCAGTGCCTGCCTTCGCCTTGGCTGGGCCTGGGGAACATTTAACAGGCTGGAAAAGGTCCTCCCCTCCTCCTCCTTCCGTTTTCCTTCTTTCCTCCTTTCCCTCCCCTCTTGGCGTCTCTCAGTTGTGCCTTTCTCTCTTCCCTCTTGGGCTTCTGAACCATCAGCACGACCAGCTTCTGGAAGTACAGTACTCCCTCCAACCATGTGTTCCAGAGAGCAGGATTTCGCTTTTAGTTCTGGGAGAGACTGTGCATGAAGAATCCGCCACAGAAGGACAGCCACGTTCCCCTCCGCGCTCCCTCTCACGTGTCTGTGTAACATTTTCACAGCAAAAATCTCTGCTCTGCTTTTGGTCCAGTGGCCCAATTTTTTTTTGGGTTCAGTCTTTTGTGAGCAATTGGCATCTGTCCCAGGCACAGCTCGCGTACACCACTACCCCTGTCAGAACTGAGAAAGAGAGACAGAGAGGGAGGGAAAGGGAATGAAAGAATGAGACAGAGGAAGTTGGCACTGAGGCAGGACCAAAATGTGTACCTGGCAAAGCAACATGGGCCTCATGGAGCCCAACCCTGAACATAAAAATGGTGGAAGACTAGATACAGACCTACCTACTGTACAGATCTCTATGTCCAAAGAGATCCCATGCTCCGAAACAGTCTCAAAAAGCTACAACTGATACTCATCGACGGACATAAACGAAGAACTCAAAACCAAACGAAAACAAAATAATCTCCGAAAAACTGGCGCGTGAAACCTCAAGCATTGCGCTGGAGAGTGTGACTTGTTGGCAGGGTTTGGTTCGGCTGCAGTGCAGCGGCTGTAGACAGAGGGTTAAATCCTATTAGGAGAGCAGAAGCCCTCCCTTTCTGGCTAGGCCCGCTGGTGGGGAGGCCCTTGCAGCAGAAAAAGCAACCGAAAGGCGCTTTTTTGCCTCCTTTTTCCTTCCCTTCCCTTCTTCCCTGCCACGCTTTCTCAGTTTAGCTCCAGCAATCTCCCCCATGTCTTAAAGAGAGGAGTGAGAGGAGGAAATGAGGGGAGCATAGGAAAGACAGCCAGAGAAAGAGTGGACGGAAGAGTGAGAGAGAGCTGACTAATGTTGAAATATGAGACTCAGTGGGGTGAGCCTCTTTCTCATCATACGCCCCACATGGTCTTGCACTTGAGAGGGAGGGAGAGAGAGCGAGAGCAAGAGTGGGAGGGAAGAAAAGCAGCAAATCCAGGGTGGTAGGAGTAAAAGAGATAGAGAAAGCCGGAGAGAGGGAGGGAGTGAGTGTGACATACAATCCACTCCTCCCCCAGTGTACAGACCCTGCATGCACTCGCGCACCATTCTGGATTTCTGAGGTCGCATAATCCCGGCGAGATAAAAATATTTAACGAAAAGACGTCCGTGCTGCTTTGATGCCTGCAATTAAAAGCCGTCACTGAATTTACTTTGCTCTATTCTGACTATTTTTGTGAACTCTCCATTATCCTTTGAGACCATCAGCAAAGTACCTTGAATGTCCTGGGAATTTGCAGAAACTGAACTGGAGACAGAAAAGCTAGTCTCCGCCCCTGCTACACTGATTTCCTCATATGCCCTCCCTCATAATATTTTTTTTTTCTTGTTTAGTCCCCCATGCCTCCAACCATCTACCCCACCTACTCAAATCCCACCCTGCTTCAATCATAAAGAAAATGAGCCAAGAAAATAAATAAATAAAAAAAAGAACTAGAACCACACCTTGTGAGAGCACAGAGGAACAGTCTTGTGTATTTATGCTTTATCGGCATATTTCATCACATTACATCTTTTTCAAATGTGTTTTTCTGCCTCTTCCTTTTTCACTGTAACTTCCACCTACCACTTTCCATTTTTTTTCCATTACTTTAACGGTACTGTAAAAACAAACAAACAAATAAATAAAACAAACACAGAAAGAAAAAAAACTAAACTTCCTGCCTTTTTTAAAACCTGGGCTGGACTTAGTACTCATAGTCCAAACCCCCGACCCCCCCCCCCCCATCTTACTAGCTCTCATTCTCGTGAGGAAAGACAGTGAACGGTAAAACACTTGATCTGTGTTTAATGGATTAATTCGATATGTCGTTTCACATGCTTTTTTTTCTTGCTCAAGATCTTGCAAGCCTGAATTGGATAGAGACTAATAAAAAGGTGGGGGAAACCTTTGCTCTCTTTCCCGAAGTAGCTTGGTGCCTGTTTAGATGCATTCTAACATGGCTGCTGCTTTAATTTTACGTGGTACAGTTTAAGACCTGGCTCACCCTTTGGCTTTTCGACTGACTTTGTTTTAAAGGGCTGCTTCGTGTCTGTCCACACACACACACACACACACACACACACACACACACACACACACACACACACACACACAGACTTCCAATTCAACACTGCCACATACTCGAAAGGCAGTGTCTGAGGACCTGATTTAGTCTGCGCAGAACAGAACAGTTCGAGTGACAAGGTTATAGCCTTCTGCGATCATTGTGCGTACTAGAGTGCGAGAACTGCAATATTCTAGAACAGCTCGGGTTTTAGACCGGAAAAGAAATTCAGCCTCTAAAGGGGTACTTCCTACGTCACATCTCGCCACAGCCTCGAACCAATCCACAGGCTTATTTCTAGGGGGCATATAAAACATACACAGATATATTTAATTGGCTATTTTAGCTCCATACAAAGAGAACTGCATAAGATTGACTGAACAACATGTTTACAGATCACATGCCTGTTCCTTTAAGCTTTAAGCTTCCTGAGTTTCATCCTTGTCTGACATCTAAAAACTAACTGCACTACTTACTACTGTACTGACTTACATATGTGTTCGGACCTATGCGATAATGTGAGTGTATAACGGTTAGGGATATCATAAAACTGCGAAAAGCAGTTCAAAAGAGCTAACACTAATCATTCACAGTGAGGTTTATAAAATAAGTTTTTAATGGGCAGTATGGCTAAGGAAACCTTATGAGAAACAATGGATTACACTTCAAATTCTACTGCTGTGTGTTAGTACACTACGTGCTAATCTATTTATTATAGTAAAGCAAGCTGCAGTCCACAAGGACTGCATGTGGTGACTCATAACCAATCCATTCTCCCACACTCAGTGAATATATAACACAAGATGGCAACTGCTATTCCATGCTTTTGGTACTTGGCTAATCTATTATGGTCTAAATAAACATTTTTTAATTAAATGAATTTAATCTGAAACAGCGTCTTGTGTATTCTTTACCTTTGGTCTGATATATTTAAAGTATCTTTCTCTCTCTCACACACACACACACACGCACACACACACACACGCATACACCCACGCACACACATAAAAACAAACTCTTTTTCAATCCAATTGTCACATCATTGCTCCTCTAGCTGTCTTCATGACAGAGACCCGCCCAGTGCTTTTGAAGTAGTCTGACCTTTGACCACTACATGTGCCTAAAGAGCTGATCTATTACTAACCACTGGTTGCGAATGAAGGGTCACGACCTCTAGGGCAAAAGTGTGACTCGGGGAGGGGGGGGGGGGAAGGCCATTCAGAGCCTATTGACACTCTGTGGTGCTTGTTTGATTTGACAAGGTAAAGACTGTGCACACATTAAGAGTCTCTAACAAGAGGGTCAGCCCCTAAGGGACGACCTTTGGAACCCCAGACAGCACTTCTTATTAAATAGCATTGACCTAAGACCCCTGGAATCAACTAAGCGTGACCAGGTCCTTACACGCTCCCGCCCACATGCACACAGACACACTTGCGCACGGCACTCACTATCTCCAATGCTAACACACTACATGCGGGGTGGCACTGATTTAGTTAATCATTTCACAGATTTTTTTTTTTAATGAGCCGGTATCACAGATTATTTTTTATTCTGTATTATAAAAAAAGTAGTTTAGAAAAGAATTGAAAATACTAATTTGAATTAATGAGATTTTTCAACTAGTGAATATTCATACTTTATATAGGTTATAAAGCATAATATAAATAGTAAATACATTAATTATTTGTGTAAAATGTTCCTAATGTCACTCTTTATAACTTTATACTAAAAAATATATAGAAATATATTTCATTGCTTATTTCTGATTTTATCTTAAACATCTTATAAATTGTTGTATAATAAGTGTATGATATTAAGTGGAGCAGGTACAGATATATTTGTGTGTTTTGTATATATATATATATACACACACACACAAACACATATATCTGTTAGCTTTCTATCTATATCTATCTGTACATATAGTGCATGGTTCAATGATTACATATAATTTCTTTTAAAGACGTGTCATGTGTCTAAATTTGTCATAAGGGTATGGGGAT
>JAOVVF010000010.1:15735115-15763061 GCA_028565595.1 Duopalatinus emarginatus | reverse complement strand
CTATCTATCTATCTATCTATCTATCTATCTATCTATCTATCTATCTATCTATCTATCTATCTATCTATCTATCTAAACATGGACTTTGATGCAGTCACCTGTTGGTTCCTGGTTGTTCCTCAAATTCTTCCGTAAACTGCCTTGGGAAACTGTCAGACCAAACTAAATCAAACTAAACCTGATACCCCAAATCCGAGGTTAAAATAGATGTGGCTTTTGGTCCCAGTGGCCCAGTATAGCACTGGTCTGCATATTATAAAATTGCATGTCATTGTTTTTTTCCAATTCTATATTCAAAATATAGTAATTTATGTATTTACATTTTGATTCACTAAAACAAAAAGTCTGCAGGTTGTGGTACATGATTGTGTGTAAAACAACAACAACAATATTATTAAGAGTAGAATAAAAGTTGATTAATAATATAACTGTAAAATAATAATAATAATAATAATAATAATAATAATAATAATAATTATTATTATTATTATTATTATTATTATTATACTGTGTTAATCTGCAATATAGTGCATATAATACTGTGCAATATAAGCATATTTGTGCCAGTATAAGTTTACAAGTTTTGTATGGTTTATGCACCAGGCCTACCATGGTACTCAGAGAATTCCTATGTAAGCACATTCAGGTTTTAACATAAAATAAATAAAACTATAACCATCAACAGATTTACAAATTTAGTTTAATCAAATGGAAACTATTTTTTCTTCCAGCTCCCTTTGTGCAAAAGTAAATTGTGTGAACTGAGAGAGGTTGTGAGGTTGAGATCGGAGAGTTTCCCGTAAGCATCTGGTGCCAGCCAGTTCACATGGGTAGTTTTGAGGTTGTTTTAGTCAGATTTGTTTTAAGTGGACACTAAACTGCATGATATCTTAAGCCAAGCACAAAAAGACCATTTATTTTCTCTTGTTTAAATGTAGAGTGCATTTACATGTCTGCAGGATTATTTATTTATCATTTACCAGAAAGTCCTGCTCATGTTGAAATCTTTCTCATGGTACATGTTAGATTTATTTCGCTATATTTTCCATCGACCACAATTCCATTGACCACAATTCCATCAACCAATGCATGGTTTATATGTAATGGTTCTCCAATTAAATTAATGTTTTTACATTCTGTTTATAGAACTACCGGAAAAGTGTGTGTGCTTTCTAACAAAAACTCCTCGATCTTTTGCTGTTTTTTTTTCTTCTGCCACGAAGCCCATGAAACTATTAATTCTGTCAGGACTGCCGAGCCTGTACAAACTTAGTGCCATGTAGCGTCATCTAACTTCCACCTTCACCGGTCTGCGAAAAACCACTGTAACTGAATGGCAGAGGTGGCGAGCGGTACACTGTACACACACACACACACACACACACACACACACACACACACACACAAGGGTTTTCTGAAAGCCTTACCACCAGACCATGACACGATCAACAAACAGTGCAATGGTAGGGTGACATCACCACAGACCTGTCAGCCAGTTATTGTCTCTAGCCCCCGCTTTATTCCTCTTTATCGTCATAACCTGGCCTGAGGTAGCAAGTTTATATTCAGTTTGTTGAACCAAAATCACCACTAAGCAGACATGTCAGTCAGGGCATTATACTTGCTGGAAAGCTGGCATGCCATTATACATAGCCTGTAGTGGACACCAAATAAACAATAAGAGGGAATGGTTCAGTAGTATAAAGTGAAGCTTGTTCTATAATAATCTCAATTTCATTTCTGTATAATTTAGAAAAGTGTATTTACAGATGAGGTTCAGAAGGGATCATAACTATATACACTGTCACAGAGTATGCTTTCTGCAGTTTGAAAAGACAGTCAGGCAGTACTGCAGTGACTCTCTATAAAAAAAAAATTTTCCCGACAGAACATCAACAAACATTTCGACTAATTTAAGTAGAAAATTGCACATAGCCTAAGTAGACGTGATTAATTACCTTTAGGAATGTATATACCCTGTATGTGATAATCTATACAATATATTGAACATAGGAAGTGTTGATTTCTTACAAGGTGTCTTAACAAATATACTTTTCTTTCTTTTCTGTTTGTCTCATTTGGGTTTACTCATTAGGAGTCTGCATTTTCTAAAAGCTGCTCTAACAGTAACTGTATAGTGATAAAGCATTTTGCTATATAATTTGAATTATAATATTAATTATAATTTAATGCTAAAAAATACTTAAAATAAGGATAAAATGGTTTCACACTTATAACACACTTAGTCACATTAAATCTGGTGTTCTGTGTGGCAACTCCCATCAAATTTCCGTAGTGAAAAAGTTCAGCTTCTTTGATATAATATCATAGCCAGAGTCTGGAATAGTGTGAGAATTTCATTCTGTTTCTCCTGCTCATGTTTCTCAGTAACTGGTATCATCAGGCTCAAGCATGATGCTTGCATTCACGTTTGTGCTGTAAGTTCGGTTTAGAAAATATGTTATTTGGTCCTAAAAAAGGAAAACATACTTTAGGGCTAAGGAGATTATATAGAATATAGAGTGTTTTATTTTATTTTTGGTTAGTTAGTGGTTGAAATTTTGTTTGCTGTCATTTTTTTGTTATTTTGGCCCGTATTTGTCTCTTAAGTTAATATATATATATATATATATATATAAGTAGTTTGGAAAGTGCTTGGTCTGTCGGAGGGCTTGGGACAGCAGTAAGTGACCACTGATTCATTCATGATGTGGTCCACGCTAGACATGGCAAAACACATAACAACTGTAGTTCTTTCTGTTATGCAAGTTGTGCAATTTCCTGCTAATATATGTCTACTGGTGCAACACCTCCAATTTTTCCTTAAGAGTTTCAGTCATACATATACTTTACCTGCTTCCATTTGCAGTCCAAAACACATGGATTTGATTCTCTGCAGAGACGAGAGATGTATCCCAATCTTGGAGCGAAGGACACGTTTGTTGGTTCCTCATCTCCGTCTTCATTGCACATGTGGTTTTGCATTTAAGAATAATTCTTAAGCCTTTGTGGACATGGAAATGCAACTAAAGTAGACTCAAGCCAACCATATCCAATTTCCAATGAACATTCCCTCCCTTTTTTTCCCCACTTTCATGTGTTTTGAAAGGGAATCCATAAGTTGTAAGTGCCCTACCCCCACCCCTCCACTCGCTTTTTTTTTCTTTTTGCTGACACACAGCTTGCATGCTGCAGCCTGCCCTGTTTGTGGTGGAGTCCTCAGTGGTCGACGTCATACTTCAAAGCTGGCATGTGCTTCCATGGGTTTTTATGGCCCTTGTGTCTGATATGTTTGAAAGACATATATCTGCATGGGTTAGATGGTTGTAAACAAAAGGGCCAGGGTGTTTACAAGCACAAACTTTGCCCAAAATACCCAATGCCTACTTGGGAATGATTGTCAGACATGAATCAACAAAAGAACAGAACACTGAGTAGAGCGCTGGTTTCTGAGTATACCACATGAGAATAGTGTGAAACGATCAAATGGGCCACTTTGTTGAGCATTTCAGGCATCTTACTATAAACTAGTCATTCTTATGTGTTATATTAGCTGCTGCTAAAATACAGGTTAATAAATGTTTGCTGCTGACTGTATGTATTGTATACTGTTCTGTATGTATTCCAAAAAAGAAGAATTTTTGAACGTCCATATTTTAAATTATTTAAAAAGGCTTAAATTTAGACATCTACGAATGCTGTGTGAATCTCCCATAAACTCCTGTTTGTGTCGTCTCATCTCTGTTTTGTAAACACTAAGAGATCTCAAATTAAAAAGGAATAACATATATGGTGACTTCAGGGTCATGATGTGAACCACTTCTAAATTTGAGAAGCAAAAATTACAAATCGTGTCGTTGCCTGCGGCAAGCCTGGCGTTGGTTAGGTCTGGAAACAATTCCAGCTATGTTACCTAACAATTAGTGTACCAACCCAACGTTTTTTATCAGGGACTCGTGCCAAACCATTGTGGACAGACCTCATCCACAAGCAAATAAACAAAATATCATTTTCTACTCTGCCTGTTCTGACATGCATTGTCAAATGTTTATCCTTTATACCATTTTTTTTTCAGGTGGTCATGATGAGTGGCTCTAAATAAACCTTGTTCTTGCATTATGTATCTACTGTCCCTTTATTAATGCTGCAAGATATTAAATTAATTGATTACAGTATTTTTTTAGCATTTCAAGCTGTTGAATGGCCTGGTTGAGACTTAGCATTAATTTTGTTACATAAACATAACATTTTGTCAAATATATAACTCTATTTTAGATTTACTGCTTGTATATACTTATCAGTGTACTTCTCTACTCTAATTAACTGTCTCTCTGCTTCTCTTCCCCTTTTAAGGGCCCTTTCATCTGTGGTGGCCCTGGGTGCCAACATCATCTGCAATAAGATTCCAGGCCTGGCCCCTCGCCAGCGGGCCATCTGCCAAAGTCGTCCTGACGCCATCATTGTAATAGGCGAGGGGGCTCAGCTGGGCATCAATGAGTGTCAGTACCAGTTCCGCTACGGCCGCTGGAATTGCTCAGCCCTGGGAGAACGTACCGTCTTTGGCCAGGAACTCCGAGTAGGTCAGTCTGTGCTAAAGGCTATTTTTGGTACACTCTGAGAAAGAAAAGGTCAGTTGGAGATCTCACCTGATGTCATTTAGAAGAATCTCTGGCGATTGTGTAAATCATTGCTTGCAGCTTTATCGACATATAGTTATTTTGATAAGAACTGATAGCATTGGGTTTTGAGCAATACATTTTCAGTTGTTTAACAACTATGTTTTGGGCACATTGAAATAAATTTTCAATTTACATTGTGTAAAAAAAAACCAGAAGTCTTTATAACATTATCCCATCAAAGCTACCAAAGGTTTAGATGTTGTAAGAGAAAGATTATTTGCGTATTTAACTTTACCCCAGTCATTAAACTAGGACTTTAAACTAGTCCTGCTACTAGGACTTTACCTTCTTACAAAGTCACATTTGTAAATTGGCTGATATATTGCCACATTTTATGCAGCTACCACACATCCAATCACTCAACCACAGCTCCAATCACTTATATTACTTCAGTGGTTTTTATTGCCTTGAGAACATTTGTGCTATAAATGAAAGAGTAGACATGGTGGTTATATCTACGTCTTGCCATTTGCAAAGTTTAAGACAGAAGACTTGCACCAGAATCTTGGTTGCATCAAAATTGTGTAATTTTAAGGCAAGATTTTTTTATGGGGAGAAAGTATATTGCACCTATAAGGTATTCATACAGGACTCTGTAGTGAACTTTGTGTCAGAAATTAAATATTATAAATGGTTGCTTTTCTAGTCTATTCTATAGTCTCTCTCCTCGGACATTCTAGGAAAGGCCATAGAGAAGTTTTTTCCTTGTTTTTTTCTGCACAAAGGGACTTTTTATGCTTTTTATAATATGTCTAACATGCAGGTTTACTTAAAGTTAAATAAATATATTGCATGATTTGTTACTTTTATATTACATATCTAATAAGAATTGATGTATTTTTTAATTTGCTGCATATAAATCTTTTTAGTTCTGTAATATTCTTTAAAAATAAATTACTACAAATTGCTAGCAATAGACATAATAACAAACATGGGCCAAAAGAAATCGTGGGCCAAAATTACATATAAGTTAAATGCTCAAATGTTATAATGAATCAGGACAATATTACTATCGTAGACACTTAAAACTATTGTCACTAATCAAAATGGGGTCCAGAACCATTGCTTCAGTTGAGGAACATGTTAATTGCAATTGTAATATAACTGCAAGGCTCATAGCTATAATTTTTCTTCTGTTCTACTTTTTGCTTTTTCCAGCCATATTTTTAATAGATTGTCAGAGGCTGTTTAAGCGGTAAAACTGTATTTCGAGATGTTAGTCAGTTTGCTCTTTGATATAAGGTCTAACATTTATTAGTAGGGCTAGACATGCTTTTTTGTCTGAGGTTAAAAGCCAGCACATATTTTAAAGTCAGATGTAAAACATTAGAAACTATGTGTCATGATGTGGACAGATGGACCTAAGTGCGGGTTTTTATTAAAACCAGTTTAGCAGACAAACAACAGAGCCAGGCAACATGAGCAGCCTAATGGACAAGCAATCAGATTAAGTGGATAAATGAGAAGCGGGTTATGGTCAAACACTAATCAGAACTGGTTCGTCCCAAGGTTTCTTCCTCAGGTCGTCTCAGGGAGTTTTTGCTTGCCACAGCCATCTCTGGCTTTCTCATTACGGGTAAATTTATACACTTAAAAAAAATAATTTGTAATTTATATATATTTTAAGTTGTAAAGTTGGTAACGATAATGTCAATTTTGAAAAGCACTCTACAGATAAAACTGAATTTAGTTGAAAAACAGGATAACAAAAGCCTGGGCTCATCACACACACCATGCTGGAGAGAGACTTGGCAAAGTAACACTGATAGATGGATTTAAAAGGAGTAGTGTAATAGCAAACAGGTGAGTTCTGTCAGTAATCAGTTGACAGGTTTCGTGAAGTAGGATAAGAACTGGACTGGAGTTTGAGCTGAGCTAAATGGCACACAGCAGCACAGGCCAACATGTAGTCCTCATTTTCAAATGCAATATTGTGATAGTGAAGGTATAAGTAAAATAAAAATTCATTTTAAGCATCTTGATGTCATCTCATTAGAATCTTTACACACTGTCCACTGAGTTTCACTAACAATCTTATATTCATTTGACATCCGCCTGTACTTTTCACTACTGTAAAGAGCGAGAGAGACAGAGAGAGAGACAGAGAGACAGACAGGGAGAGAGAATGTTTTATTAGCGGCTTGAGAGAAATTCAGATGTTGAAGTTTTAACCGTTCCACAGTCAAGCATGTCCAAAAAACACAGTTTTAATCTACTGCGTTTTTGAGCCTCTTAACCATATGAATAATTTTACAGCTGAGGTAAAGCAGTTTGTAATGGCTTTAGTGGCTTTTTTCGTGTATTTTTTCAGTTGACTTTTCAGTTGGGTCTGATCGTTATTTTGATTTTCACTAATTGAAAATATCCCTCTAGTAATATGCTTCATGTAAGAGTTTCACAAGTAAGGAATTACTTCTCATTCTTCTTTTTCTTTCTTTTATATTATATACTGTAATGGTCCTAGTCCAATCCAACAATTTTCCTTAAATGGATAGTGTTGTAGCACAAAGAGTTAAAGGTCATATAACCACAAAGCTGATTCGCTCTCTGCTTGGCCAGTCTCAGTCAACTTGGACAATCTCTGGCCATTTTATTTTGGCTTTCCAGTGCGGCACACATTAATAGCTGGGTTATTGGATATTACTGAGCCCCCCGAGATTTCATTCAAGGAAAGATTCTGTTTCAGAAAATGGTCAGGTAATCTGATCCTCATTTCAGTATTACCCGGGAAATATAAATATCTGTGGAAGGAAAATGGTGGCTAAGACTTTCTATATCCTACTGTTGAAAGACATAACAGATACATTTAAAAGAGGGGAAAAAAAACTATAGATAGGAAAAATTCATAGTCTGTTTTTTAAAAAAATGGTTGTGATTAAACTTATACAGTGAAACGGTAGCCAAACTTCAACCAAAAAAAAAAAATGAAGCAAGTGTGGATTTCAATCAAGTCAATAAACCTCCTCTTTTTGTTTGCGGCAAGTGTCACTTCATAGCTCTGAAAAATATCCTGTAACCTTGTGTTTGAATTGAGACTAAAACTCAGGCTTTTGCAGTCTCCACTACACAATAGAGGTGTTGAAAGAGAAAAGTACTCAACCTCCTTTGCATTTACCATTCTGTCATCCTGGTGATTCAGTGCATCTGTGTGAATAGAGTTTGTCACTGAGCTTAGAGAAAAATTGCTTCAGTACAAACTTGTACTGCCCTTACTCATTTCACCACAAGGCCAGTGGAAGGGCAGGTGGATGAGCCTTTCAACCTTAAACAATTTGGGGAATTTTTATCAACCACTGGGATATTGCGATATTAACGGATATTAACCAAAAGAGGTGTGTGTGTAATATCTGAATCTGGAACTGTAACAAGGGTGGCGTCCTGCCATGTCCGCTTAGTCTATACTGCTGTAGCTGGTATAATAGATCAGATCAACCTCAGTTCTAGGTGCAAACTGGGGGCAGTAGTCAGAGTTGCTCACTGAGGTCACTGACTAAGTTATGTCAGTATTTAAATAGCATATTTTATAGCTCATTCAGGTTATTAAAATTAGTGATATGTTGCTCATGTCTGTGAAGTTGCCAGTTTGTTCTCAAGTAGAGCTTTGAGAGATGGGGTTTCATGACAACCTCTAGATTTTTCCACTCAAATACGTATGCTGTATCAAGAAAGCATGATAAACAAATAAAATGAAAGGCCAGTACAATTATAATAATAAGGCAAGACATGAAACTGAAGTCTAGCTGAATGTAAGCTATTTTACCATGATTTTGATTATAAAAAATAATGTTTTTAGGCCCTTCTATAAAGAAAATGTGACTTTGGTTAAAGAAAAGGCTAAACAAGCACTTGTCTGCTCCGATGACAGCTCAATTTAAAGTAGTTTTGTTGAGCTTCAGTTAATGCTTTATAATGGTTAGCGTTGTGGTGGATCCAGGGAGCACTGGGTTCATTATTTTATTCTAAATCTGGTAGATCATAATTTTAGCCATAGAAAATCCAGTCCTCAAGATGAATAATAATCTTCTCCATGGAAAAAAAAAAACTTTCCATGGACTTTATGAGGACGATACAATTAATTAATAGTGTCATATTTATATTTTTAATATTGCCTACAAATGGCAGCCTAAACCATGCATGCCAGTATGATATATTATGGTTTCATCAAACTGTCAGAAAGTACTTTAGCACTGGACTAATCCCCCACAGTAAACCTCAATATCAGAATTGAATGTTGCAGAAATATACCTCTGCTTTCAGCAAACTCCACCCAGTGCACAACATACTACAGTATAAGTGTTGTACGATGATTTTTGATAAGACTACCCCAATGCACAATGAAACTATTGTATAGAATGATTAAATAATTAAATAATTATACTTATTACATATACTTATTATACACATTTATGTTTAGTTATTTAATTTGTTAATTATTTATTTTTTACTGGCAGCAAGAAATCTTAATAGTGTTAAATGTTATTCTCTTTCACTGAGAAGTCAGTTTATTTATATAACCTAACTTTATATCGCTTTTTTGTCCTCAAGATCATACTTATTTTTTAATACCATGAGAATGGTGACATTCATTTATATTTTCATTTGATGCGAATAGATATCAGAAGTATCTGTTGAATACTTCTGTCTGTAGCAAAGGGGTGAAAAATAAAAAGTCTTAGTAGATTAGGGGGCCACCATGTGCCTTCAGAACAGCAATGGTATTTGGCATTGATTATAAACGTCTTTAGATCTACCAGAAAATCTCTCAGAGGTGTTCAACATGGGTGAGATCTTATGAATGTGAAGGCCACCGCATATTAATATCAGTCAGGAAAATTGTGTATTGAATGATAAGTGATACTTTATTCTAAGGGAACAAGTGGAGGGAAAACCATCCCAACAAAATAAAGAAACACCCCCAAAGCATGTCAAAGCCAGTGGTTTTTTTGTCTTATTTTTACAGAACCTTGAACATTCTTGCTTCACAAAATCTGAATTTGACAGCAAATTCCTGTTTGTTGCAAGTAACAAGGGAGAACACGTCTCTCTGTCTTGCTATAAATCATACCCATCTGGTTTAATTTATGCATTCACTGACCAAACTTTGGTTTATTTTCAATTGAATCATCATGTCGCTCAGTTGGGACGATTTGTCAATAATATAAGAAACATTATTGCCTTTAGTGCCTACAGTCATTTATATTGTCCTCTAATTCTGGTCCATTTAGGGGCGTAGTGAATGCCCAAACTTTTTCCTGGAAGCCCTAAAATTCAAATAAATCACAACCCTGACATGACATATTTTGGTAAGGAGCTGAATGAGTCTCTTCAGATTATTAAAATTAATTGGTTGGATGCACAAACTATTTTTTTCCAATATTGTCTATGCTTCCACTTTCCATAACTAACTCCCAGCACTATTCTATTTAAAAATTACACTATTATATCTGATAATTTTGCCATTGAAGCCATAAGGGTTGTCAGAAATGCCCTTTATTAAGAAATTGTGTGTATTGTATATATAAGTATTTTGGTTATAGTCATATACGTATTATATACAGTAAATACTACATAAAGTGATGGAATATGAATTGAAGAATAAATTTAAATAAATGGAATAGAGTAAGGAAAATGGATAAGAAGCCTGGAAGGTCTTACTTGGCATTGGCATCACTCAGAACTAATAAACAGAAGAAGGAGTCGTAATGAGAGACAGAAACACACAGAAAGATAAAGTGAAAGAGAGCAGAAGAGTGAAAGACGAGTATATTCTGGCAGTAAGTGAGACATGAATACTATATATCTAGCACATATATTTACCACCTGGTTCTATTTCCTCTGAACTGCACAAGTCTGCACTTGTAATGGAGCCGATTATCAGTTTGCTCTTTGCTTCCTTATAAAACAACAGTGAAATGACCTTCCTTTCCATTCTTTATCTTTTACTGGACCTTATGCAGTATAAATGACCAAATCTTTCATGGAGACAAAGGAGAGTTATTGGGTAGTGGCTTGTTCACAGAAGTCATGGGTGATAACACTATTTGATTCAGTACCAATAGCAGAGGGACAAAATATTGTTGGTATTTTTGTGACTGGAAGGTCACCAGTTTGATCCCCGTAACCAAAAAGATATGACTAACGTACCCTAAGCCACGTAATCCACTCACTGCTCTGAACACTGACCATAGTGTGCTCACTGACCATAATGTGTGTGGTGGTACATGGTTAGATCAAATTACACTGTGTGCAAGCTCAGTGTGCAATGAGTGGTTCACCTTCACAAAATGCATGTAGTGAGAATCTACAAATGTGGATATCAAGAATGACGTGTGAATAATACCATATATAAGTTATAATAATGATATAGCAATAAATTTGTTGACACCTGACCATCCCATCTATATGTGAGCCTTACCTAAATTGTTGCCAAGCTGGAAGACCATAATTGTATATGATGTCAAGCATTACAATTTCCCCATTACTAGTAATAAGGGGGCAAACATGTTTTTGATCCAAATCCCCACAACCACAATACAATATGTAGTTGGAAGCCTGCTCAGAAAACTGGGGATTATGAAAGTGAACTATTTGCTTACTGTGCTTGCACACAGAGGAATGTGACCTCCGCCTTTAACCCATCCATGTAGTGAAACACACACACACACCAGTAAACACTTGGGGGCAGTGAACACACTTTCCCAGAGCGGGGGGCAGCCCCAAACCACAGCACTCAGGGAGCAGTTGGGGGAGTTAGGTGTCTTGCTCAAGACACCTCAGTCATGTCTTGCCCTGTGTGGGGACTGAACCCGCAACCTTCCGATTATGAGACCGGTTCCCTAACCACTAGGCCACAGCTGGGTTATTATAATAGCAACAAGAGACTAAATCTGGATGCTCATAAGCAAATGTAGGTGTGATGATCAGGTGTCCACAATGTGTGTGTGTGTGTGTGTGTGTGTGTGTGTGTGTGTGTGTTAATTTTTGCATTCTGTTTAATAAAACAATAAGCACACATTATTGATATTCTTATATCAATTTTGCACATCCTTTTTCACTGGAGTTTGTGCTGACACAGCACAGTTTCCCCTGGTTAGCCCCCTCCCCTGCTACCCATCCCAGTTAGCCAACAGAGCCTGATAGGCAACAGGACAGTTAGATGGATGACTGGGTAGGAAGTATTATCAGTCTAATCTGTATCCGCCTCTGGTGGCTCGGGCAATGTAGGTGTGGATGGAACTTTGGACAAATGGTTAGAAAAATGGATGGATGGAAAGGACAGATAGAGGGAAGGGTGAGTAGGCTGTGTTATCAGGACTGATCTGCGTGCCTCTGTTGGCCTGGACAGTGGAGGTGTTGAAACAGGATGTTAGGAGATCAGATTGCTCAGCCACACACAATGCGATGAATACACTGCATTGATTGAGAGGGAGAATCTGACTGAATTCCTACTAGAGTCATTTTCCGCTTAGCACATTTAATTTGAATATATATCCTGTTGTATTTTCATATGTGCTTAATAATCAGATGTAGTCTTTGTGTTACAGTGTTTTAGTGCCTGCTGAAAAAAAGGGCATTCAAATGTGAAAGGAGACAAAATCCTATTTGACAGCCACTTTAACACAACTGCATGCTCATATACACTGAAGCACCAGAAAAACTGGTGGCTCCATAATGATATGGGTTTGTTGAACTGACATTTCATAGGTCCCCTGCAACTTCTACAAACATCTCTGACACTTCAGTGTAGAACCATAATTTTTTATAAACTCAATCAGAATCCGTAATGATATACTGTCTAGGTTATTAAAAAGGCTGGCGTGATTAATGTTTAATTCATGTCTGAGTGGCATAAATAAGGCCCTGAATATGAGTTAATGATATTTAATAGCAGTGCTTTCTTTGAAGGCAGACCTGCATTGAGTAACATATTACACCTTTTCCCTTGAGTATGGATAAACCGACTAATACACACACACACACACACACACACACACACACACACACACACACATGCACATGGGGCAGCCGTGGCCTTGTGGTTATGGAACTGGTCCCCCAAACAGACAAGATACGACTGAAGTGCCCTTGCGAAAGCCACTTAAATGCCCAACTACACTCACCCCCACCCCGTATTGGCAACTACACTGACTGCCTCCTACTGTTCATTATGAGTGTTTCAGCTGTGTGTAAGCACGGTAGGCAAATACTTGACTTCTGTGCATACAGCATATTGTATTTAACATGATATAGCGCATGATCCTCTAGCAAAGCAACATTGTTTTCTATGCCAACTATGTGTAAAGCTTATGAATCACAACACTGTCTAATTTGATAGGAATGCATATTTAAGGCAATGCGATTTTGAGGGCACAATTATTAACCTTTTTCCCTATCACTAATATACAAAGCAGGACTGCTTCTGATGGAGCACTAACAGCTTATTCCATACATATATTGTATATATAGAGGTCCAAATCAAACCTGTATTAGCAACTGAGACATCATTTTGCTCAGTCCTTATATGATCAGGCTTATCATAACGTGCTAATCTTCATTATGTGAGCATGGCTGGTAATGGATTTGTTCTGTAAAATTACTGAAGCCTTATATTAACCTGGCTGACTCGAGTCCTGCAGCACCCTGCAATCACCAGCGGGTGCCACTTTTTTTCTCTTTATTTATTCTAGCATTAACAGGCACCTTGTGTGAGTAATTGGTGGAAGTGGTGCGACATTAAGTATATGCAGACGCTCAGAGGTGAATGCTTTAGTGATGAATAAACATTCAAAAACCTCAGACCTAGGGAGGGCTAGGCACAGTGTAGTCACTGGGAGTTGCCTGTAGATCAACACTTGAACCCTGTAGGCGTTTACGGCATACATTGCTGAGTGTGCCCAGGCCTCAAGGTGCAAGTGTGTAATATCCCTGTGTTTCTGACTAATACGCGTTACCACAAAGTGCTCCAGCATTCTCCCAGTTATAATTTCGGGGCAGAGAAAAAGATTGTGGTACAGCTTTCTCAGTTCATTTGTCAGCAATCGGATACTCTGCCAAATTCAACAGGTACTGAGATGGCCTAATGGGGAACAAGAAGTTCTGAGTGAATCTCCTGAAACCTTCCAATAAAAAAAAAAAAAAGAAAAAAGAACAACCTCAATTATAGTTACATTGCCGAACCCCAGTATAATTACTTTGTCACTGTGGATTACATTTAAAAAGCAGCATGGAGGCTATTTGAAATGTTTGTCTTTGTTTTATGATCTTGCACTGCTCTCTCGGTCAAAGCGGTGTCCTTAAAAGTCTTCAGCTTCAGAGGTATGAATGAACTGTACGCTTCTACATCAGAGAGCCACAGAATGCATCCTGGAAGAAAAGAAAGACTGCATGTTTTAGTACTTATTGTTCTCTCTATGGTTGTAAATCTGACCCGCTGTTTCATGCAGAGTTTGTTTAGTGGTGCTGTATCAAAGCCAAGAAGTCAGCTGTCACAAATACCACAGACATATGTCTATCTTTTCCATAGATAAAGAGATCAATTGGACTATAAGTCTGCAGCATCCTACCCTTATCCTACTCATCTTGGACCCTTGTCACAGACACTTGCCACTGAACCCTTTAAGCCACGTGGTTTAATAATGCTGTGTTATTCTCCCTGGACTGCTCCAAGTCCATTGAGGTTTTTCTGGTCGGTCCAGTTTTCCACTGGCATAGCGCAAGGCTATCCCAGGGTGGTTCCTCCTGGAACAGAGTCACAGCACTGGAGCTGGACTCTTCACATGCTGTTTTTTTTTTCATCTGGATGTCAGGAAGTACACCACTGAGAGAAAGTCAGACAGATGAAGAAAACGAATTCATATATACATGCCTATTTAACATTTGTCCTTTTCTGTATTGCGCTGATGAAAAATAAAATAAACAGATTAAACCTAATACATTATGATTGCAGCAGAGATTAAGAATACAGAGATGCCTAAAGCTGAGTATATGTAAGTATATGGGTGAAAAACTATATAAGTAATGAAAGTAGTCTATGCTACTTGTGGCCCAGACCACAGAACAAACACAGAGACATCTGTCTCGCTCTGTACACTGCTATAATATGCTCTCATTACCAGCTTCAGCAGTTCCAGACCCGACGGGGGGTGACAACCCACTGATGCACCATCATTTCCTGTGTGCCTGTATGATGTGCGTGTTTTAACCATTATACTGGCACTGGATATGTGGTGAGCTGTATGCATAAATGTTCAACAGGGTACACACGTGTGTTTATGTGTGTGTGTGTGTGTGTGTACAGATTTGTTTAGGTTACCACATGCTGACTGTACAGGGTTTGAATGTTAACCAGAACAACAGTGAGTAGCTTGTGAGTCAGTGTCCGGTTGTGTGAGACATTCAAGGAGAAAAGAGGAAAAAAAACAAAGACAAAAGTGGACAGTGAGGAATTGGTACTGTCTTGAATTGAAGGCACTGACAAAAGATAAGGTTGATAGTCTTTGCATCTTTTATAAAATGTGATCTTTTCGGTATTACTGGCCTGAACATGAGTTCACATGAACACAGGGTTCTGATAGTCACACAACATGTACCACCTGAAAATCTGTAGTCATATATGGAGACCGAAAAGGCTGTGGACTCTGTCTTTACTCTTTACTCTTTCATGTGGCCAGCTTACAAGGTGCTTTTCTTGAGGAATTCAGCACATTGGACAGCACCTGCACTACTTTCTTGCACCGTCAGAATGCCATGGCTTGGTGCTTAAGCAGGCTGTTTGTTAGGCCAAAATATGCTTGATTAAAAAGATTTGGTTGTGAAAGCTCATTCATTTACCAATTGTTCTTTTTAAAAAGGCACATGCTTAAGACTTAAAGTATATTGTTGGCGACAGGGCAACAGGGCAACAGGTTCCAGACCGAATGCTACTGGCTAATTCCAGTCTTCTCCTAGTTGATGATTAGTGACATATGGATTTAATGAGTGGAGCAGATATCACAGGCTAATCTCTCTTTCCCCAGGCAGCAAGGAGGCTGCATTCACCTATGCCATCACAGCTGCCGGAGTGGCCCATGCAGTGACAGCGGCATGCAGCCAAGGCAACATGAGCCACTGCGGCTGTGATCGCGAGAAACAGGGCTACTACAACCAAGAGGAGGGCTGGAAGTGGGGAGGCTGCTCTGCTGACATCAAACATGGCATCGAGTTCTCCCGGAGGTTTGTGGACGCCCGGGAAATAAAAAAAAACGCCCGACGGCTGATGAACCTGCACAACAATGAAGCAGGGAGAAAGGTAATATTAAAAAAAAAAAGCTCCTGCTCAGGCTTAAACACTAGCATGTAGAAATGTATCAACATCAGTATGGCCTTGAGTTTGTATATTTAATTGCTTATGGTCATGCCTAGGTATAATTGCTTAAATATTACAGCATATGCAGGATACATAAAATACACACCCACACACATAACCTAAAATGATACAAATAAAATAAGGACAAAAAAATGCAATAAACAATTTACAGAAGATATTCAGAAGGTCATGGCTTCAAGCCCCAGCACTGCCAAGCTGCTACTGCTGGGATGCCTGATCACTGGGCTGTAATGTAAATGTATAATGTAAAGTAGGGAAGAGAAAAAAAATGAAATACAATTGCCCTGAGCAAATTGAAAAAGTATAGGGTGACAATAGGGAATGTATGCAGTGTGATTTGGGGACCGGAAATGACCTGGCCCACAGGCTGCTTATGGGCCTAATAGTGTATGGGTGTTTTGATCATGCATGTCCATGACTGAACACTCCTGTAGTACTTGTCAGATAGCAGTCTAGCAAACTGGTGCTGGATGACTGAGTAGTTTTTTAACCATTTGTAGTTTTCACCCATGACTGGTGAGCCTTGTGGTTGTGAGTGCCATACCATAGAGTGATGCAGTCAGTCAGGATGCTCTCTGAGTACACCAGCAGAAGTTGGTTAGAGCCAAAATCTGGTCATCATTGCTGATGTGTACAGCGAGGACCAGGAAAATTCTGACTTTTTCACCGAGAGCAGTTTTGAGTTTCTTTATGCCAACTATCATTTCCTTCATTTTAAGTAAATTATAATGATATTATTGTAGGGATCTGATCTTCAAAAATGTGGTCTCATAACCATTCGTGATGAGACAAGTAATGTTTGTATCAGTTAATGATTGTTCAGTCCAGATCTTTAAGCATCGTGGTAATAAATTATGTTGTCAACATTCAACATTCTGGAAGAAAATCAACATTCCCACATAGTTTTTCTATTTCTGTACATGTTTGAGAGCAGGTTACATTGTTAAGGTAATGTTTAATGCTGTGTTGCAGGGGTAAGCAAAGGCTGTAGCATAATTTACCATTAAGCTTCTTTATATTATCTGATTGATAAATGGTCTGAATCCCACCTTGTATGTGCAGTGGAGTGTATAAGTGGTAAGTCAGTGTCGAACAAGTGTTTGAGGTGAATTACATACAACCCTGAAGCATACCAAAACGAGGCAGCAGCACCCCACATGGCGGCTACCAGGGTGTGATTTTGGAGACACTCTGGCTGATAAGTAACAGTCGAAACATTTTTGACAGCTTGTTTTCCTTTAGCCAATTACTGCGCGTTTTCCCTCCACCATCTTGTGGCATCCTCCCGAGTCCAACACTGGTTTGGTTTGGCTCTGCTCTTCTTGGCCATGTTTGTTTGTTATTAGTCATCCAAGAACATAAAATAACATGCACCCTAACAGCACAGCTCTTCTGCTTCAGAGTGCACTCTGGTGGCAAATGGATCTAATTAATAACGCAGCTCTTTATTGTGTGTGCTGGAAGAGCCAGGCTGAGCCTAGTGGAGGCCAGGCTGCGGTTGCCAGATGGAGCCCCGCCAGTCCCCCTCCGATCCATTGCATGGAATCATGAAGTGTAAAGTCAGTAACAGGATATTATTGTGAGCCTCTTTCTGCTGTACTGAAAACACACTATTCGCTTCACTGCATCAAGGTCTTTTCTGTATCTTATAAAGAAGCCATCATGGTAATATTTGATCGGTGGCATCACAGAGTGGGAGGGGAGGTTTAGAGAATTTTAATTTACCATGTGACTCTGCAATGAGCGGGAGCGCTGCTGCTTCTCTGGAATTTCAATTGCTATCAGACGTGTGTGTGGTTTGAGCGAGCTTTGAAGAACTCGGGGCAAAACTGGTGTACATCATCCCACTAAATGTAAACGTATTCTCTCGAGTGTGTACAGCCATGCCGACATTAATGAAAAAAGGACTGATGTGCAGTTAAACTTTATAGTCTGTCTTGGATCGGCTAGCTAGTGGTGAAAACAAGCTGAATAAAGATATTCCTTTTTAGAGGACACTGACACTGGAGGCTAAATCCAAACAAGTCCTGCCAAGAAATGTTGAAAACATATTTTATACAGTTTTGCTGAATGAATTTATGCATATGACTGTCTGTCTGTCTATCTATCTGTCTGTCTGTCTGTCTGTCTGTCTATCTGTTATATTATATATTTGTAATTCATAAAGAATTATCATGACATGGATATTTTAGGAGAAATTAAATACTATGTCAAATTCTTTGGCAATTGTCTTTGAGTAAAATGTCACGGTAGACTATATTAGTGAGCTACTATATGTCAACTGCTTTTCCATCTGCTGCTAAATTAGTGTGCTATATTTACAACATCAATATATATGATACTGCACCTTACATTTACGGCATTTGGCAGACGCTCTTATCCAGAGCGACTTACAAGGTTATTGGTATTACAAGTAGGCCAAAGTAGTGTTAGGAGTCTTGCCCAAGAACCCTTATTGGTGTAGCACAGACTGGCTGCCCAGAGCAGGAATCGAACCCGGGTCTCTCACATGGGAGCCACTGATGTTATCACTGTACCACACCAACCATACTGCGGTCTTGTGTAGGTTTGTTATTCTATGTAGCACCATGTGTTATTCTATGTGGTCCTGGAGGAATATTGTTTCATTTCAGTGTGTATTGTACACATGTATATGGTTAAAATGACAATAACATCCACTTGACTACATGTGGATATAACTTGTTCCTTAGACATGCCCTATAATTTTCTTTAAAATCAACAATACAATCTTATCATTAGATCATGCTGTTTAATGCTCTCTGATTGCTTTGTTGTTTTCAGGTGCTGGAAGAGCGGATGAAGCTGGAGTGTAAATGCCACGGTGTGTCGGGCTCTTGCACCACTAAGACATGCTGGACCACCCTTCCGAAGTTTAGAGAAATAGGCTACGTGCTAAAGGACAAATACAATAAAGCGGTCCATGTGGAGGTAGTCCGAGCCAGTAGACTTCGCCAGCCTACCTTCCTTAAGGTGAAAAAAGTGCATGGCTATCAAAAACCAGAGGAGACAGATTTGGTCTACATTGAGCGTTCACCGAACTACTGTGAGGAGGATGCTAAGACAGGCAGCGTGGGGACGCAGGGTCGTTTATGTAACAGAACGTCGCCACATACAGATGGCTGCGACCTCATGTGCTGCGGCCGAGGGTACAACACTCACCAGTACACCAAGGTGTGGCAGTGTAACTGCAAGTTTCAGTGGTGCTGTTTTGTCAAATGCAACACCTGCAGTGAGCGGACGGAGGTGTTCACCTGTAAATGAACAAGAACGACGACGCGTAGGAACAGTTTGGGTAGAAGACTTGCTAACTAAGAGAGATATTGTGTTTTAAATATATATATAAAAAAAATACCAGACACCAAATGGGAATTTTACAGTCTTCGGCTCTTCACAGCATCGTTTTGCACAGCAGAATGTTTATGTTTGCTTTCCAGAGAGGTTAAATACTAACCTCAGTAGGTACCAGTCCAGCTTTTTAATGAGTTGAAACTACAAGAAGCTCCTGCACTGATGTATCAATACTGACTCAAAAAAAAAGGGACTTCCTGGTGCATGCCCATGCCCTGGACTATGCATGCATTCTGGGGACTATATATATATATATTTTTCCATTTAATACGATGCTGATTGATAAAGGACCAAAAGGAGGCTAAGATCATTTGGATATTATATATATCATAACAGGACCCTTGAAAAAGAAATCATTGGTTAAGGTAACCTCACTTAGAAAATATGGCTAAAAAAAAGAGAAGGAACATTTTCAGTTATGATCCTAAGCTCTGTAAAGAAGAGAAGACAGTGCAGGCTGAAATTACTGAGTTACCGCTACAAGAAACCTCCTACTGCCAACTGGAACTTGGTAGGAAATGTTAGCTGTCCAGTCACACTGGAACTGTATGTTTGAACACTGAAATTGTTTATTTATGTTATAGTATCTTAAAAAAGCAAAGCACTAACGGGTAGAAATGTCTTATTTTGTACTAAATGTAAATAAACAGAGAAAGATGGGGGAAACGGTTTGTATAAACTCCTGACTGAAAGTGACTGACAGACTTCTTAAGAAAAAAGCTCCCAAGTCCTGTGACAAATTTCTATTTTCCTAAAAAAAAAAAGAAAAAAAGGTTTAACCGATAATAGTGTGTTGACTTCAGAAACCCTCTTTAGCACAGTTTACAGTTTACATATTTAACATTGGTTCTACTTTGCTGTAGTCTAGCCTTAGGGTGCAGTAAGGTATGCACTAAAATTTGAACAGTCTACTTTTAAAAAATCTAGACAATAGCTAAAAAGCACTCTTTACTTAACTTTTCTCAACTTGCTGGATATGTTGCTGCACTGATATTTTTTCTATTCTAGAAACTAAATAAATTTGCATTTGAATGACTTTGGGATTCCGTTGCAGAGAGAGATTTTTTATTTTGCAGCCCAAATATGTGGCTGTAATTTGATTTTCTGGCATTTTATTTGTATGTTTATGTGGATTTTACTAACAGCAATAACTGTATATTAACCGTTAACTAAGAAGAAGAATATGTGCTACACTATAATACTACAGCAGTCTATTTGAAAAATAAAATATAAGTTCATAATTTAACATAAAACTATAAACAATCTTATATTTATTACACATAAAGTGACACATTTTGAGCTTTTTTCTTTTGCCTTCGATCAATGTGGCTTAAATCCAGTATCTCTAAATGTTGAAATATTTAATATCAAATTTTAATAAATTACTATGTAAACAGTATAAATACAGTATCTTACAGTCAAGTTCAGCACATGCAACCAAACAAATGGGAAAATCTGCTGACTGCTGAGAGTTGTCTGGAAAATGATCATCGACACCTTTCACAAGTAAGTGGTAAGCCACAGAAGGTCATTGTTGAAAAGGCTGGCTGATCGCCGAGAACTGTAAAAATTAATTGGAAAATTTAAATAAATAAATGAATAAATAAGAACTAGTAATAGCTTCCCAACGATTAAGGCTAGTTTCAATGCATCAAGAGCATTTAGATTATTATAGTATTTATTAGATTAGATGTTTATTATGTACCCCCACAATGATAGGATGTTCCAGCAGGATAAAGCACCATGCCATGAGGCCCAAGTTGTCTAGAATTGATTCAACTAGCATTCTAGAGAATTTTGATAAATAGTCTGGCCTGCAAGCTTTATCAAGCATTTATGGGATGTGGTTGAGAGGTCCATTCACATCTGGGATCCTGCACCGACAAATACCACAGAGCTTTGGGTAGTTAGACGGCATGCCTCAACATCCCTACAATTCCGATGTTGAGTTGCTGCACTTTGCCAGGCTAGAGGGAGTCCTACAAGTTACTATTTCCCGTCCCATTACTTTCAGCATGCCGATGTATAGGTTTACATAATTTTAATACATAACCATAATACATCCAATTCAGAAAGGATATCCCACTGATTTCACTGGTTTTATCCACCTATAGCTGTAAAATATTGGTTTCTTCAGGCTTATGCTTCCAGTAAAAAAAGACCACTTTGTTTCTCTTGTCTAAACCTGCTTTCTACTACCATGCCTTAAGACCTTATATGGGATTGTTTCCTTAAACAAGGCAATAATATTCATCATGCAACATATCTGAGCCAATTCTTGTACACTGAGAAAAGTCCCTTATTCAGATGTTCCGACCACCTCTAAATACGACCACTGGCCATGTGGATGAACCATAAATCATTAAAAACTTCATAACACAATAAATCTGTCAACTTGCTGACTTGGACCTTATTTTGTACACACCACATGGTCATAATAACCTGTGGTCAAATCCCTTGATTATGGTATGCATGAAACAAAAGTTAAGTTATCTCTGGCAGAAAAAAAACAGAAGCCCATCTCTCAGTGAGTTGTAGGACGAACCATGGGAAGGGAGCCTTACCATTTTTAAGGCGTAGTCCACAAAGTGTTGTGTGAATGTTTGACAGTAAGGTGTTGCATAGTTGAAATGATTGGTGCAGACGGATTCTTTCATAGGATTCCAGTGGGCATCGGAAAAAAAATCCATTTAAAATAAAAACAGGGTTTGGCAGTTTGGCTAATGAATATTTTACTGACGTTCCTTGGATGGGTTTTATGTAATCATAGTGACTTCCCAGAGCATTCAGACTCTCTACTCTTTTCTTCAATGTTCAAACGTCCATGTTGTATTTGACTAAGCACATGTATGTACAGAACACCACATTTGAGAGGTCAACACTATGACACACATGGGATTGAAGAATCTCCCCATAAAATCATTTTTTGAAGATTTTTATTTTATAACATTCAAAAAAATTGTTGGCTGCATCAGGCAGCCTTATTCCTTAAAAGATTAAAAGATTAATGCTACTGATAAAAACTGCAGTGTTTATTATGCCTGTATTCCTTCTTATGCACTGATATGCCAGAGGGAGAAACATTATTGCTATAAATTTCTTTAAAGAAATTATGCAAGTAACAAGAATTAAGATTTCCTTCATTCATTTTGAGTTTGGCCTCTTCCAACAGGACAATGCACTGCTGCACAGGTCTAGAGATGCCGAATTATGGTTAGAGGAACACTGGTCTGAGTTTGGGGGTTTGCTATTCACACCTTAGTCACCAGATCTCAGAATTCTGCAGGAAGTATGGTGTTTACAGCTTGCAGAATATTTCTATAAGCTTGATGCCCTGTCATATTTCTGCAGTCCTATGCTTATACCAAGTATTAGACTGTTGTACGGGTTTTTCTGGCACTTCAATATATATTATATATTTTTCTAGGGATAATGATGTTTTAAGGTCAAAACATCACAGGCCCAAAGCCTCACGAGATTAAGATCTAAAACTCTTTTAAGGTACTCTATGTCATTTTAACTGGAATGCAGTGAGTTATAATCACTTCAACTCAATAATAATTCACCTAGCCAAAGTTCATCCAAAGGATACTTCATAGGGGAATAATAATAGAAAGCAATAAAGCATATCAAACAATTATGGCAAAAAAATAAAAGTAATTAAAAGCTCTCTGTTCATAATTTATACACATGCTTACGGTATATGCATTTTTGAAAATTGGAGAAATGTCACTGTTGTCCTGCAGTGGCTCTGGTCTGAGCTGAAAAGCATTACAGACAAGCAGCAAAGCAGAAGTAAGTGTTTTGTTAGTAGTCTGAACCCTGGTGCCCGGAACCACTTAAGCTCCTGTACTAAACCTGGATTTGACCAAAATGGATCCATTTGTTTCTGACAAACTTTTTGTCAATAAAAATATGAGAGACCCGGCTGCATGTGTTCACTTCTGAAGCACCTATTGTGGAGTTGTCAGGATCATTAGTTTTATTCAGAGGTTTTATTCTGCTAGCTAATACCAATGGCCTTTTATCTTCACTGTGGTTTCAGAGCAGGACTGCACTGGCCAGGCAGAACGCTTACCGGAACCGGGGATCAAAATTGTACCCTTTTAGCAACTGTTCTGTTACAGATCTAGTTTATTGTGTTGTAGGTTATTTACTCCTCAACCAAATACTCAAGCCTCTCCCCTAAGTGGTAATGTAGTGTTCACACATTTCCAAAAGCATCATGAAGTTAGAGGGCAGAGGAGGTGCATATAGTTAAAAGCTATGTTACAATGTAATAGATTCTAGTTATTGATTAATCAGATGTAGCAGAAAGATTCCTATTTTGAACATTTGTTCGGATTCCTTGTCTTAACGCATTAATTAATTTGAGAAACTCAGATCCTCATTCCTTTTCAAAAGCATCATTGGTGGTTGATCTAAACAACGATCTAAACAGTCAGGACAACCTGTTATTTCCGGCCATAGAAAATGATAGAAATCCACATTAAAATGTTTATCCCAGAATATCTTTAGCACGGTTCAGGTAGCAGGCAGTAAACAGGTCAAATGTGAGTAATCAGGGAGGTCGTCTTTTTTTCTTTTTTTTTTTTTTTTCAGACTCCAATAAAAATAGCTTATGTTAAAAGTGCATGATGAATAGGCAAATGGTTGCCAACTAACACTTAGCTCCCATAACCAATTCTTGGAGGGCAAGGGCTTGGAAGGAAAATACAAACCAGTATCCTCTCTTGAGCCTCAGATCAGTTGCTAATGATAAAATCCTTCCCTGTTTCCTGGGGTGATTTGGCTCATTGGCATCAAAAGTGTTGCCCATGGTTTGACCCATCTGTGCTCTCTCTCATCCTCACACAAAGTCTTCATTCAGGCCTTCAGGAAATGGGCCTCATCAGTCTGCTTCAGTGAAGCTCTGGCAGTGTCGCTGAAGCCAGTTGCCAGGCATCAGGCAGACAGCGGGGTATAGATGCTGTGAGTGTATGGGCAAAGGGCAGTTTGTGTAGTCCTATTGCTGGGTACTGAGAAGAGGTTGAGTGAGTTCAGATGCTTTGTTGATGTATCTGAGCACTTATTTAAGGTAAGAAAGGCTCAGACATTTTTGCAGGCAACAACATGTCAGGTGGCCCAAAATTCCAGTTGGTATCCCTCATTGTAATACATAAGAATGATCAGAAATGGAGGGCTTTCACTACTCACTAATATAACACCCCAGAGGTTTACGCTCAGGCACATATATACAGGATGCCACTATCACAGTCTGCACTGCACCTCTTTCTCTTCATCTTTTTCTCTTTGTCTTTCAGGATTCGGCACGTCCAAACACATTTCCAAGGACGCACACGTGTACGCGACAAAGCAACAGATTCCACAGCGCTAAAAAGCCGAACAGCAAATCTCCCAGTGATATGTTTGAGATCCACAGCCTTCAGACAAGCCAGGTTTTGCTCTCTGGTGAGATAATACACAGCTGTGAGGGGGAGACTCACAAGGGTGGTGAAAAATAAATTACACCAAAAAAAAAAAAAAAAAAATGAGGAGGGACTAACGGGTAAAGTCAAAGAAGTCAAGGGGTCCTTTCAACTGACAACTGAAATTTACCAGAGACAAGTGGTGAAGAAAGGGCGGCTGTCCTCCATTCACTGCACAATCTTATTTGGAGCTGCTAAAACCTTAACCCCATCGTGTGAAGTGGAACCAGGAGCTATGTATCACTTATGTCTTTATTTATATGCTTTTACGTTTGTTATTCTGAATATATTGGCCTTAAGGGGAAGGCAGAACTGCACTGGACTATGATTCATGTGAACTGTTATTGCATTTTGTAGCATGACATTGTAAGCTGCAACGATTAAATTTGCTATGAGATGCTATGGCTGACAAACCATGAATGACAGACGCACCAGACCCCATTTAAGATGATCTACTGACCTACTGAAGTAGTGGCATGATTTGGCACATACCTGTACAGTACTTCTAAAAAGTGCAGCAACACATCATCAGCGGTATCTATGTCATAAAGATTAATTGCCACAAATGTAACTGTTTAGTGAGTCATTTCGAGCAAGGTTGGGAAATCACCAACAGCATTTGTCTTGCATTACGTATTGTGTAAATGTTACGCAATACGACATACAAATATTATTATTTGAAAAATATATATATATATATATATATATATATATATATATAGATATATATCAGAAACTAAGTGTTGAGTATTTTCAACCTGTATTAACTGCATTAAATGTCCTTCAATCACAACATGTTTTATTAAATAATAAATACACTACAGTATTGCTAGCATGTTGCTTTGGTTCACAGCTCTTTAAAATCTAAAAAAGTCACACCTCAAGTTTAGTCTTGCCCCAATTTTTGTTGCCATTGCTGAATACCTCCAAGAATTCAACCCAGCCTTGAGCCACAAAATGCCGCATGTAGCCTAGAGACAAATGCAAAGCTTTGTCTGGAAATTGTGCCTCTCATCATCATCATTGTTTTGACTGCTTGTCCCATTTAAAATCTATCATCCTGAGGTTCCATATCATCTGTTTAATATTAGTGGTAAGGAACCCATAGCTTTCAAAGGCACAGGGTGGGTTACATCATACATGGTACGATGGTAGGGAATGAGGCATGCATGGTAGATGGGTAGAAGGAGGGTAGGAGTACGTCTGAAAAGAACTGAAATGCACTACCTGAATGTCCACACACACACAAACACACACACACACACACACACACACACACACACACATGAACATACGGTACACATAGATATATATAGATATATACACATATACACACAACACAGGCAAAGGAGAAATGACTAATAAATCTTCAGTATTTAAAACAAATGCATTTTATTACAGGCCATTAAAAACATGGATAATAATTCTTAGAAATTTCTTTTACAATGTCTTACTTTTTTTCTGCTGGTGTATTTGGACAAACAAGCTCAAGAAGATAACTACAATATTCATTATGGCTTGTTGGAACTGATTTCCACTACTGGGAAACAATATATCTATTACGAATTCTCCCCGTGAGAAGGTTTAATAACTATGCTTTAATAAGTATCTGTTCTTGTGCATAACAGTAAAGCATAAATAATGTTGAATAAGCAGATATTGTGGGGAATATATGTACAAGGCATATATATGGACAGATGAGACAATAGACCAATAAAGAATTGCTCTTAACTTGGCCAGTGTATCTATTTATATTGGCTGGGGTTGGGCTAGCAGTACTTGCAAAACTCGAGTGGGGTTAATGTGTATGTGTGTGCGCGCGTGTGTGCTCGCACATGCATGTGTGTGTGCATGTGTGTTGCCGCCCTCCAACCTCACACCACGACTAGCATCAGCAGTCTGAGAGGGTGGGATTGTAAAAATGGCCAGAGGAAGAGGCTAGTGTGTGTGTCTGGGTTTGTGTGGTTGGGTGTGCATATATCCTTGGTGTCTTATGCAATATGTGTGTGTGCTTGCCTGTTGTTTTCTGTTGGTTTCTAAGAAACCTGTGTATAAGAAAACTGGTGTGTATCACTGTGTGTGTGTGTGTGTGTGTGTGTGAGGGTGTGGGTTTGAACCCATGTATTTCTGCAAGAGAAAATTTCGAGGACGGCCCACACACGGATGGAATCCCACAGCTACTCGAGAAGATTCTCATTCTCCCCTTTTGCACTCATACTAAAATGTAGTGAGCAAATTTCATGACGTTACCATTCTTTGAATCCTGTCTCTCAGTGACTATAGTTTATGCCTCTATAGATATCACCTATCACCTAGCACTACAGATGTATCTGTTGGTAATGAAAATGAGGAATTTATATAACTTTTACAACTTTTACTTTTTTTTACTTTGGGCAAAACTGGTTTAAATATATATAAAAAAATTGGCATGAACGGTGTTAAAGGACGCCATGACCTAACAGGACAATGTTAAATCTAATGAGTTTATATAAAGACTGCTATAAATGTGGCTTTTTGCATCTCCAGTTAGCTTAATTAGTGACTAACAACCTAACTGGTAACCCAGTTACCTAACTGTGAAGAACATGCCCTTAGTAACCCCTCACTTCTGTCTTTGTTTTTCTTGTTGTCTCCGTCAACTCATTTTCAGCATATTTTCAGGTCTCCATTACATTAGTACATTAATAAACCACACTATTGGCTAACAACTGATTCATTTCTGAAATAGTGAAATACATATAATGACATTGTTGTGGCCGTTGTGCACCATAGGATGTTTCAATATTATTGTATCATGTTTGACACTTCTTGTAGACCGAAGCAGCAGCAAACAGATACACTGTATTTGATAGTTGATGCAATTAACACTTATATATATATATATACAGTAGTTAAAACAACTAATCGCAGTTATCCAGCAAAATGACATCTCAACATTAATACAGAGGTTTCATTCTGTGAAAGTCTGGCAATATTGAATACTGAAACAATTTGGCCCTCAGATCCTTACGTCTGCCCATATATATGTATATATATATATATATCTGGGCAGACGTAAGGATCTG